>JACEFZ010015176.1:0-117500 GCA_014155875.1 Cepaea nemoralis
CGACTCTCCGACTTTACATCCACTTTGATTTGCTACATTGACATTATTCCTATCTGCGTAAAAAAGTCATAAACCAGTAACGCCTCACCAGTCAGGGGGATAAGTCCATGACATGGTTCAGCCCGCTGAATGGGTTGTGAATGCCCACGCACTTCTCTGCTGCTTTACAAACAGATCCATCTGTATAGATGAGCACTTCAGGGCTATCTGAGTGTTCATAGATGAGCGCGTTAACCTCTGCATTGACAGCGGCAGGGTTCTGCTCTCTGCACCGTCTGTCGAGTCTGATAATGCAGGAGAAAGTACACTTAAAAGCTGGAGGCGTTAATACTAATGACATGCAGTGTTACTACTAATGACATGTAGTATTGCTACTAATGACATGCAGTGTTTCTACTAGCAGAGACATATGTTTAATATTCAACAGTGTAGTGGAAATAATATGAATTTGTTTTTGTGTTCTTGGATTTGCTACCTACGACATTAACATCCAACTTTGATTTGCTACATGTGACATTATCTTCCTATCTGCAGTAAACAAGTCAGGCTCCACATATCCAGATACAACAGCTTCACCAGGTAATGAATCAATGTCATGACAGATACAACAGCCTCGCCAGGTAATGAATCAATGTCATGACAGATACAACAGCTTCACCAGGTAATGAATCAATGTCATGACAGATACAACAGCCTCACCAGGTAATGAATCAATGTCATGACAGATACAACAGCCTCGCCAGGTAATGAATCAATGTCATGACAGATACAACAGCTTCACCAGGTAATGAATCAATGTCATGACAGATACAACAGCCTCACCAGGTAATGAATCAATGTCATGACAGATACAACAGCCTCGCCAGGTAATGAATCAATGTCATGGCAGATACAACAGCCTTGCCAGGTAATGAATCAGTGCCATGACAAATGGAGAGATAGATGATAATGTTATGAGTACGATTTGACCCCTGCCTTTGTCGTCTCCTAAATGAGGGACAGAATGACTACCTATTCCCTCATGAATTCAGGCCCTTAAATGTGATGTTCCTAGCAACCACAGATCCCCCGGGAAGGTTAACCCGTTCAACAAATGCCTGAAGAAGTTGGATGTGTTGGCCTAAAGGTGCAAATATTGCAGCTCTGCTGTAAACAGGCAAAATGTAATTTTGTCTAAAACAACATTCCGTTCGAGTACAGAAGAAGAAGAAGGAGGAGGAAGAGAAGAAGGAGAAGAAGAAGAAACTACAGATCCACAGTAGGTTCCTGCTCCAGGAATTGTTGTTTCAACTCACTGGTCCAGAGCTGACTCCTCCTTGAGGTAGGAGTTTTTTAAAATAGTGATATGGTTCACGAGTTGATGAAAGCTCATAAGGGAGTCTCAGTGGCAACGTGGTTACATTAATCTGCTGTCAGAAGAGAAAGTGTAAGAGCATTAACCCTCTCAGCCATGCTGACCTTTAATGGCAGACTGGGGAACATAAAATAATCTAGTACATCACAAACAGGCAGTAAATGCTGGGATTGATTGTGATGTCCTGTATCAGGACATGCCACTATTTTGTTGTTAATCCTTGGAGTGTATTCTACCTTTTTACATGTCTGTAAAATATAGTATCAAATAATTCTTGCCACTGTTCTCATTTTACAGTTGCTTACAGTGCCAGATGTGGGGTATTCTGGGAGGAGAGGACAGGAACTGACTTCTGCTACCAGTTCAGGGACACGGCACTCTCCTGGTCTGATGCTCTAGAGATGTGCAACAGTTTCAATGGAAGCCTAGTCAGCATCACCTCACGGGATGAGCAGAGTTACATTGAGGGTATGTGGAGCAGGATTGCTTTGCAGATCTACAAATTGATGGGAAAGACCTTAGACTTGTAAAAGATATATATTGGAAACAAGCTGTTATAAAGATTGATCATGAAGTAGGTCACAGCCTATTAAGAGAGGTATGCGACAGGAATGTGTAATGTCTCCAGATTTGTTTCCCCTATACAGCGAAAATATTTTTAGACATTTAGAAGATATGAGAGGAATAACCATTGGGAGATGTAACATCAATAACATTAGATAGATGATATTGTATTGATTGCAGACAATTAGCAGGATCTGCAACATTTAGTAGATGCGGTTGTTGCGCACAGTGAACAACGAGGGTTGGAATTAAATTGTAATAAGACACAGACTTCTAGGAGCTACACAATGGTGATTCTGTCATGCCAATTAGTCCTTCTAGGAGCACCACAATGGTGGTTCTGTCGCATCATTTAGTTCTTCTATTCTGCACAGCCATCAATTAATGAATGAATAAACTTTAAAGGAAAGGTTTATTCTCTCTGTCTGTCTCTCTCTGTCTCTGTCTCTGTCTCTGTCTCTCTCTCTCTCTCTCTCTCTCTCTTTCTCTTTCTCTCCTTCTCTCACAGTCTCTCACTATCGCACTCACATACACATACATGTGTTTGTGTGACTCTCTGTCTGTGTATATCTGTGTCTGTCTGTATACATGCTATATCCAATCACATCTCGATTACTGTTCCACAGTTTGGGATGGTTGCCCTAAATCTAATTTAAAACGACTATGTTCTCTACAAAACCGCGCTATTCGTCTGGTTTCTGACATAAAGCACGTTGAAAGTAATAATGTGTACAGTCATCTAAGACTTCTACCACTACAAAAGCGCTTCCTTTTCAACAAAGCCAAATTAGTGAATAAAATTATATCTCAAAATACCCCAGAGTATCTTCTGCCGCTGATTCAATCTAATGCAATGAACAGCAAGCGCCTAAATTTGTTACATGTCTCAAAGCCTAGATTGGACCTATACAAAACATGTTTCGCCTATTCTGGTGCTCACTTATGGAATGATCTGCCTCCAGATCTGAAAACTCCAACGAGTCCCTACACATTTAACCGAAGACTCTTCAATACTTAATCCATACCGACTATATGCCACCATAATTCATTTACTGGTATAATTGTTCAGTATAATTGTTCATTATAATTGTTTAACTATAATTGTTCACTATATATGTGTGTGCGTGTGTGAGAGAGAGAGAGAGAGAGAGAGAGAGAGAGAGAGAGAAAGTGGGTGTCAGAGAGAGGGAGAGAGTGAATGCGTGTGTGCGCACGTGCATGCGTGTGTGTGGAGAGAGTGATTGAGCGAGAAATGGTGGGGGAATGTGTCAGTGCATGCATTCGTACGTGTATGTATGAGAGTGAGTGAGGGAGTGTATGCGTGCGTGCATGCGTTCATGTGTATGTGTGAGAGAGTGTGATTGAGAGAGTGAGTGTGTGTGTGTGAAGGATTGTGTGTTAGAGAGTGAGACAGTGGGAGAGTTGATGTGTTAGTGTGTGTGTGTATGAGCGCGCGCATGCGTGTGAGTGTGTGTATATGAAAGAATAGAGAGAGAGAGAGAGAGAGCTGAGCAGATGCATGTCATGTAACATGCATGTTATGTAACACGCGAATCCATATGTTTGTGTATTCTCATCTGTCATATTATCAGTTAAATACCATTTGATTTTATCATGCATAATATAAACTCATGTTCATTACTGTAGTTTGAGTCAGTGAGTGTGAATGAGAGACATAACGAGTGAGCGTGAGAGTGAATGAGTGAGCGGGAGAGTGAATGAGTGAGCGGGAGAGTAAATGAGTAAATGGGAAAGTGAATGAGTGAGCGGGAGAGCGAATGAGTGAGCGTGAGAGTGAATGAGCGGGAGAGTGAATGCGTGAGAGTGAATGAATGAGCGGAAGAGTGAATGAGTGAGAGTGAATGTGTGTGTGTGTGTGAGAGAGAGAGAGAGAGCATCACTATTTTTACATCACATACATTTTATGTACACATTTTTCTCCATGTTTAACATTTTTATGAGACTGCTCATGACAAGTGTCAGTGTATGTGTGTGAGTAAAGTGTGGGAGTTTGTTCATACTAGTTTCAATACTAACATGAGACATTTTGTATGTGTCTAGATGTGAGGAAGTGTGAGTGTATGTGGAGGATGTGTGTGAGTGTGGGGATATGTGTGGGTATGGGTATGCATTTGGATGGGTTGGGGTGTGTGGGTTTTGGTGGGTAGTGGTATTTGTGGGTGTTGGTGGAATGTGTGGATGGATGTGTGGGGGTGAAAGTAGGGGTGTTGGAATTGGTGTGGGGGATGTGTGTATGGGTGGAGGATATGTGTATGGGACGGATGCAGGGGATGTGTGTTTATGTGGATGGAGATGTGTGGATGGTTTGAGGAAGTATGTGTGGGAGGCGGGGTTGTGTGGGTAGGGGATTGTGTTGGGTGGATTTGAGATGGAAGGGCGGGTGGGGAGAAGTGTATGTGTGTGGGTTTGAGATATGTGTGCGGTGTGTTGGTGGGGGATGTGTGAATGATGTGTGGGTGGAGGGTATGTTTGTGATGGTATGGGTGGAGGATAGTGTGGTGTGGGGGATGTGTGTGATGGGTGCGGGGAATGTGCGTATGGGTGGGGTATATGTGTGGGTGAGCAGGGGATTGTGGTGGTTGGGGGAAGTATGTGGGGGAGTGTGGGTGGGAGATGTGTGTGTGTGGGTGGGGTGTGTGAGTGGCTTAGGGATTGTAGGTGGGTGAGGGAGTTGTATGTGTCGGGGTGGGATGTGTGAGTGGGTGGAGGATGTGTGTGGGGGTAGGGGTATTGTGATTGAGAGATGTTTGGTTTGGAGTGGGTGGGTGGGGGTGTGTGGGTGCGTAGTGGAGGATGTATGCGTGAGTAAGTGTGTGTTGGTGGACGGGTAGGGAATGCGTGTGTGGGTGGGGAGAGGTGTGTGGTGTGTTGGTTGGTGATATTGTGTGGGTGAGGTATGTGTGTGTGGGTGGGGGATTTTTGTGGTGTGTGAATAGGGGTATGTGGGGTGGATGGGTAAGGGTATCTGTGTGGTGTGGGTGGGAATATTGTGTGGTATCTGGGTGGGGGATATGTGTGTGGTGTGTAAGTGGGGATGTGTTGGTGAGGGATATGTGTGTGTGTGGTGCGTGGGTTGGGAATAGTGCATGGTAGGAGGTGTATGTGATGTGCGGGTGGGGTATTGTGTGGTGGGGGATTAGGTTAAGGCATGTGTGGGTGGGTGGAAGTTGTATGTGTGGGTCGTGGGGTGTGTGTGAGTGGATTGGGGATGTATGGGTGGTTAGGGAGATGTGTGTGTGGGGGGAGGGTAGGGACATGTCAGTTGGTGGGGATGTGTGTGTATGGTTTGGGGATGTGTGAGTGGATGTGCGATGTGTGGGTTGGTGGGGGATTGTGTGTGTGGGTGGGGAATATGTTGTCGATGGAGATATGGCTGGGGGATGGGTGGTTTGAGGTATGGGTGGGGAGAGGACGTGTGGGGTGGGATGTGTATGTGGATGGGCGTGGGATGTGTGGGTTGGTGGGGGAATGTTTGTGGGTGGCGAGTTTTTTTTGGTTGGGGGATCAGGTGAGGGCAGTGTGTGTGGGTGGGGGATGTGTGGGAGGGAGATGGGTCGGTTGGTGGGGTATGTATGTGTCCCTTGGTGTTCGTGTGTGTCGGTAGGTGGGGGTGTGTATGTGTCCCTTGGTGCACGTGTGTGTGGGTAGGTGGGGGTGTTGTGTGGGTGGGGTGATGTATGGATAGGTGGGAGATGGGCTTCATAACATGGTAATTAGCCTTGTTTATGTTTACAACATTCATTTCACAATGTTTATTTTTCTTCCTATGTAAATGTATAATGCTCTTGATGAACAAAAGACGAGTGATTGGAAGGGCCGAATGTAAGACGGGCCTGCGCGCCCAATTTGTGACCCTAATAAAGTTGATTTGATTTGATTTGTATCAGTCAATCAATCAATCAAAACATTGCAGTATCTATTGTTAATAAGCGCGCACTATTCATGTCATTCATTGGCACCTTGCCGTCTTGACAGACGATAGTTTGTGCTCTAAAAAGGCATAATAACTTTTAACTATGGCGGTAGCGAGTGTGACTGATAAGGCCAATTTGCGCTGTAAATGTCCGTTCACAGTGGGTGCATGTGAACACGTGGTCATTTCCACCATCATGCACCATCTTACGTCTCAAACGCTTGGTGTGTGACTTTTCTGCAATAATTTTCTCCTTTGACTTTATTCCATTTCTGATATTTGCCCTCCATGCAACACGTTCAGCGGCGACTTGCTCCCAATGTGCATTATCAATGCCTGTATCAATCATGTCCCGCTTACACACATCTTTGTATCGTAGTAGAGGCCGACCCTGAGATCTCTTACCCATCTGTAATTCACCAAAAAAGATATCCTTTGGTATTCTACCATCATCCATCCTCCTAAGATGTCCTATCCATCTAAGTCTACGAAGACTGAGCATGGAATAAACTGTCACACAACCTGATCTTTCCAATACTTCAGTATTTGTGATTTTGTCTTGCCACTTAATACCAAGAATTCTTCGCAGACACCGCATATGAAAGCTGTTTAAATTGTTCTCTTGGTGTGAGTAAGTTGTCCAGGTTTCACTGCCATAGAGAAGAGTACTAAGGACACAGGCTTGATAGACAAGGACTTTTGTTTTGGCAGTAAGCTTCCTGTTCTCCCAGACTCTTTTTCTTAACCTGTTCATTGTTGTTGCTGCCTTACCAATCCGGATGTTGATTTCCTGATCTAGGGATAATTTGCTATTTACCACTGATCCTAGATATGTAAAATGGTCTACTATCTCTAGTTCGGCGTCGTCAATAAAGATTGATGGTACCCCATGTGCACCTTGTGACATAATCTGTGTCTTCTTTTTGCTAATTGTTAAACCAAATTCAGAACAAGCATTGGAGAATGCAGATAGTAGACATTGCAATTCTTCCTCAGAGTGGGTCGTAACTGCAGCATCATCTGCAAAAAGCAACTCTCTGATCAGTACCCTCCTAATTTTGGTCTTAGCCTTCAATCTCTGAGCATTGTAGAGGCCGCCATCTGAGCGTGAGTGAATGTATATACCACCATCCTGATCACGAAATGCATATTTCAGTAGAAGTGAAAAGTATATTCCAAAGAGTGTGGGAGCTAGTACACAACCTTGCTTAACTCCACTCTTGATTTCAAATTCTTCAGAAGTTGCACCATCAAACTTGATTATACCCTTCATGCCTGTGTGGAACGATTCCACAATGGACAGAAGAGTTGGTGGGCAGCCAATCTTCTTTAGTGCCTTGAACAGACCCTCACGACTGACCAAATCAAATGCCTTTGTGAGGTCGATGAAGGCAATAAACAGTGGTTGATTCTGTTCACGGCATTTTTCTTGCATTTGTCGCAATGAGAATATCATATCAGTGGTAGACCGGTTCTGTCGAAAGCCACACTGTGATTCGGGGTAGACTTGATCTCCTAGGACTTGAAGTCTGCGCAGAACAATTCTGGCAAATACTTTTCCAACAATACACAGAAGTGAGATACCCCTATAGTTGTTGCAGTCGCTCCGATCTCCCTTGTTCTTGTACAGCGTTATGATGTTTGAATCTTTGAAATCCTGTGGGACTTGTCCTTCACGCCAGCATAGCTCTATTAGCTGGTGGATCTGTAGAGTGAGTGTGTCTTGCCCACTCCTGATAACCTCTATTGGAATCCCATCCTTACCTGGAGCCTTGCCAGATGCAAGTTCATTTATAGCACACTTAACTTCTGTTATGGTGGGAAGTGTGTCCAGGTGGTCAAGAGTTGGTAGAGCCTCTATGGCGTTAAGGGCATCATCCGCTAGTTTGGTCTCACTTGAGTAAAGCTCCAAATAGTGCTCTACCCATCTGTCCATCTGCTGTTTCTTATCAGTGATGACTTCTCCAGTCAAGGTTTTCAGCGGTGCACTTCTTTTGATCACTGGACCACAGGCTTTCTTTATTCCTTCATACATGCTTCTTATGTCTCCCTTATCACTTGCGATTTGAATGGACTCACATAACTTGATCCAATAATCATTTGCACACTGCCTGGCAGCCTTTTGCACATCCTTCCTAGCTTGCCTTAGCTCACTCAGAGTGTTACGCGTTGGTCTTTCCTTGTTTCTTAAGAGAGCTTTCTTCTTCTTATCAATCAAGGGCTGCAGAGTCTCGCTGTTGGCCGCAAACCAGTCCTGCCTCTTATGATCCACAGTGCCGTAAACCCCTACGGCAGTTTTATAAAGAGTTTCCTTAATTTGACCCCACTTTTCATTTACTGTACAATTTTCTGGTGTATCAGTGAAAGCGTCTTCAAGTTGCTGTTGAAACTGAAAGCACTTTTCAGGATCATGAGTGTTAATAATATTAATCCTGGGGCTAGATTTGTGTTTAGCTGTGTAGATTCTCTTTGGTCTCAGTCTAACTCTTGCAACAACCAAAGAATGATCTGTATCACAGTCAGCACTGTGGTAACTACGAGTCAATGATATATGGTTCAGATGTTGTCTCCGTGTGATGATGAAGTCCAGCTGGTGCCAATGGCCGGATCTTGGATGTTTCCATGTGACCTTATGCATCTCTTTTGTTTTAAAAAAAGAGTTTGTAATACATAGGTCATTACTGGTGCAATGCTCCAGCAGCCTTTGCCCATTTTCATTCATGCGACCGATGTTGTATTTTCCAAGGGACACTGGCCATGAACTCGAGTCCTTGCCCACACGAGCATTGAAATCACCGAGCATATAAATGTAGTCAGATTTTGGAACTGCCTTGATCACGGAGTCTAACTCCTCATAGAACAAATCCTTCACATCATCAGAGGAATCGAGTGTCGGTGCATATGCAGTAATAATGGTGGCAAACCCACAAGAGGTTGCCAAGCGCAGGGATAATAGTCTTTCATTTCCTCCTGCTGGAATTTCAATCATTCCCAGTAGCGAATTCTTCACTGCAAAGCCCACACCGTGTTGCCTTTTTTCTGCCTGCCCTCTACCCTTCCAGAAAAAGGTGTAGTTGTTTTCCCTGAGTGACCCTTCCTCAGCGAGGCGAGTCTCCTGCAGGCCAGCAATATCAATGTTAAGACGATTGAGTTCGGCATCAATCACAGCCGTTTTTCTCACATCGTCAATATTGGTCAAGTCAGTGGAAAATCCTGGACACATGGTTCTCACGTTCCAGGTTGCAAGCCGTAGCTTGAGGTTTCTATTTTTATTTTTGTTTGTACCTGGTGCATTGGTTTTACAGCCTGCGATTCAGATTTTGTCCTAGCCCCAAGCACCCATTGAAGCAGGCAGGCTGTGGCGGATCAGCACCCAATTGGCTGGGGGCTGCCCAGCTTGAGGCGGGCGGTAGCTGATCAGTGACACCTATAGGTGTCTCCCACCGTCAGAGGCAACGCGTGGCGCCCCATGTCTACGCCAACTGACAAGGACTTATAACCCGTAACAGTTGCCTCTCGCTTTGATTCCGAGACCAGTTAAGACCAGGGATGGAGTTATTGCCTCTCCATAGCACAAAGCCTGGGCTAAAATATAGAGATCATGTGTTGCCCATGCAGCATGATCCCTCTCTCGGCCTGCCTAGTTCACTCCAGAGGAAAGGTAACACCCCTACATCTGGAACAAGACAAGCTGCAGAAGCTGCCGGATCAGCAAAGCAATGCTCTAACTGTCCGCCTGTTGGAGCTTCGATCCTAGACCAGTCGCCAACCAAGGCTTAGGGCCTGGTCTGCCCTGCCATGACAATTTTGTCTTTAGCTTGCATTTCCTCGCACCAGGATAAGGCTTGTACCCTCCCAATTGTGCTCTTCCGCCCGAAGCCGTTGGCACAATGTGGGGTGTCGGGTTTGGTAAGCGCCGCCCAACGTTCGGCGCTAACAGAAACCAGGTAGTACCGTCTACTGTTATACGGTAGCTCAGTCATATCTGACTAAGACCTGACTATTATTCATGTCACCAAGCTGCCTTTTTCTATGTGAATGTAACATAAATATTACACAACATATAATTGATGTATGAAAGATGAGTGGTTGGAAGGGCCAAATGTAAGACACATCTGCATGCCAATATGTGACCCTTTACAAATAAAGTTTCTCCGTTTTTTGTTCTGTCGTCCTCTGCTAATACACTTCAGAAAATTCAACATGTGTGCATTATCACAATTTACCAGGCAGGCTCAGCTCTCTGACATCGGCAGATTTTTGGCTTGGAGCTTCGGATCGCAGGAGAGAGGCCGGCTGGCAGTGGGAGGACGGCTCACCTTTTGCCTATCTCAACTGGTTCCCAAGTAAGTGTTCCTGGTACCTAGGCTCTGTATTTGAGGTGAGTTGAGATTAGATTTTAAAAAGCCATATGGACTCATTCATGGGGAAGCATCTTTTAATTGATTAAGTGCCATGGGATTATTAATTGTGTTAAGCGACTTCCTGTGCCTGCCATGGGCTTATATACAGTAGTTTTCCCTAAGCAACCCCCTTTAATTTGATTTACTTGTATCATACAACATGTCTGCAACCATAACAACTTTTAAGTCCTAACTGTGACAAACCCCTACTTCCTATTTTACGCCATTCATTTATGTTTGGTTCCAAACCTACTCTTTGTTTGGCAATAAATCTGTTAAAATGGCAAGTAATACAGGCTTTCATGTGGCAGTAATACAGGCTTTCATGTGGCAGTAATACAGGCTTTCATGTGGCAGTAATACAGGCTTTCATGTGGCAGTAATACAGGCTTTCATGTGGCAGTAATACAGGCTTTCATGTGGCAGTAATACAGGCTTTCATGTGGCAGTAATACAGGCTTTCATGTGGCAGTAATACAGGCTTTCATGTGGCAGTAATACAGGCTTTCATGTGGCAGTAATACAGGCTTTCATGTGGCAGTAATACAGGCTTTCATGTGGCAGTAATACAGGCTTTCATGTGGCAGTAATACAGGCTTTCATGTGGCAGTAATACAGGCTTTCATGTGGCAGTAATACAGGCTTTCATGTGGCAGTAATACAGGCTTTCATGTGGCAGTAATACAGGCTTTCATGTGGCAGTAATACAGGCTTTCATGTGGCAGTAATACAGGCTTTCATGTGGCAGTAATACAGGCTTTCATGTGGCAGTAATACAGGCTTTCATGTGGCAGTAATACAGGCTTTCATGTGGCTGGAATCACTAAGTATACCAATGTTTGTGTGTTATGTGATTTGTATTTGATTTAGTGAGCATGATCCGAAAGGTTGAGGTGGTGTTCTGTATGTAGACAGTGAATAGAATCAGCTGCGGAGGCCTGTTGTACTTAGAGTCACCTTTATGTTTGTTACGGGATATGCTGGGGCTGAGGGCAATGAACGAGCTGATAAACTTGCTGGCTCTGCATCCCCTGCAGATGGCCAGCCATGGATTCTGCAGATGTTATTAACACGTTAGAGAGATGTTGAGAGTGGAGGTCATTGACGCCAGTGAAATACACTTTGTTGTCCAGAATGAGAGACTTGGGAGTAAGAATTGGCAAGGCCAGACATGAGAGGCAGATTGGGAGAACGAGAAGCCTTGTCAATCAACACAAAATTGGCACTGTCTCTCCTTTTATCACTCTCTCCCTATCTCTCTCTCCCTATCTCTCTCTTCTCTCTCCGTCTCACTGTCTCCTGTTAACACAGGAAAAGATCCTTGCCTATTCCTGAAGAGTTAACACATAGAAAAAGTTCCTATATATGCCCGTTCTTGAAGAGTTAACGCATGGAAAAAGAAGTTTAATTGCCCATTCTTGAAGAGTTAACGCATGGAAAAAGAACTTTAATTACCTGATCTTGAAGAGTTAACACATGGGAAAAGATCCTTTAATTGCATATTCTTGAAAAGTTAACGCATTGAAAGAAAAATATCCTTTAATTGCCCATTCTTGAAGAGTTAACAATATGTCTAACACTGACTCTGCATCTGTTACAGGTGAACCAAACTGATCGTTCTAGGGAAGATTGCGTGGCCATGAACACTGGCACAATGATGTGGTATGACTATCCGTGCAATCGTAGGATTGGCTTCGTGTGCAAGAGAGCTGGTCAGTAGCAACATATTAAAGGCTGTCAATTTCTATGTGACAATTCATACAAGGATAATTTGGCTCAGTAAACAAGAATTAAAGATCTTCTTTGTATGAAGTGGGGTTTAGAGGGTTCATTTGGCAGAGTTTTATAAACTAACATCAGAACATATGCCTGTATATATCATACATCAATCAAACAGAATATAAGAACTATAATAATAAAGTCACTCGGACCTCTGACAGCATTTACCTTGATCTGTGACTTTATGGGCTCGACGGATGCTGTCTTCATATCTACCCAGGGTGTCTGTAAGGTCCTGTGTTCATTATTGTGTTGGTTTACCACTGCCTTTTATTCCAGCAACCACACCGTCCATCACTGTAACTGCCTTTTATTCCAGCAACCACACCTTCCATCACTGTAACTGCCTTTGATTCCAGCAACCACACCTTCCATCACTGTAACTGCCTTTGATTCCAGCAACCACACCGTCCATCACTGTAACTGCCTTTGATTCCAGCAACCACACCGTCCATCACTGTAACTGCCTTTTATTCCAGCAACCACACCGTCCATCACTGTAACTGCCTTTGATTCCAGCAACCACACCGTCCATCACTGTAACTGCCTTTTATTCCAGCAACCACACCGTCCATCACTGTAACTGCCTTTGATTCCAACAACCACACCTTCCATCACTGTAACTGCCTTTGATTCCAACAACCACACCTTCCATCACTGTTCTTGCTCAATCACTGTGACATTTCATATGACCAAAGTATTTCAGTTTCTTAGATGAATGAACTACATGAATTATTTCTATTAACAATAATAACCAGTGTTATATTTCTTGTACTGCCACAGACATTTAAGCATGAGTTTCATTTACTTAAAATATTAATGATACATTCTTACAGATCCAACTTTTCACATATTCAATGTTCCTGTTTTGTCTTACAGCTGACAATGATCAGGTCACTCCCACACCAGTTGTGACTGTTCCAACTGCTCTGCCAGGTATGTTAGCCATCTTTCTGTATTTCTACTCCATAACCAGATTTTTGCACAATGTTTACAGGAAATAATTTTAAACCACATTTGCCATTAGCTTGTGTGGTCTGTTGATTTGTTCTTTGTGGTTATTAATTTCTAACAGGACTTCCGGTCCCCAGCATGGCGGTTAGGCATTGAGCTACTGCCTCTGGAGTATTTATCTTTGTGGCTGCGGTTATTTTGCATTTTCCTCATGTTGGACTGGTAGTATATGGTTCCGTCGCCCTGCTACTGAGTGAGTGCGTGGGGCGACTCTATGAGCTGTGATATTCACGTGGAATGCTTTTACATGTCTGCTTTTGTTTGTACAGTGACCTGCATGGTCATGACAATGGTTACCGGCTGTTGCTGAATTGACTGATTTGCTTTTTCGGTTCACGAGTGCATTGTTCAGGAGACTCCTGGGAGTCAGCGCTGGAGCTACGGAGTTCGTGCTTAATGCGACGCTTTCGTCTGGTCGTCTTGTGGATAGAGACAGAACCATGTGAGAAAACCTGGGTCAATGAGGTCTTTCTGGTTACTGCCGTTCCATCGACGATGAACTGTGGTTTTCGTGGAGGACTTTTGTGTTGGCATTCTGGCTGGCAGCATTATGCACAGTGTACCTGTGTGGGCTGTAGGATTGCCGAGACTCCTGTCTGTTCCATTTTTCACATTGGACAATGGGGAGCATTTTGTGTGATATTCACTGGCACAGGAACGGAGCATAATGGGGACGATCCGTTGCAGTGAAGTTGGAACCTTGACTAACTAACTAATTTCTAACTGTACGATATTATGTTGTCCTTTGAATATAAGCATTAAAAAGGAGCTAAAACTTTATTGGACAAAAAAAATAGAGGACAAATAGACCATCCGACAAGAATCCAATACTAAAGAAGATTGTCCTGGCAACGTGACTGTGCTTGGAATGAAACTGGTAGTGAAAATAGACATGACTCATCTCCAGCTTCCTAGTCACATGTCACGTTTATTTGCTTATAGAACAAAACTGATATCATAAAAATTAACTCTCCGCAGTGTTGTTTTCATCTCAAATAAAAACTTTGACACATGCATGCTTCTTGTTCTTCTGTCCTTGATCCCACATTGGGGAATAGGATCTCAAGCAACCCATGCCAAGTTGTCCGAGCTTTTACTATCTCCTGTAGAGCTCCCTGCCGTGTCTCCTCATATTATCATCTCTGTCTTTAACTCTTTTCTCCATGTGTTATGATGTCTCCCACTATTAATTCACCTTTGTGGGTTCCATACAAGGGAGTTTCTAGTTACACTATCCTCAGGTTTTTCCAGAGTGTGTCCTATCCAGATCCAGTGTCTTTTTCTGACCACTTTATTGACTGGCATTTCTCTAGTTCTCTCCTCAAGCTCCACATTGGTGATTTTGTCATATTGTATTAGTCCCTCTATTCTCATCATCATTATCATCATCTCATCAAGCATCGTGGGGAGGTACAATTAGTGCTCCAGTGCTCGGCAGCTGGCACTGGACAGTATCATTCAGTGTGATAGTCAACGTCTTTGATGTTGTCAATCAATTTTCTTCTCAGGCGTCCTCTTGCTCTTTTATCAGATATTCATTGATGTAAAGACAGTCCTGGTAGTTGATGGTATTGCATTCTAATGAGATGGCCAAACCATTTGATCTTCTGCCTTTCAATATATGTGGCACAAGGTGTTGATCCCACTGTCTGTCTGATAACATCATTTCTTATTCGGTCTAGAATAATTAAGTCGGCAGCTCTCCACAAGCATCTCATCTGACTATTCTGTGCAAGCACCAACATTTGTAGTTTATTAGTAGTTCTTGTAGTCATTCTCCACATGACAAGGCAGACGTGGTTGCGGCCTTGTGGGAGCACGTGCACACCTCGGAGGAGCAAATGGATTACCATGGTCTGGCAAGAATGAGACAGCGAGGTGTGACGAGGGGATTTGGTTGATGCTCAACGCTCAGAGGAAAGGCCAGGTGGACATATAATCAGATTGCTACTGGTACTATTAGTGTTGGAACTCTTCGCTGGCTGCTGAGGTTGGGGACGGAGTGCTTATGGGAATGCCCCGAATGCTGTGATGTCGATTCCTAAATCAATTAATCAATCATTCTCCACGTTTCTGATCCGTATAGCTGTACTGATTTATTGTTGGAGTGAAATATTATCACATTCAGTGCTAAACAAAAAGTACATTTGGACCTCACATAAAAATGGATGGCAGAAAATGGCAAGTGAGGATGTGTGGTAGTTATGACTCAAAAGTTGTTAATATGGTAGCCTACTTGTTGTATATCAAATTAAATGGGTTGCATAAGAAAACTACTGTAAATAAATCCATGGCAGAATTGGAAAGTCGCTTAAGTGATTAATCATCCCATGGTATTTAAACAGTTACAAGTGTGGTGTGAAGTTTGATCTCTTTGATTTACACAGTTACAAGTGTGGTGTGAAGTTTGATCTCTTTGATATACACAGTTACAAGTGTGGTGTGAAGTTTGATCTCTTTGATTTACACAGTTACAAGTGTGGTGTGAAGTTTGATCTCTTTGATTTACACAAATTTCTTACTGCTATAAAAGCTCTTCTTGCCAGTTGTATTGATATTTTAATTTCTATAGGTTTTCCATCTTTGTCTACATTTCTACCTAAATAGATTTCCTTCCGTAATTGTGTTTTGTAAAGCTTCATGTTTTTATATTGTTGATATTTCCACAGCTTTACCACAGTTTCACTAATTTTATTCATACCTGAATAGGTATAAGCTTCCATCTCTGACAAATGCACAATTGATGCTTTATATGTCTGACAGCTGGACAGTACTACGGTTGCCCGTTAGGCTGGCTGTCTTATGAGAATAGCTGTTATCTGTTGAGGAAGGTTCCCACCACCTGGCTGGATGCTCAGATGGCTTGTAGACAAGAGGGGGCAGGACTTGCTACCGTTAGCTCCGATCTGGAGAATAAGTTCATCTGGAGCCAGTTGCCCAAAGGTCAGTCTGGAAACCACTCACTGTCTGTTGGATAAATATTTTATCTTTTATATACATATTTACTCTGGAAATTATTTTCTATTTGTTACTTTTATTTGCTAACACACCACTTTAAATGTTTCTGCCAGAATTTCTTGTCTAGTTTTACTTACTACATTGACTATCACACATGTAGGTCACCATGGCCAAACGGATAAGAATGCTTATCCTTAAACATCCGGTGTGCTGATGCTGAGGTAGTGGGTTCAAGTCCTACATCGGCCGGTTAGACTAAAATATTGACTTGTCGTCCTTGACTTGGGGATGTAAAATACAAGTACCTCTAAAGTCGTTGTGGGTTCGCCTGATGGCCAGGGACACCTAGTAACAGGGAAAGCTAATCCACACGCAAAATTCACTCCAGTACACTAGAAGTAGTAGCATGTATATGGCCTATGTTTGAGCTCAAAGCAAGCAAATGACCCCCAAAAAATATCACACATGTCACTTTATTTGTTTCTGTCATAATTTCTTGTCTTGTTTTTACTTGCACTCACTGTCACACATATCAGTGTACATGTTCCTGTTCTTTCTTTTCTAGTCGTGACTTTTTCTCACTGTCATACATGCCACTGTAAAAAGACTTATAGAATTGACAAAACTTGCATACATTTGTTTGACAAGAGTGCCAAATGATATCTTTTAGATAATGAAAGGATAGCCAATAGACCTCAAGGGAGCCATCATAGCTTAGTTTATAGCACACTCTACTGCTGGCCATGTGTTCGACCCCCTTGCAGCATGAATTTCTTTCGCTGACCTAGCGGCCAGGCTGACTCAATCAAATTTCCTGAGAAGTAAAGGCAGCTGGTCTGATATTGAATACTCTAGGGCAGGGGTGGCCAACGCGAGGCCCGTGGGCCGCATGCGGCCCGCCAGGAGTCATGTTGCGGCCTGCAGAGTATGAAGTGACGATGTGGTCAAGGCTGTAGCACGCTTGCTTGCTTAATTTAATTAACAAAAAATAATTAGGTGAGTGGCCCGGCAGGAAATATTATTTCTGAAATTTGGCCTGCCTGCTAAAAAGGTTGGCCACCCCTGCTCTAGGGTATGGGAAGAAGAACTTCTTCTTCTTCTGTGTTTATCCAGGATGTTGTTTTAGATGTAATTGCATTGTGCCAGTTTACAGCTGAGCTGCGATATTTGCACCTTTCGGCCGACACACCCGACTACTTCAGGCATTTGTTGGCCGGGTTACCTTCCCGAGGAAGAAAAACAAGAATACACCACGTGCTGAGTGCTGATTGGACTACAAATACGCGGCTGGAAAAATATACCAAATTTGCTTTATGAAATGAAAAAGTGTCCTTAATTTACGTATGTACTTGACAATAAGTCTCAGTGCACACAAAAAAAGACTGATGTTTGTGAATGTTCATTTTTAGCAAATGCACGCTGGTAACATGGATACACAGCCGGTTTTTAAATGTGATATACGACTTACTGGTAAAATTGATACACAACCAACTGATAAAATGTACGCACAACTGACTGATAAAATTGATGCACAATCAACTGGTAAAATTGATACACAAAAGACTGATACAATTGATACACAGCCAACTGGTGAAATTGATACATAGCCGACTGGTAAAATTGATACACAACTGACACATAAAACTGACACACAGCCAACTTGTAAAATTTATACATAGCCTACTGGTAAAACTGATACACAACTGACACATAAAACTGTCACACAGCCGACTGGTAAAATTGATACACAACTGACACATAAAACTGACACATAGCTGATTGGTAAAATTGATACACAACTGACACATAAAACTGACACACAGCCAACTGGTAAACTTGATACACAACTGACACATAAAATTGACACACAGCCAATGGTAAAATTGATACATAACTGACACATAAAACTGACACATGGCCAACTGGTAAAATTGATACACAACTGACACACAGCCAAATGGTAAAATTGATACACGGCCAACTGGTAAAATTGATACACAACTGACACATAAAACTGACACACAGCCAACTGGTAAAATTGATACACAGCCAACTGGTAAAATTGATACATAACTGACACATAAAACTGACACATGGCCAACTGGTAAAATTGATACACAACTGACACACGGCCAACTGGTAAAATTGATACACAGCCAACTGGTAAAATTGATACACAACTGACACATAAAACTGACACACAGCCAACTGGTAAAATTGATACACAACTGACACATAAAACTGACACACAGCCAAATGGTAAAATTGATACACAGCCAACTGGTAAAATTGATACACAACTGACACATAAAACTGACACACAGCCAACTGATAAAATTGATGCACAGGCAACTGGTAAAATTGAAACACAACTGACACATAAAACTGACACACGGTCAACTGGTAAAATTGATACACAACTGACACATAAAACAGACACACGGCCAACTGGTAAAATTGATACACAACTGACACATAAAACTGACAAACGGCCAACTGGTAAAATTGATACACAACTGACACATAAAACTGACACACAGCCGACTGGTAAAATTGATACACAGCCGACTGGTAAAACTGATACACAGCCAACTGGTAAAATTGATACACAGCCAATGGTAAATTTTATGCACAGCCAGCTGGTAAAACTGATATACAGCTGGCTTGTAAAACTGGTGCATAACCTACTGATTAAATTTATACACAACCAACTAGTAAAACTGATACACAAGCAACCACCAACACTTTCTATGATTGTTTCACAGAAGCCTGCCAGAATTCTCACTCAAATGACAGCCAGTGCCAAGCTTGGGCTGATACCAATGAATGTCAGAAAAATCCATCGTGGATGTCAGTGAACTGTCGCATGGCATGTTCCTTGTGCACACAGACCTGCTCTGACAAACACACTCACTTTGAATGCAGATTCTGGGCCAGCATCGGAGAATGTCGCCAAAATCCTGATTGGATGTGGGAAAACTGTGCTCTGTCATGCGGCTGTGATCCTTGTGAGTGTTCGGAATTAGTTGTTGTTATCCTCATTATCATAATGAATAATTTAACGTAAATGGAAGCGTTGGCTTGACAAGAAGGAGGACAATCACAAGTCACAGCATGCACATTGTGGTTACAGTGCCTTCCTCAGCAACACAAACACAGACAAGAGGGTACTTATACATATGAAAATACTGTATATAACAAAAATAGTTTATATTTTTTAAGCCTTCTCCTCCTCCTCCTCCTCCTCCTCCTCCTCTTCCTCCTCCTCCTCCTCCTCCTCCTCCTCCTCCTCCTTTCTCTTTTTCTTCTTTCTCTTCTGCTTCTTTCTCTTCTTCTTCTCCTCATTCTCCTGCTGTTGCCTCTCCTCTTTTTCCTTATTCTGCTTCTCCTCCTCACCTGAATGATGAGTGCACAAAGCCTGGGCTGAACTGTAGAGACCATGTGTTGCCCATACAGCATGAACCCTCTTTCGACCTGCCTAGTTTACTCCAGAGGAAAGGTAACACCAATACATTGGAACAAGACAAGCTGCAAAAGCTGCTGGATCACCAATGCAATGCTCTAACTTATTGCCTGTCGGAACTTTGATCCTAGACCAATTGCTGACCAAGGCTTAGGGCCTGGTCTGCCCTGCCATGATATTTAGACGTTGGGTTGCATTTCCTCACACCAGGGTAGGGCTTGTACTCTCCCAATTGCACACCTCTGCCTGAACCCGTAGGCACAATGTGAGGTGTTGGGCTTGGTGAGTGCTGCCCAAAATTTGGCACTAACGGAAAGTTAGTGGTGATGATGCACTAAACACGTAGGAAACATCATATAACTCTATTTAATATTAATTTAAAAGAGCATCATTAGCTACATTTTGAACATGTTTTCAACTATTTTCTTTGTTGGCACCATCTGACAGCAATCAATGAAGGATTTTGGCTTGGACTCAATGATAGGCATTCACAGATGACCTTTGTGTGGGATAATCTTTCACCTGTGACCTTTACAAACTGGCTTCCAAATGAACCGAATAATTATAAAGGGAAGAACGAGGACTGCGTCAAAATGCACACAACTGTGAGTATCAAGTGTGGTTCTACATTTTGCTTTTATCATAGCAAAACTTTGTGATCCCCGTGGAGCGTGGGGAAGTAGCAGTTGCTTTGATTAAATTTGTTTGGGTTTAATCAGCATTAATAAACATAATCCCAAGGTTAGCAAATACATTTGTTGTTGTTGTTGTTGTGGGTGGTGGGTGGATGGTGGGTTGGTTGGTCGGTCAGTCGGTTGGTCGTTTGTTCATTTTTCATTTGTTTGTTTGTTGTCTTCTACTTATGCCGTTAAGTGTCATGGGGAGGAGTTATTGAAGTTCCAGCACCTGTGACTAGTGCCTTTCCTCCAATTTCCTCCATGAATCTTGAGCATAATTTTTATAGGATCATATAAATTCCCTACCGGTTTGCTAGCCCTGCCTTAGGTTCCTCACCTACTGAACCCTTTGTCTTATGTCAGTACGTACATTTGTCTGTGCATTTGATGAGATGAATATCTCACTGGCCTTCACCCGACAAAAATATGGTCAGGATACTTACTTCCTGACTGAATGTACAACTAGTACTTCATATGGAAACTGTGGGAGATCCATTATTGTCAACCTTCAACGTGGAGATGGCACTGCATGTTTACAATAATGATGTATGCAAAGTTATTCTTTAGTAATCCATGTAAAAATGTAAAGGACCCATTCTACATGTCTTAGGGCTAGTAGGTACGAGGGTAAGTTAATAAGTAAGTCACAAATGGCTGTAGAAAAGTAACTAATTATGATAACAACTTGAAAACAGTTTATTTTTATACATACATTGTACCTTTATTTCTCACCATAATTTCCACCAACATTGATGCACTTATCCCATCGTTTTATCAGTCCTCCCAAACCGGCTGCATAGAACTGCATGCTCTGTTTTCTAAACCACTTTTTCACTTCACATTCAACTGCGGTGTCACTTCTGAAATGTCTCCCGCCAAGGTGGGTTTTCATTGTTTATGCTGACGAATGTTTGTCCCATAAAGCAGTGCATAGCTGGGTAGAAAAAGTTACAAGGGCGAGTCAATAAGTAAGTCACACAGTTCTGTGGGATGGCAGGTAAATGAAAACAAAGCACGCAGTTCTATGCAGTCGGTTTGGGAGGACTGATGAAACAATGGCATAAATGCATTAATGTTAGTAGAAATTATGTTGAGAAATAAAGGGACAATGTATGTATACAAATAAACTGGTGTCAAGTAGTCTATGGTGCTAGTTCCATATTGTCAAAGACTAATTGGTGGCAGTCAGAGGGTCATGAGGACAATATCACTGTCATGGGTCGTTTAAGGTGGCCTGAGGTGAGTTTAGAATGATTTGGCCACATGTACAATGTCTAACTAACACCTAAGAGCTTCAAGTATAACAGGATAACGGTTCTTTCCAATATAATATTTCTCTTCTTATAATTCGCATGACACATTTACAAAGTTTCAAATGTTCACACAGTCGTTTTATCAATCACTACTACACTTATTATCATCATCATCAAATGCCTTACCAGCTGGCATAGGCATTCATGACTCTCCACAGATCTCGGGTTTTGGTTTTCTGAATCAACTCTGCTGATGGTATTCCTCCATGCCACAATCTCAATCCATCCAGCATCATTTCTCTTGGTCTGCTTCTGCCTCTCTTCCCCTCGATATTTCCAGTTGTCACGATGTTCTCCAATGCCTCTCTTCTTATCACATGACCGAAGAAAGCTGTTTGTCTCTTTCTTATTGTTGTATATAATGTTCTAGTTTCATTAGCCTCTTTCAGGCAGTCATTGTTAGTCACTTTGGCAATCCATGGAATTTGCAACATTCGTCTCAGGAACCACATCTCTGTTGCTTCCACTACACTAATATAAAACTATAAAACCTAGGCAGCAATCTAAGTGTTTGCCATTGCCAGCTCACGTTCTGAGCCATCATTTTCCTACAAGAATCTCAGCTCGAGTACCCCATTTTTCAAGAGACCTTTCTCTCTTAGGTTCAGTCCAAATCATGCTTCTGCTGTGCAACCTGGCAATCACACCAGCCACCTTTTCTTCACAAAACATTTCCTGGTATCCGATCCAGGCTGGCTCAGCCTGGGAGTCCAGGTAAATTTTTATATCCTCCTCAATGTGAATATCAACCCTTGACCCTCCAGGCCAGCAGGTGAGCATCTAGCTGCTACGCCACTGTGGCTCCCTCTGGTGTGTTTATATCCTCGTTATTCTTTAACAGGTCCGCCCTTATACACATGAATGTTTTTTGTTCCTTCAGGTTGGAAATTGTGTCATTGCAAATAATTTTCTTTTTAAATTATATGCCAGGATGGAGAATGGAGTGACGAAAAGTGTGAGCAGAAGAATACTGGCTACATTTGTGAGAAACAGATGGCAGTTTTGGACACACCAACCATCTCCCCAGATAAAATTGGATGCCCTATTGTGAGTTATTTGTATTGTAGATATGTTTGGTTCTAGTTTTGCAACATCTGCATGCTAAATAAATCAGACCAAAACACTACACAGAATACACATTCACACACATAAACACACACATACACACACAGCACACAGAATACACATACTCACACAGAGAAAGAGAGTGAGAGAGGGTGATGTGGCAGAGGAAGAGAGACTGACTAATCTGATGATGTTAATGATGGAGAGTCTCCATAGTGAAGCGGTCAAGTCATCTGCCTCATGATCCGAAAGTTGTGGGTTCGATTCTGGGCTATGTCTTTTGGTTCATGAGTTAATTTTTCTTGGAAACTCCTGGGAGTTGTCGCTGAAGATACGGAGTTCAAGATTTTTGTGCAACACTTTGGGCAGGCCAACCTGCGGACAGAGACTGAGCCGTATGGGATAACACCCAGTGCAATGAAGTTGATCCTCTCGACTTTTAAGACTTTTTTTTTAAAGGACGGAGATCTTTGGACTGACCTGATAAGACGACTTCAACATCAATCTTTAGCCTAATACAACATGTATCAAAGATGTCCCTTGGTGTCATAGAGTGCTAGATGTCACTGAATACCTGGTACAGAGATGACTGAATGAAGTCAAGTTGACTATGTGAGATGTCATGTCATAGAGTGCTAGATGACAGTGAGTATCTGGTACAAAGATGACTGAATGAAGGTGAGTTGACTATATGAGATGTCATGTCGCAGAGTGCTTGTAAACGCTCCCAAGGCAGCCAGAGGAAACGCTTTAATGACCCTCTGAAGATGTCACTAAAATCTTTTAGAATTCATCACAACACTTGGGAGACTGCTGCCAAAGATCGAAATTCGTGGTGGACAAAGGTGTAGTCACTTGTGAAGCAAACAGGACTGCAAGAGTTGTGAAGAAAAGGCTGGACAAAATCACCACAGCAGGAGATCCTCCTCCTGGAATGTCAAGCATTCTTTTCCCACATTGTCAAAGAACATTTCGAACCATTTCATCCGAGAAGGTTAACCCGGTCAACAAATGCCCGCAGAAGTCGGATGTGTCGGCCTAACGGCGAAAGAGCTCAGCTCTGCTGTAAACAGGCACAACGCAGTCACATCCGGAAAAAAAATCCGGATGAACGCAGAAGAAGAAGAACCATTTCATGGCCTTACCAGCCATCTTAGAACTCATGGCTCCAAACTTTCAACCCGACTGGATGAAATGAATGGTCATCATCATTCTTGATGGACAAACATCATGCTCCAGTGAGAGAAAGGGCTGAGGAGGAGGAGGAGTTACTTTACTTTATCAATGTTTCTTATTCTCTTGTCCTCTATCCTCCATTGAGACATTTGCCATCAACCAACTCACTCAAGCCCTCCCATCTTTAGCTATTTCATGCAGCTTGTCCATGTCCTTCCAATTTTGTTCATTTCTATGTCTACTTCTCTTCTCCATTAGTTGTTACGTCTTCTTCTGTTTCTTTTGCCATGTGGATTCCAGAGGTTTTTCTAGTTATATTATTCTGGGTTTTCTCAGTGTGTGACCTATCCAGCAATATTATTTAGGAAGCACAGGATTTTACAGACAGAGCAATGTACGTATTGTAAATATTTGATGAAACGAAACAAAAGTTCACAGAAATACCAGCATCCATTGCTCTCTTTCAGGCTGGGTTTGCATATGGATCCAGGTGTTTTGTTATTATTGACTCGCCTAAAACATGGCAGGATGCAAAAGACTATTGCAGCATGAAGAATGCCACATTGGTTACAATACCTGACAGGTAAGTCTGCATCATTTTCTTCAGGATCATCTGTAAGTGAATAAGCAGGTCTATCTGGAACATGAGGTAACATTTCTGAGGTGAAATATTAATTACTGATCTAAGTAGAATATGTAAGCTGGGACTAGACCAATTGTCATCATCATTATGTGCCATGCAATTAAGTATTGGTGGTCATGTTTCGCCATCTCACACAATCACCAGAGCCATGGATCAGCTCTGTGTTCTCTAAAACATATAGAGATTAGAATAGACACAGAGATGGACTCCTAAAACATGCAGAGATTAGAATAGACACAGAGATGGACTCCTAAAACATGCAGAGATTAGAATAGACACAGAGATGGACTCCTAAAACATGCAGAGATTAGAATAGACACAGAGATGGACTCCTAAAACATATAGACATTAGAAAAGACAGAGAGATAGACTCCTAAAACATATAGAGATTAGAATAGACACAGAGATGGACTCCTAAAACATATAGAGACTAGAATAGACACAGAGATGGACTCTTAAAACATATAGACATTAGAAAAGACAGAGAGATAGACTCCTAAAACATATAGAGATTAGAATAGACACAGAGATGGACTCCTAAAACATGCAGAGATTAGAATAGACACAGAGATGGACTCCTAAAACATATAGACATTAGAAAAGACAGAGAGATAGACTCCTAAAACATATAGAGATTAGAATAGACACAGAGATGGACTCCTAAAACATATAGACATTAGAAAAGACAGAGAGATAGACTCCTAAAACATATAGAGATTAGAATAGACACAGAGATGGACTCCTAAAACATATAGACATTAGAAAAGACAGAGAGATAGACTCCTAAAACACATATAGATTAGAATAGATACAGAGATGGACTTCTCAAACATATGAAGATTAGAACAGACACAGAGATGGACTCCTAAAACATATATAGATTAGAACAGACACAGAGATAGACTCCTAAAACATATAGACATTAGAATAGACACAGTGGATACTATGGAGACACATAGATGGAGCTGCACGAGATAGCAAAATACAGGACAACTTGGAGTGAGTGCTCCAATGGGAAATAAAGGGCAGGGGAAGAAGAAATATTATGCTGACTTTATAACTGTTTTCTTCTCTCTGTTTTGTTTTCAAGCTGTAGTGCATTCATTAAATATTGGTTTGTGCTTCAAGCTGTAGTGCATTCATTAAATATTGGTTTGTGCTTCAAGCTGTAGTGCATTCATTAAATATTGGTTTGTGCTTCAGGCTGTAGTGCATTCATTAAATATTGGTTTGTGCTTCAGGCTGTAGTGCATTCATTAAATATTGGTTTGTGCTTCAGGCTGTAGTGCATTCATTAAATATTGGTTTGTGCTTCAAGCTGTAGTGCATTCATTAAATATTGGTTTGTGCTTCAAGCTGTAGTGCATTCATTAAATATTGGTTTGTGCTTCAAGCTGTAGTGCATTCATTAAATATTGGTTTGTGCTTCAAGCTGTAGTGCATTCATTAAATATTGGTTTGTGCTTCAAGCTGTAGTGCATTCATTAAATATTGGTTTGTGCTTCAAGCTGTAGTGCATTCATTAAATATTGGTTTGTGCTTCAAGCTGTAGTGCATTCATTAAATATTGGTTTGTGCTTCAAGCTGTAGTGCATTCATTAATATTGGTTTGTGCTTCAAGCTGTAGTGCATTCATTAAATATTGGTTTGTGCTTCAAGCTGTAGTGCATTCATTAAATATTGGTTTGTGCTTCAAGCTGTAGTGCATTCATTAAATATTGGTTTGTGCTTCAAGCTGTAGTGCATTCATTAAATATTGGTTTGTGCTTCAAGCTGTAGTGCATTCATTAAATATTGGTTTGTGCTTCAAGCTGCAGTGCATTAATTAAATATTGGTTTGTGCTTCAAGCTGCAGTGCATTAATTAAATATTGGTTTGTGCTTCAAGCTGTAGTGCATTCATTAAATATTGGTTTGTGCTTCAAGCTGTAGTGCATTCATTAAATATTGGTTTGTGCTTCAAGCTGTAGTGCATTGTCAGAGTCTTGCTTCCAGCAATAACACAGGCTCGTAATCACCAACAAGTGTGATACAAACACGGTCACAGAATGACTTGACGTGACACGCTACAACTACAATTCAAACACTTTACTCACACATCTCACTCATCACAACCATTACATGCATCGTACAATTACAATGACGATGCAATAATACATTCAAAAGATATATCAATACAATATACACAACTCACAAGCGCACAGTCTTCTATTATTCCCACAGGCGTTCTCTCTATTCGCGTTCATACACTCAAGTATATGAGCACCATTCATTCCGTCTGTCTCGTCCAACGCTCCCAAGCCGTCTGCCGCTAACCACTGTGAGTCTTGCTAGTCGGGGTTGTGTCCCTGCGTGGACTGCATGATCCACGCATTCACCGACTGGCTATTCCTGACACAGTGTGGTTAGTGTCGCTCACAGATGGACCCCTGGCCGTACTCGCCAGGCGTCGTTGACGACGACGCGGTAGAACTAATGGGGAGATTATTGTAGTGCATTCATTAAATATTGGTTTGTGCTTCAAGCTGTAGTGCATTCATTAAATATTGGTTTGTGCTTCAAGCTGTAGTGCATTCATTAAATATTGGTTTGTGCTTCAAGCTGTAGTGCATTCATTAAATATTGGTTTGTGCTTCAAGCTGTAGTGCATTCATTAAATATTGGTTTGTGCTTCAAGCTGTAGTGCATTCATTAAATATTGGTTTGTGCTTCAAGCTGTAGTGCATTCATTAAATATTGTGGTTTGTGTTTCTAGCCATAATGCAGTCATTACACAGTGTGTTCTGTGTAAACAAACATAACTGCATGGTTTCATTCATAATTATGGTGATACTAAACTTTATGTTGCAGCATCACAGGAGCTTTTATCACATCTGAACTGGTACATAAAACATCATCTTATTGGATAGGACTGTCCAACATGGCTGACATGTATCGCTGGGACAGTGGCAGTGATGTAGAGTACCTGGCCTGGTCTCCTTCTCACACAGGTGATACTGCAACATGCTGACAGTATCTCATGCTTACTTTGCTAGCTAAGCTAATTCACACTTTTCACACAAAGCTATTCACACGTTTGAAACTGAAATAATTAACACTTTTCACACAAAGCTAATTCACACTTATCACACAATGCTAATTCACACTTTTGAAGCTAAGCTAATTCACACTATTCAAGCTAGGCTAATTCACACTTTTCAAGCTAGGCTAATTCACACTTTTCAAGCTAAGCTAATTCACACTTTTCAAGCTAGGCCAGTTCACACTTTTCAAGCTAAGCTAATTCACACTTTTCAAGCTAGGCCAGTTCACACTTTTCAAGCTAAGCTCGCTCATATGTTTTTCAAGGTAAACTAATTCATAACATCGTATCTCAGATATCTATTGTTTAAATGTAATGCAAGACATAAGCAAACACCTAACATACAAGTTAGCTGTGTATCCTTTGCAGGACGTTGCAGCTAACCCCAGCATGTTTGACAGTGACTTCTTGGCAAGTTTACATTCAATAGTTTGCCATTGCTTTTTGAGTGACCGGCACTCACACCACTCTATGAAATACCAATGCAAGGTGGTCTGCTTCCAAATTGCCTGCAGCTGTGTTTTAAATGCGAGATTATGAATTGCGTCCGTAGTCCCATCACCACAGAGCGACACCTAACATACTACATAACCCCACAAGCTAGGACAGACACTTACACAACAAGCTTACCATACTCCTCACAGTGAAACAAAGACACCACCATTCCATAAAAATGCAATCACAAGCTATTGGAACACTATCTCAGTATAGATAACATGTACCCTTCAAACAAAAGAATGCTGCTAGACTAAGCATTCTCCAATCTTCTGACAGCATGCTGATGAGGGTGAGGATGAGCAGGCTTTGTGCGGAGTGGCTTGCTTCGCTTCGGAAGTCACGGGTGACAAGCATCACCTGGATCTTTTCTCCGGGGCATGCCGGTGTGCTGGGAAATGAACAGGCAGACAGATTAGCTGGCTCTGCAGAACTTGGTGGAGTATTGATACATGATAAGGCAGACGTGGTTGTGGCCTTGTGGAAGCACGTGTACACCTTGGAGGAGCAAATGGATTACCATGGTCTGGCAAGAATGAGACAGCGAGGAGAGACGAGTGGATCTGGCCGATGCTCAACACTCAGAGGAAAGGCGAGATGGACATGTAATCAGATTGCTACTGGTACTATTGGTGTTGGAACTCTACGCTGGCTGCTGAGGATTGGGACGGAGCACTTATGGGAATACCCCGAATGCTGTGATGTTGATTCCTAAATCAATCAATCAATCAATCAATCTCCAATCTTGTATGGCATACTTGCCTTAGCCTTATTACAATGCCCATAATAATAATATTTTTAAACTGTCATCTACTGCCAATATAGTACCTTGCGTTGTAGGACAGGGGGGTCTTCAGCCTGTGGAATTAAAACCGCCTGGCTAGTGCAGTTGCTGCGAACTGTGCAGGTTAGGGTTTTCTCTTTGCCCCGGCAGAAAAATATCACCTTACTGAGGATTCTAACTCGAGTCTCCCAAAGGAAGACCTGACATTCTAGCCACTCAGCCAGCCACTTCTGTACCATGATAATAATTAGCATTAATTAATCATGTAAAAATGATTTGTGTACATTGTCCATGCGTTTATAATGCATATATTATTATTGTTGGGTCTCTGTGGCTTAGGGCTTGCGAACGCGGTTTGTGAGCCCGTAAACCCGGGTTCGAAACACGGCGGTGATGGTTTTTTCGAAAAACGTATAGGAGCCGGTCGTTCAGAAAGCAATGGCAAACTACTGAATGTAAACTTTGCCCAGGAATCACGAACAGCAAACAATGCTGGGGTTGACTGCTACGTCCTTTGAAGGACATGCAACTTAATTATTTTTTATTATTATTGTTGTTGATACTTAAGATTAAGCTAATAAAAGATGTTTGAAACAATAGCAGAATGCTACGTCGGCCTGTCTGCCCAATTCTTAACCATCTAAAAATAAAGTGCCATCGTCAAGTTCATTGAACCACTGAATATAGTAGTGAGCTGAATATAGCAGTCAGCTGAATATAGCAGTGGGCTGGATATAGCAGTGGGCTGGATATAGCAGTGGGCTGGATATAGCAGTGGGCTGGATAAAGCAGTGGGCTTAATATAGTAGTCGGCTGAATATAGTAGTGAGAAATGTTCTTGTGTCTTTTTTCCACCTGCTTGCTTTGACCTCAAGCGTAATCCATACACACTACTTTAGTAGTGCCGGACTTAATTTTGCATGTGGATTAGCTTTCATAGTTAACAGCGTCCCTCGCCATCAGGCAAACCCACTCAGACTTCATAAGTTTGTTCTTGTTAATCCAGCAGTATAATTGTTTATTGTGCGCAGTGTGTTGTTTATTGTGCGCAGTGTGTTGTTTATTGTGTTTGCCCCCCAGCCATCTCATGCTAAACCATCTTCTCTTGTGCTGGTTCTTCCAGCTCCTTCCATGCCACTCCCATATTATTCATCTCAGTCTCTGATTCTCTTCTCGTGTGTGTTGATCTCTCTGCATGTATTTTCTTTGAGGATTTCAAATGAAAGACTTTCTAGTGATACTATTAACTAATGTTCTTAATGGCAGTCCTATCCAACATTGGCACCATTTGCTCGTCTGCCTGTGGACTAAAGCATATCTCATTCTCTCCACGAGCTCCACTCTGCCAAACCATGTGGATATCCTAGTTTCCCCCTGGGTGTTTGGTTGGAGTCTTTTGACAATAATAAAATGGTTTTAATGGCAAGAAGATTGTCTTCATTGCACCAGGTTTTATCCCACATGGTTTGGTCTCTTTCCTAGAAAAAAAATTAAGTTGCATGTCCTTCACAGGACGTAGCAGTCAACCCCAGCATTTTTTGCTGTTCGTGATTCCTGGCAAATTTTACGTTCAGTAGTTTGCCATTGCTTTCTGAATGACCGGCTCTTATACCTTTTTCGAAAAAACCAGCACCGCCGTGTTTCGAACCTGGGTATACAGGCTCACAGACCGCTTTCGCAAGCCCTTAGCCACAGGCAGCCTGCCAAAAGCTTCACACAAAGCACAACTCCGTAGGTCCAGCGAAGACCCCTGGAGCCGTTGTGAAAATTGCACTCGTGAACTGAACGACATAGCCTAGAATCACACCCACAACTTCCAGATCACAAGGCAGGTGACGTAACCACTTTGCCACGGATCCTTCCAAAAAACACCAAAACCTGTGGAGGAAACATAACTAACCTTGACCTAAGCTCAGCCAGTCTGTATATGGTGTGGTGAATCATGACCTGGTCACATCCTAATTTGCCTCTTTGTGCATGTAGAATTCCAGTGTCGGTCTTGCACTCTCCCTGGTTTCTGACCTTGAAGACAGGCAGCAGAGCCTTTAAGGTCATAGGTTCAGTTTTGAGCTGTGTTGTTCAGACTGAGATAAATATTTTCTGAAGACTCCTGAGGAGTCATTGCTGGAGCTGTGGAGTGAGTTGGTGCTTTGTGCGATGCTCTCATAAAGGCAGCTTGCCGTTCTGTGGAAAGAGACCGAGCTAGACTGGGTATACATTCAGTGTGATCAAGTTGATTCTCTCCCCTTTAGTAAAATAGTATTTGTATGTATTTTCTACCCTGGTCGTGCGGGAGTGCAGGGGAATGAACAGGATGATAAGCTGGCCAGGAATGCACCTCTAAGTAGTAGATTACCTATGAACAAGGTAAAGGTGATCAGGCGCCTGTCGGACCAGGTGAAGAGAGCAGTGGAACAGACTGAGAACCTGTATGTGGAGAGAATGATATGTCAGGGGATCAGCAGGGGTTCTGGACAAATCTCAAAACTGAGAGGGAAGACCAGGAGAACTTTCAATCAGATAGTAGTTAAAATGATTAGCAGTATGGCTTTTCGCTGGCTGTTGAACGAGGTTATGGAGCATGTGTGGGAATGTCCTGAGTGCAGTGATGTTGATTCTTAGCTCAACTCAACCTTTAGCATTTAACTATAAATTGTTATTTCATGCTGATATTTCAGTTCACTAATTGCCTTGAATATTTCAGGAAATCAAAACAACAGTTGTGTTGCTATAAGATCACAGAAACCTGTTGGATTATGGGAAGATCTAAACTGCCTGAGTTTACAGCCGTTTATATGTGAAACTTATCGCCGTGGTTTCACTCCGGCGGCTGCAACTACAACTTCAGTGCCAACAACATTAGCTCAGTGCCCGCCATCTTGGTCAGACTACAGTAATCATTGCTACAAAGTAAGTTGGAGGTCACAGACATTACATGTAGAATAACCCAAGCAAAAACAGCATTTCACAAGATGATTGATTGATTGATTGATTGATTTAGGAACCGACATCACAGCATTCGGGACATTCCCATAAGATGAAGAATATGTAATATAGCTTTGTTAGTCAAGGTGAGAAAGGGAGTTCTTTAGAGCTATATCAAGTCTATCCTGATGTATGGCAGTGTATCATGGACAATTAGCAGACTAGTGAAGCATTATGTCAGGTTGCAGAGATGTGGTTTTATAGAAGAGTTATAAGAACAGCAATGACAGGTAAAAAAGATATTGAAGATATCTTACAAGACGTTAACTCACAATATATAGATATAGAGAAATCAACCTAATGGGAAATATGTAGACATCTTTGAGAAAGCATCTAAATAGAAATACGTACACGCTAGTGAGAAAGCAGCCTATAGGAACATACATAGATGTTGTACAGAAAGCAAACTAAAGGAATATACACAGATGTTACAGAGAAAGCAACCAAAAGGGATATGCATAGGTGTTGTAGAGAAAGCAACCTAAAAGGATATATATATACATGTTATAAAGAAAGCAGCCTAACGAAAAATATGTAGATGTTGTTATCGTGAATCAAGTTGCAGTGAGATATTCATTCTTTATAACATGATAGATTTCTGTTGCTTCCATTCTGGTACACAAGAAACATTCTTACTACTCAGAGCTGCTTCATGAGTTTTCTCACATGGGGTATGCAAGAAATGGGTGCTGCTCATCTATCATCATCATGGCGGATTGTTGTGACCATCTTGCAATCTTACAGTGTGCATGGTCTGTAGTGCTCGGCAGGCTCCATCATAGTGGAGACCATGGTTGATCTCCTTTGTTAGCCAGACTTGTATCTGTTTCTGTGATGCCTTGTGGAGATGATATGTGAGATCTTGATCAGTATAGTAACTGTCCATGGTCTGCCATAGGTTTCTACATACTGAAAGAGATAGATAGAAATCAGTATAGTAACTGTCTATGGTCTGCCATGGGTTTCTACATACTGAAAGAGATAGATAGAAATCAGTATAGTAACTGTCTATGGTCTGCCATGGGTTTCTACATACTGAAAGAGATAGATAGAAAATCAGTATAGTAACTGTCTATGGTCTGCCATGGGTTTCTACATACTGAAAGAGATAGATAGAAATCAGTATAGTAACTGTCTATGGTCTGCCATGGGTTTCTACATACTGAAAGAGATAGATAGAAATCAGTATAGTAACTGTCTATGGTCTGCCATGGGTTTCTACATACTGAAAGAGATAGATAGAAATCAGTATAGTAACTGTCTATGGTCTGCCATGGGTTTCTACATACTGAAAGAGATAGATAGAAATCAGTATAGTAACTGTCTATGGTCTGCCATGGGTTTCTACATACTGAAAGAGATAGATAGAAATCAGTATAGTAACTGTCTATGGTCTGCCATGGGTTTCTACATACTGAAAGAGATAGATAGAAATCAGTATAGTAACTGTCTATGGTCTGCCATGGGTTTCTACATACTGAAAGAGATAGATAGAAATCAGTATAGTAACTGTCTATGGTCTGCCATGGGTTCTACATACTGAAAGAGATAGATAGAAATCAGTATAGTAACTGTCTATGGTCTGCCATGGGTTTCTACATACTGAAAGAGATAGATAGAAATCAGTATAGTAACTGTCTATGGTCTGCCATGGGTTTCTACATACTGAAAGAGATACATAGAAATCAATATGGTAATAGACCCAGGTCCATAATTGGTCTCTTCATATTGAAAGAATATAAAATAACACAAATTAATGCAGTTTTACATAAACACAATTACGGAAAATACAGGATGTGTGGCGACTAGCCTTCATCAGCAAACAAATACATACACAAAATACAACATATAATCACAGAGAAGACACTCCAGTGACTGCATTAAGGCATAGGAATAGTATGATTATATTTTGTGATTTCTATATGAATTGTTTGCTAGTGAAGGCTAATCTCTACAACATCCCATGTTTTCTATAATTGTGCTATGTAAAGCTGCATTACTTTGTGTTATTTTATATTGTTTACATTCCCACAGCTTTACTGAAGTTTTACTAATTTTATTCATATTGAAAGAGGTGCATAGAAATCAACATAGTAGCTGATGGGAGCCATGGTGGTGTAGTGGTTAGATGCTTGCATGCCAGCCCAGAGGTAATCACCTTGAATGTGCATCCAGGTGTATTTTTTACATTGACCTGGCCTCTCAGGTTGACCCAGCTTAAAATGGGTTTTAGGAAATGTCTCGGGAAGTGAAGACAGGCAGCCAGTGTTAAACTGACCCCATCATGTATTATGTGTCGGTCGGTCTATGAACATGTGGGTCTGGCACCACTTACACAATATGCCTTAGGGCGTGAAAAAGGGTCTTTAACTTTTTACTGTGTGTTTTGTGTGGGTGGGTGCGGGATATGTGTGTGGGTGGGGAATGTGTGGTCAAGGGAGGTGTGGTTGGGTGGGTAGAGGATGGGTGTGTGTGTGGGTTGGTGGGGGAAATTTGTGTGGGTGGGTGAGTGTGTGTGGGTTGGGGGAAGTGTGTGTGGGTGGGGGGGTTGGGTGGGTTGGTAGGGTATGTATGTGTCCCTGGATGTGGGTGGGTGGGAGATGTGCCTCATAACATGGTAATTTGCATTGTCTATGTTTACAACATTCATTTGACAATGTTTTCTTTTCCCTATGTGAATGTATCATGCACTATGGATGAACAAAAGGTGAGTGACAGGAAGGGCTGAATGTAAGATGGGCCTGCGTGCCCAATTTATGACCATTTTAAAATAAAGTTTAATTGAAATACTTACAGTAACTGACCCTCGTCCATCATGGTCTCTGAAAGAGGTAGATCAAAATATTATGGTAACTGGCCAATGTCTTTACATACTCAAAGAATAGATAGAAATTATTATGGTAACTGCCCATGTTCTCTACATACTGAAAAATTTAGATAGAAATGAATATAGTACTGTCCACAGTCTCCACAAACTGAAAGAGATAGATAGAAATTAGTATATTAACTGTCTCTACATATTGAAAGAAATAGATATATATGAGTATAATAACTGCCCAGCATCTCTACATATTGAAATAAATAGATAGAGATGAGTTTAGTCCTACTGTCTTTGGTCTCTACATACTGAAAGAAGTATGTAGAAGACAATTGTTATGAAGTTATGCTTATTATTCTCTATATCAGTTTGTAATTTGTGTATATCTATGAATTATCTCTGTATTTTTTTAATTCATAGATGTTCTTCAATAAGAAAAACTGGTTTGATGCCCAGACTGCCTGTGAGGGCTTTGGTGGCAGCCTTGTTAGCATATCTGATGACAAGACCAATGTATTCATTAAAAGCCTGACAGGGTAAGTCTGCAAATAATTTGATGGTTGTTGAAATGTTACTTTCAGGGAAGGTGAATATCAAGTAGATGTGCTGAGTTGTTGTTCTTTGTTGTATGTTTTTTTTTTTTTTGAAGCTGCTAAATTGTCTGCTCTTGACAGCTCAGTGCTTGTTTTCTGTTGCCTATCCAGGAACTCTGAAGAGTGAGTTGGGGATTGCTGAAGATAGCCGCAAGAAGTTGAGAATGAAAAGTTTTTTTTTTTTTTTTTAAAGAGTGCTGATGGAAGAGTTGAGTTAACTGAAGTCAAGAACTGATCATACAGCACTAGGGACATTCCCACGTGTTCTGTCCTCATGTTCAGCAGCCAGCGAAGAGTTTCAATACTAATGTTACTAGTAGCAGTCTGATTGTGTGTGTCTGGCCTTTCCTCAGATTCCTGAATGTTAGTCACATCCTCTGGTCACTCCCTGCAGCACCATTCTCTCCAGGCCATGATGATCTATCTGTTCTCCCACACTATATACACAAGCCTAAACCCCCCCCCCCCCCATCTGCCTTATCATGCATCAATACCTCACCAAGCGGTGCAGACCCAGCCATTCTGTCCACTTACCTGTTTCCTACCACACCAGCAAGTCCTGGGGAAAAACATCAAACAAATGCTCTCTATTTTTGACTATTGAATTGAAGCCTGCCTCTTTGCCCGAAGCATACCTGTCTTCACCTTTCCCATCATACTTTGTGAGTCTGTTACAATCATGACATGCATGTGCTGTTTGTCCTCCAACCAGTGGAATGTCGCTGTGACTGTCTCATACTAGATGTTGTGATATCATATGCCAGGCTCTCCTGCACCAGAACTGTCTACCAACCTCCATAACAAACCTCCTGGCACTTCTTTCAACTCTTAACACAGAGCCATCTGTGTAGATGATTACATTGCCTTGTTGTGAATTGTGGATCAATTGTTGCACCTCCCATTCAGTGCAGCCTGCCAGCCAATCCCTGCATTGCTGATCCAGTGTGATAATGACCCTGCACAGGTCTGACTTTTCCACTGGCATTCTGACTCATTCCTCTCCTCCCATAATGTTCTCAAGCATGCACACTTCTCTGCCTGAACCATCCATGACCAGCCTGTGACCCTTAACTATATCCAGGGCTTCATGTGGGGGTGTTGCATGTCTGCAGCCACTCAGAGATATAATGGAAGATAGATGGACAAAAAGATATTTTGGCTACATTAAAAGACGTGACATATAAAAACTACATGAGAAAGAAAACTTTCAAGCTAGGCAAGCAAGATGTAGGCAGTGATACAAGTAGGAAAATAACATTAAGAAAAGGACAAACAGCAGTTTGTCAGAATGTACCAATAACTATAAGGACAGTATTGGAGATCATTGCAGCTATTTGTCATTGTGTAGGCAACTCTTGATTGATTAATTGATTGATTAAGTGATTGAAGATGGCTGTAGTAGGCTTTCCCTACACAGATTTCAGTTGATCAGGAGGCGCAGAAAAGGTGCTGGCGAAGGACAGAACAACACATTAAGAACACATGATAATAGAATAACTAGAAAGTTATTTCTCTAGAACCAACAGGGCACAAGACATAAAGGGAGACCTACACACTCACAGAGAAGAGAATTAGTGACCCACAGAGAAGAAAATTTGTGACCCACAAACCCACAGAGAAGAGAATTAGTTACCTACAAACCCACAGAGAAGAGATTTAATGACCCACAAACCCATATAGAAGAGAATTTGTGACCCACAAACCCACAGAGAAGAGAATTAGTGACCTAAAACCCACAGAGAAGATAATTTGTGACCCACAGAGAAGAGAATTAGTTACCTACAAACCCACAGAGAAGAGAATTAGTGATCTACAAATCCACAGAAAACAGGATTTGTAACCTACACACCCACAGAGAAGAGTATTTGTGACCCACAAACCCACAGAGAAGAGAATTAGTGATCTACAAACCCACAGAGAAGAGAATTTGTGACCCACAGAGAAGAGAATTAGTTACCTACAAACCCACAGAGAAGAGAATTAGTGATCTACAAATACACAGAGAAGAGGATTTGTAACCTACACACCCACAGAGAAGAGTATTTGTGACCCACAAACCCACAGAGAAGAGAATTAGTGATCTACAAACCCACAGAGAAGAGAATTTGTGACCCACATACCCACAGAGAAAATTAGTTACCTACAAACCCACAAAGAAGAGAATTAGTGATCCACACACCCACAGAGAAGACCATTTGTGACCCACAAATCCACAGAGAAGTCCACAGAGAAGTCCACAGAGAAGAGAGTTAGAGACTGAGAAGACTAATATGAAGACGCCATAGAGTGGTCTAAAGGAGATGGCAGAAAACAGGACAGCTTGGCATTAGGTGGTTAAGACCTTTGCTCCTGTAGAAGATAAAAGGCAAAAGGAGAAACATATTATTTGTGAAGCATGTTAGTTTTTAATTTAGTTATGCCGGCTTCGTGGCTTAGAGGTTATGACTTTTCTCCGTAATCTCATGTACTCTCGTCGGTAACGTGATGACGGTTCAAATCAGCAGTGGTTCGAATCGCATCGGTAACTTACGGGGTATGTGAGACGGCCGCTCAGAAAGCAATGGCAAACTACTGAGCGTAATCTTGCCAAGAAATCAACATACAGCTGAAAGATGCTGGTGTTGACAGCTAAGTCCTGTAAAGGATATGCTAAAAAAAAAAATGTTATTTATACATGTTTTCTTATTAATGATGTCAATTAACTTTTTATACAGGTGGAATTTGGCAGGTGGATTCTGGATTGGTTTGAATGATCGTGATGAAGAGTCTAGTAAGTGTATGGTTGTTCTTGGCTTCTGGACTTATCTGTATTTCTGTCACATCTATTCTCGGCAACCTTTTGTCTTTGATAACCAGCATGCGTCAAAACTATATTTGGATAATTTAAATATTGAGCACAACCCACTACTGGCAACGCTGATTGTATTCTGGTATGAACCTAAGGCCTATCCACATCAATATGGAAGCACTATACTCGAGTTTTGCTCTCGTTTGAGCTCGTCTGTAGTGCATATCCCTGACCGGATCCGGAACAAGCCCCGGATCACTGGCGCGTGATTTGGATAATTGTCAAAATCTCTGTAAATATTGCAAGGACACATATTTTTTAAAAATTAATAGAAACTGTTATACAACTTGAGATGAACTGGGTTTTATACAACTTGAAGTGAACTGGGTTTTATACAACTTGAAGTGAACTGGGTTTTATACAACTTGATGCAAACTGGGTATTATAAAACTTAAAACAAATTGGGTTTTATACACCTTGAAGCAAACTGGGTTTTATAAAACTTGAAGTGAACTGGGTTTATAAAACTTGAAGCGAACTGGGTTTTATAAAGCTTGAAGCAAACTGGGTTTTATACAACTTGAAGCAAACTGGGTAAATGTGAAAAGTAAAGATCCCTTTTACATTATTTAAGACAACGGTGAGCATTGTCTTCAACGTCTTCACTTCCCAAGACTTCTCTTGACACTCATTGTAGACTGGGTCCACCTGATAGGGTCTGTCTTTTTCAAAATAAAGGTTGATTGCCATTAATTTATAGAAAACAACTTTGTGCAAACAAAAAGACATGATAGTCAATTTAAAATTACCTTGGCAGACAATTAAAATTACAGTGTGAATATGTGTGTTGTATATTTCAGCTTGAAGGATTTATCTAATTAGTTTATGTTGTGCAATTTCTGCCGTATATACCTGACGAAATATGCCAGGCAATAAATTGTGCAATCTATTGTTTGTGTCTTTGTTATTCAAAAGGATGGCAGAATTAAACCAAAGACTTCCATGAAACCGTGAAAGTCCAGGGGAAGCCACTATTGTATACCCTTAGTATATTATTTAATTGGTTCAGTGTTGAAGGATAATATATCGCCAATTATGACCTCCCATTTGGACACAAGGAGGCTATACCGCCATACTATTGTCATAGTTAGTTGTTTAGTTTCGTGGTATCTTCCACAATTTTATTCCTCAGTTAACGTAAATTTACATTATAACACAGGGTATATTTTTAATGACTGCGCAGTGTTTGAAATTATTGCAGGTCCAAGTTTTGTATTTACCTATTATGTTGCATGAACTTTACAGAGGGTGAATACAAAATTTGGACCTGCAATATTTTCAAGCACTGCACAGTCATTAAAAATACACCCTATACTTATTCATTTGATTGTGTACCATGTTTGGTCAAAACCTACTGTTTTGTGTGACAATGAATTAGTTAACAACCCATACTAAAAGCAAAGAAATAAATATCTAGATGGCTTGGTGAAATGCAAACTCACATAGACAGCTAATTATCCTTAACCAGGGTTAGACATTTATAATTGCTTGGTTACTTGATGAGAAGTCTTGTAAATTTGATATTCAGAAAATATTGAAGGTGTTAGAAGAAGGGGTAAACAGTTGAAGAAAATAGGACAACCAGGAAAAACTAAAGGTGCTAGAGACAGAAGGAGAACATGTGACAGTCAGGAAGATTGAAGGTGCTAGAGACAGAAGGAGAATATGTGAGAGTAGGAAGATTGAAGGTGCTAGAGACAGAAGGAGAACATGTGACAGTCAGGAAGATTGAAGGTGCTAGAGAAGGAGAAAATGTGACGATTGGGAAGATTGAAGGTCATGGACACACAGGGAGAAAATGTGACAATCAGAAAGATTGAAGGTGCTAGAGACATAAAGAGAAAATGTGATAGTCAGGAAGACTGAAGGTGCTAGAGACAGAAGAAGAAAATGTGACAGTCAGGAAGATTGAAGGTCATAGAAACAGAGGGAGAAAATGTGACAGTCAGGAAGATTGAAGGTGCTAGAGACAGAAGGAGAAAATGTGACAGTCAGGAAGATTGAAGGTGCTAGAGACAGAAGGAGAATATGTGAGAGTAGGAAGATTGAAGGTGCTAGAGACAGATGGAGAACATGTGACAGTCAGGAAGATTGAAGGTGCTAGAGACAGAAGGAGAATATGTGAGAGTAGGAAGATTGAAGGTGCTAGAGACAGAAGGAGAACATATGAGAGTAGGAAGATTGAAGGTGCTAGAGACAGAAGGAGAATATGTGAGAGTAGGAAGATTGAAGGTGCTAGAGACAGAAGGAGTACATGTGACAGTCAGGAAGATTGAAGGTGCTAGAGACAGAAGGAGAATATGTGAGAGTAGGAAGATTGAAGGTGCTAGAGACAGAAGGAGAATATGTGACAGTCAGGAAGATTGAAGGTGTTAGAGACAGAAGGAGAATATGTGACAGTCAGGAAGATTGAAGGTGCTAGAGACAGAAGGAGAATATGTGACAGTCAGGAAGATTGAAGGTGCTAGAGACAGAAGGAGAATATGTGACAGTCAGGAAGATTGAAGGTGCTAGAGACAGAAGGAGAATATGTGAGAGTAGGAAGATTGAAGGTGCTAGAGACAGAAGGAGAACATATGAGAGTAGGAAGATTGAAGGTGCTAGAGACAGAAGGAGAACATGTGACAGTCAGGAAGATTGAAGGTGCTAGAGAAGGAGAAAATGTGACAATTGGGAAGATTGAAGGTCATGGACACACAGGGAGAAAATGTGACAATCAGAAAGATTGAAGGTGCTAGAGACATAAGGAGAAAATGTGATAGTCAGGAAGACTGAAGGTGCTAGAGACAGAAGGAGAAAATGTGACAATCAGAAGGATTGAAGGTGCTAGAGACATAAGGAGAAAATGTGACAATCAGGAAGATTGAAGGTGCTAGAGACATAATAAGAAAATGTGACAATTTGGAAGATTGAAGGTCATGGACACACAGGGAGAAAATGTGACAATCAGAAAGATTGAAGGTGCTAGAGACATAAGGAGAAAATGTGATGGTCAGGAAGACTGAAGGTGCTAGAGACAGAAGGAGAAAATGTGACAATCAGAAGGATTGAAGGTGCTAGAGACATAAGGAGAAAATGTGACAGTCAGGAAGATTGAAGGTGCTAGAGACAGAAGGAGAAAATGTGACAATCAGGAGGATTGAAGGTGCTAGAGATAGAAGAAGAAAATGTGACAATCAGGAGGATTGAAGGTGCTAGAGACAGAAGGAGAAAATATGACAATCAGAAGGATTGAAGGTGCTAGAGACAGAAGGAGAAAATATGACAATCAGGAGGATTGAAGGTGCTAGAGACAGAAGGAGAAAATGTGACAATCAGGAGGATTGAAGGTGCTCGAAACAGAAGGAGAAAATATGACAATCAGGAGGATTGAAGGTGCTAGAGACAGGAGGAGAAAATATGACGATCAGGAGGATTGAAGGTGCGAGAGACAGAAGGAGAAAATATGACAATCAGAAGGATTGAAGGTGCTAGAGACAGAAGGAGAAAATATGACAATCAGGAGGATTGAAGGTGCTAGAGACAGAAGGAGAAAATGTGACAACTAGGAAAATTTAAAGTGTTAAAGACACAGCCAGAGAAAATGTGACATGCAGGAAGATTGAAGCTCTCCATACCAGAGGTTGACAGAGGGATGACTTGCTAGATGGTTGGCAGAGTAACATGGAATGTGATCAGCAGTTGAACGTTTCCAGAACACAGATGGAAGAAAATTGCGGAGTGATCTGATCATATGCACTACCTGTCGCAGTGCGTGATGATGATGATGGTGGTGGTGGTGATATCTTTACATTGGTGATTTAATTATGATCTGGGATTCTCCGTGTGTGATCTACGGGAGGAGAGTGAGGTACTTAAGGATATATCTGTGTGCAATAAGAAAAATCCTTGACCCAAAACCAACATACGCATCCCAATGACATTTAACTTACTATTTTTGTTCTCTCTTTCTGTTTTTGTTTACTTTCTACTTATTTAGGTTATGTGTGGTCTGATGGCTCGCCATTTCAGTTCAGCAAATGGGGGAAGGGGGAACCCAACAATGCGACAACTGCAGAAGACTGTGTGGAGGTTTGTTCATTCATTATCAAGATAATCACAAGAGATCACACATGTTAAGTAAACTACAGGATACTTTAACATTCCTGTAGGTTATTGGATAAATGGTGCAAGCCCCATATTTGTATCTGTCAATCAGCAGTCAACATGGGGGATGGGCTGAATGTAACCCCAGCAGCCTTTACATCCCACTAAATGTCCCGCTACATGTCCCGGTACCCATTTTAGCCTAGATCAACCTTCAAGCCAGGTCAGTTTTTTTTTAAAATCTGCTTCAATGAGGATGTCCCTAAATTGGCAGGCAAAAGTGCCAGCCACCACATTATTGCGACTCCTGATGAGCTGATGTTCTTCCTTTTTTCAGATGAAGTCTTGTCGGTAAGCATCCTGGTTTTTTTTTTTTGTAACTGTATTTTGTAAAACTGCCCTACATTTTCTTTTTTTGTTTTTGTTTTGTTTCCAAAGCCAGTGAATATACGAGGGGGCTTCAAATGAACACCTTAAAAGTGCAATAGAAAGTACAATAACCATGCCGTTGTCTTGTAACCTGTCAGTATTGTTGTTAAGGATGTCAGGAGGGTTAAGCATGTGCAAGATGGCCGCCCCACTTTTGACATGCACCAAAGAAGAGCAGCGTTCTGTCCATTTTTGTATCAGTGAAGAGGTTAAACCTTTAGAAATTCATCGTCAAATGAAGGTCCAATATGGTGATGCATGCCTGTCAGTCCAGCAAGTGTATGTGTGGAGTAGGAAGTTTCAAAACAGCGTGTCTTCTGTGACAGACTGTTCACAACCAGGTCAGGCACACCGAGTAGTGACCTCAGAGAATTTTTTTCTACAGGAATTCAAGCACCTTATCAGCACTGGAGGACTTGTATTGAACGCAATGGTGACTACATCGAAAAATGATACATCTATTTTTTTACATTTTCAGAATATATACACACAACTAAAAAAAAACATTTAAGGTTTTCGTTTAAGACGCCCCCCCCCCCCCCCCCCCCCCCCCCCCATCGTATCTGCAATATCCGCCCATTCTCTTTTAATTTGATATGTTATAGCCGGTGTTGTGATGAAAGGATGAAAGGGGTACCGTGCTCGAAACACAGCTGCAGGCGATTTGGAAGCAGATCACCTTTTGCTGGTTTTCATACAATGGTATGAGTGGCAGTCATTCAGAAAGCAATGACAAACTACTGAACATAAACTTGCCATGCAATCATACACAGCAAACAATTATGGGGTTGACTGTGACATCCTGTAAAAGAACATGCAAGAAATATTTTGTGTGTGGGTATTTAATACATTATACTTTATTCATCTTTAGGTGCAAATGTAAATTATGTTAATATAATTTTTCTGTTTTCGTAAATATTATTGGCCGCAGCATAAAATAATTACATAGGGTCTCGGTGGTGTTCTTGCTTTTCCGGACATGAAACCTCCTGGCCAGTGGAGTTTCCTGTTATGGTATTTTTATTTATTTACATTTTGATATTATCTATTACTGATAAGATGTCTTAATATTAAAATTGTCTAATATTATCTATTACTGATGAGATGCTGTCTTAATGTTAACATTTTCTACTATAGTCTATTACTGATGAAATGTTTTAAATGTTAACATTGTCTAATATTGTCTATTAGTGACAGGATGTCTGAATGTTAATATTGTCTACATATTGTCTATTAGTAACAAGATGCTGTCTGAATGTTAACATTTTCTAATATTGTCTATTAGTGATGAGATGCTGTCTGAATGTTAACATTTTCTAACATTGTCTATTATTTTATTACTGATGATCTGATGCTGTTTTAATGTTAACATTTTCTAATGTTGTCTATTACTAACAAGATGCTGTTGTTCCTCTTGACTTCAGGAACTAACCACGACCATGAGCTGGAATGATGTCAACTGCTATTTGTCCAGGGCATATGCCTGTGCCATTGTCCGAGGTTAGGGCACCAATTTCTCAACAATAATTGTGTAAATAGTATATTTTTGTTGAATAAGTTATCATCATCTTCCACTTTTGCAGTGGAGGGATAGTTGAGTTCAAGCACCTGATGGGTGTCACTGGAATAGTGTCATTCCGTGTGATTGTACAATGTCTTTTATGTCAATCCATGTTCTTCTCAGACGCCCTCTTGCTCTCATATCAGATCTTCTTTGATGTAGCCACAGTGCTGGTAACTGAAGATGTTGCATTCTAATGAGATGGCTAAACTATTTGATCTTCTGCCTTTCAATATATATAGCACAAGATGTTGATCTCACTGTCTGTCTGATAACATTATTTCTTTCTTGGTCTCAGATGGTTATGTTGTTAGCTCTTCACAAGCATCTCATCTCGTAGGTGTTGCTTTTGCATATGTGGGATTTGGATAATGTCCAAGTTTCGCTTTGGTAGCTTAGGGTTGCTATTAATATGCTATTTATTATCTGCCATTTTGTGGGCATATGTGTATTTGTATGTTTTGGTATCGGTGACAGTTGATATATAAGCACCATAAATAATAAGTTGAATGTGTTTATTGCTATTTCATATATCATATAACAGTTACATTTAACTCTTAATTCCTTCTGGGAAAATATATTTATTCTTAAAGACCAGGAAATCCATGTTTGTTTGGCAGATACGTCCATGTGCTTGATTTGTATGATATGAATATCTACTATTTTGCTACATAATTTAACAGAACTCAATATGATAATGCCATATAAGCTTTCACTGTTGTCATTCCATCTGTGTCCGAGATTATACTCATAGTCTGTTCATGCTTATGCCTTCCTGAGTCAATTATTCTTTATCTGAGTACATTTCTCTGGCTGTAGTCTGTCTTGTTTCATATACAATTGTGGGGGAAGAAAGGTTTTGGACCTAGACAGGTGTGTATCATAGCATGGTGGATCAGTGGTTTCAGAAATGATTTGCAGTACCTGATACAGAAGACCATGGGCAGACATGATTAGTCACAATAAGTCTGAAGGAAATACAGAAAATTATCAACGGTGAAAAACAAGGATCTCTACTTTAATAAGAAAACAAGTCTGGCAAGAATGCGACAGCGTGGAGTGACGAGGGGATCCGGCCGATGCTCGACGCTTAGAAGAAAGGTGAGACGCACATATAATCAGATTGCTACTGGTACTATTGGGGTTGGAACTCTTCGCTGGCTTCTGAGGATGGGACAGGAGCGCTTATGGGAATGCCCCGAATGCTGTGATGTCGGTTCTTCAATCAATCAATCAATCAATCAATCAATCAATCAATAAGAAAACAAACTTAACTAATTCAGTGCTGAAGGATAATATATTGCCAAATGGGACTTCTATTTGGACAGAACGATGATATATTGCCATACTAGTGTCATCATGTTATTTCTTTTGTTTCTTGATATCTTCCACAATTTCGGATTCAAAGAATAAGCTTAGCAAGGTGGAGAAAGGAATGTTTCGTGTGGCATGGCTCTCATCGCTTCAGAGGTCACAGATTGTGAGAATTGTATGGATATTTTGCCCTGGCCATGCAGGGGGTATGGGGGAATGAACAGGCTGATAGGCTAGCAGGGAATGCGCCTCTTAATGGTATTTTGCCTATGGACAGGGAGGAGGTGCTCGTACGTTTGTGGGACCAGGTAGAGAGGGCGGAGGAACAGATTGAGAACCCATATGTGGAAAGAATGAGCTCGCGGGGGATCGGCAGGGGTTCTTCTTCTTCTCCTCCTTCTTCTTCTTCTTCTTCTTCTTCTTCTTCTTCTTCTTCTTCTTCTTCTTCTTCTTCTTCTTCTTCTTCTTCTTCTTCTTCTTCTTCTTCTTCTTCTTCTTTTTCTTCTTCTTCTTCTTCTTCTTCTTCTTCTTCTTCTTCTTCTTCTTCTTCTTCTTCTTCTTCTTCTTCTTCTTCTTCTTCTTCTTCTTCTGCGTTCATCCGGAGTTATTTTTTGTGGACGTTATTGCGATGTGCCTGTTTACAGCAGAGCTGCATTCTTGCGCCATTAGACCAAAACATCCGACTTCTGCAGGCATTTGTTGACCGGGTTAACCTTCCCGGGGGGCAGGGGTTCTGAAAGAATCTCAAAACTGAGAGAGAAGACCAGGAGAACTTTTAATCAGATAGCGGTGGGAATGATTAGTAGTATGACTCTTCGCTGGCTGTTGAATGAGGGGATGAGCACGTATGGGAATGTCCTGAGTGCAGTGATGTCGGTTCTTAACTCAACTCAACTCCCTACTCTCCCAATATGTCTTCTTGTGATTTTCAGCTGTTTCCCAAGCTGTAAATGACACTGAAAGGAACTCATTTGAGCCTCGAGACAAGCAATATGTGCAATATGACGGCCACACTGTACTCCACTACCAAAGAGGCCTTCCTGAAATGCTTCTAACAATGCCAGGACCTCAGTGAGAAGTGTGTACAATCCCATGGACAGTTCTTTGAAGGGAATTAAAGGCTTCAGACCTCCAGTTGAGTAGCTTGCATTTTTCCCATCTAAAAGGCTGATACTTTTTGAAGACCTCGTGTATGTAGTAATGTCATATTGTTTATATTGTTTATGTTTTTATTCACATCTAGCAGGTGTTCCCTTGCCAACTGTCACTCCATCAGTGTCAACTACAGCAGGTACATTTGATCTCCTTATACAGCATGTCATTGATATCAAGTGCCATCACCTCATTGTAAGTTGAATGTATTGACGGCAACAAGCCTTGGTCTTCTTGGTGAGCTCATACGTGCTTCTTCCAGTCCATCTCTTGATTTTGTCCATCCACATCCACATATTACATTATTCTCCAGTCCATCTCTTGATGTTGTCCACCCACATGTTACATTGTCTTCCAGTCCATCTCTTGATGTTGTCCACCCACATGTTACATTGTCTTCCAGTCCATATCTTGATGATGTCAATCCACATGTTACATTGTCTTCCAGTCCATCTCTTGATGTTGTCAATCCACATGTTACATTGTCTTCCAGACCATCTCTTGATGTTGTCCACCCACATATTACATTTTTGTGAATGCAAGAATCTCCAAGGCCAGCGCGGCCTTTGGCAGACTACAAGAATGTATGTGACAGAAATGGAATAAGCCTGCAAACAAAGCTGAAAGTCTACAAAGCAGTTGTATTATCCACACTGCTATACGCTTGTGAAACCTGGACTGTTTATCAGCAACACGCTAGGAAATTAAACCACTTCCACACAGTCTGCCTTAGGAAGTTACTGAAGATTAAATGGCAAGACAAGATCCCAGACACTGAAGTCCTAGAAAGAGCATCCATGCCCAGTATCCACAGTCTACTAATGAAGAATCAGATTTGCTGGGCTGGTCACTTGACTCGCATGCCAGATCACAGGCTCCCTAAACGAATTTTTTACGGCGAGTTGCGTTGTGGTAAATGCTCCCAAGGCGGCCAGAGGAAACGCTTTAAAGACACTCTGAAAATCTCACTGAATGCTTTTGGAATTCATCATGACACCTGGGAGACTGCAGCCAGAGACCGAAATTTGTGGCATGCATCATTACGCAAGGGTGCAGTCACTTGTGAGGCAACCAGGACTGCAAGAGCTGTGAAGAAAAGGCAGAACAGAAAAACCACTGCAGAAAATCCTCCTCATTCTTTGTCCACATTGTGAAAGAACATTTCGAGCCAAAATAGGCCTTATCAGCCATCTTAGAACTCACAGCTCCATACTTTCAACCCCACTGAATGAAATGAATGGTCATCATCATTCTTGATGGACAAACAACACACAACACATTCGCTTCTATTCCCATCTCTTGATGTTGTCCAGAACTCAGGAAATTCCCTTACATGCTTCATTCCCATCTTCTACAGCCAGCAAAGAATCCCAATGCTAAATACTACCTAAAAAGAGTTTGCATTCATCGGAATGAGGTTGGTTGGAAGACTGTTAAGTCTGATGCATTGACATGCAGACACAGAAAAAGGCTTGGTTGGAACGAGGTTGGTTGGAAGATTGTTAAGCCTGATGCTTTGACATGCAGACACTGAAAAGGGCTTGGTTGAAATAAGGTTGGTTGGGAGATTGTAAAGTCTGATTCTTTGACACACAGACACAGAAAAGGGCTTAGTTGGAATGAGGTTGGTTGGAAGACTTAAGTCTGATGCATTGACACACAGCTACAGAAAAGGGCTTGGTTGAAATGAGGTTGGTTGAAAGACTTAAGTCTGATGCATTGACACACAGGCCCAGAAAAGGGCTTGCAATCATCAGAATGAGGTTAATGTATAATTGTTTCTCCCAACCCTGTACCCAAATCCCATTTCCATGGGAACTGTGTTGGTGTTCATTTCTTCCCCTCTCCATGCTTTAGAAACCAGCAGGGTGTAAAACAAGTAAGTACCAGAACTTTACATATGCCAAGAGGCAATTTAGACTGTAACCGGATCATGGTTCAGCACATCACGTATAGACAGTTAGTTAGTCAATCGTGGTTCCAACTTCACAGCAAAGAGTAATGCTCCATTCCTGTGCCAGTGAATATCATACAAAATGCTCCTCACTGTCCCATGTCAAAAGTGGAACAGACAGCAGTACTGACAAACCCACAGCATGCACAGGTATACATGCATTAGGCCAATGCCAGAATGCAAACACAACAGTCTGCCACTAAAATTACAGTTCATCGTCGCTGGAAGTGGCAGTCACTGATGTTCGTCCATCATGAATGACGTTGACCATTCATTGACGATGACCATTCATTACACTACATCTTTGATTTGATGAGGAACGAATGACTTGCGCTTTGGTTTTGTATAGCGAGGAGGTGGTCGCGCAACACCCTCGTCTCCGCTCCCTCGTCTGTGACCGTCTGGCTCCAGTGGCGAGCATGGCAAGACGACTGGAAGACAGACACAGATGCAGTGGACGTTAGGCTGCCACGGCCAGTTATCCCTGTTTATATCGGCCCTTCCGTCAATTCCTTTAATTTTCAGTTTTAAGACAAGCGTAGCGACAAGCAATGAGCGTATGATTTCTTTTAGGATCAACACGATTTCCTTCACCGAAGACGGACTGACCGCCAGAGCAGACCACACACAACATGAGGCGAGAAACTGCCCACAAAAGATGCTGCTCGTCTAAGTTGCGAGCAGATCTCCCGATTTACGGTTGAGTCTCTCCAGCGCAAATGTGCACATGGCGACTGAACGGACAGACGTTCATGCACACGCAAGCCGAGAGTAGCATCGCTAAAGCTGAGACAAACAAATGACTACATTCTTGAAACGCCTGCTTGAGACAAGCAAATGACTACTGGCAGGATCAACCAGATATCTATCGGACAGACGGACTATTCACGCACACGCAAGCCAAGAGTAGCATCGCTAAAGCGCGCCCTCCCGGTACAAGGTGATACATGCAAAACCACTTTATGACTACTGGCAGGATCAACCAGATATCTATCGGACAGACGGACTATTCACGCACACGCAAGCCAAGAGTAGCATCGCTAAAGCGCGCCCTCCCGGTACAAGGTGATCTGAAACCACGGGGACAAGTACCAGACTTACAACTGCCAGAGGCAATTTAGACAGTAACGTGATCATGGTTCAGCACATCACGTATAGACAGTTAGTTGGTCAATCGTGGTTCCAACTTCACAGCAAAGGGTAATGCTCCATTCCTGTGCCAGTGAATATCATACAAAACGCTCCTCACTGTCCCATGTCAAAAGTGGAACAGACAGCAGTACCGACAAACCCACAGCATGCACAGGCATACATGCATTAGGCCAATGCCAGAATGCAAACACAACAGTCTGCCACTAAAATTACAGTTCATCGTCGATGGAAGCGGCAGTCACTAGAAAACTAGCAGTTGCACATGCATTACTGTATAAGACAAAATCAGCTAGTTTAGCAACTGGCTGTCCGCCATTTTTCTGAACATGCAGTTCACAATACAAGCAACCGAATGTAAAAGCATTCCATATGAAATCCACAGCTCACATATGGACAAGCTAGGGTCAGACCCACATTCCTCCACATGTTTTAGGTTTTTCTTTGTCAGTGGACTCCAACTTAATGCCCAGAGGGACATTTCTGAGATCAGATTTCCTGTTTCCACAGCTCCAAGATGTCAGGATGCTGGCTGGTGGTTTCATGATGGAAGCTGTTACTACTTAAGTCCTGAGTTTGGCAAGAATGCATCTGTGACCTGGTTTGAGTCCAGAAGAATATGTCAGTGGATGGGTGGTGATTTAGCCAGCGTCATGTCGGAAGATGAGAACAACTTTTTGATAAATGAGGTGCTCTATTTGGTTTCCTTTGTGTATAGAATAGAAAAAGTGTTTGATAAAAATAGAATCAGTTTAGAGCAGATGTTGGATAGGTCTATGAAACTGTTTCTTTCTTTCTTTCTTTCTTTCTTTCTTTCTTTCTTTCTTTATTTTTGTTCTTTCTTTCTGTGATAAAGAAAGAAAGACAATCAATGAACAGGTAATCATAACAATTCAACATTTGACTTTATTAACTATCATGTACTTGATTTATTCTCATTACATTTGTCTTTTTGAGACCCATTTGTTGTGACAGTCCCATCAAGCGTGTTTAATTTATCTTGCTTCTGATTTTGTGTGTGGAAGAGGAGGATAGTGTCATCAGCGACGTCCAGATCATCAGGCTGCTCTGTCAGAGCCCATTGAATTCTACTCAAGAGGTCATTATCGTTGTCTTCGTAATTTTCTAAATTTTGTCCTTTTATTTTATAAGGACGTCAGGCATTATCCACGCTTTATGCTTTGTTCCTTTTTTTCCAAGGAATTCTATATTATTAGTTAAAAATGATTTTAACCTGCTACCTTTCGTACTCACCTCATTTATTAACTGTTGCAGAACCAGATACTTATCATCATAAATTGTTTCTTAGTTTCTTGATTACTGATATATCCAAGATTATATTAGTTTCTTTCTTTGTAAGAAGTTGTTATCCTTTGAGTTTCAACTTAATTTTACTTATCAGCAGGTGGCGATCCGAGCCTACATCATCCTCTAAAATCTTGTGTTATGTAGGGAATAACTAAATTACATGTTAATATATAGATGGTCAATTTGATTTATCAGTATTGTGGCCTTGTGATACCCACATTTCTGTATGTATTCTTTTATGTAGTAAAACAGTCCCTCCTTTGACATATTGATTCATTACACAAAAATTAGTCAATATTTTATTTGTTCATGACCCCAATTCCGTGTTTCCTTGTGATCTCTTCAGAATCTGTGTTATCCTATCCTGTCTTGGCATTCAAGTCACATATCCAAATTTTGATTATCTATTTATTTAATTATCCCAAGTAATTTGAAGTTTCATGTAAAATTCCCTCTGAACTTATTTGTCTTTATAATTTGTTAGTGCATAACATTGGATTACATTTATGTTTACTCTCTCTCTCTCTCTCTCTCTCTCTCTCTCTCTCTCTCTCTCTCTCTCTCTCTCTCTCCCTCTCTCCCTCTCTCTCTCTCTCTCTCTCTCTCTCTCTCTCCCTCTCTCCCTCCCTCTCTCTCTCTCTCTCTCTCTCTCTCTCTCTCTCTCCCTCTCTCCCTCCCTCTCTCTCTCTCTCTCTCCTCTCTCTCTCTCTCTCTCTCTCTCTCTCCCTCTCTCCCTCCCTCTCTCTCTTTCTCTCTCTCTCTCTCTCTCCTCTCCCTCTCTCCCTCCCTCTCTCTCTCTCTCTCTCTCTCTCTCTCTCTCTCTCTCTCTCTCTCTCTCTCTCTCTCTCTCTCATAGTTCATCTGTAATTTCAGTTGTAGGTCATTTTTCATTACAGCTGTCATTCATCTATCTTCACAGCTGTAGTTCATCTGTCATTTCAGCTTTGAAAAACAAGAAGTCCCTTAAAAGTTGACAGGGTCAACTTCACTGCACCAGGTTTTGTCCCATATGGCTCGGTCTCTATCTCTCTCTCTCTCTGTGGAGGGAGGAGGGAGAGTTCTAAGTGTTGCTGTTATTATTCACTGCTCCCCACTCTATTAATGCTCTCTCTTAAGATAGAATTAGGGTTAATTACTGTTAGGGTACATGTGACCTAAAAACAGCACCGTTTCACCTGTTTAAAGTTGGTTGCCTGCTCGCTACCATGTTGCATTGCATAATCCCAACATTCTATTCTTATAATATTTCATGTCAACCACCAGTTGTGATGTCTTTCCCAATTCATACATAGGTCTAGTATTCCAGATGTGGATTCTGGAGGTGTTCCTGGGTGAAAGGCGGTAGGTGATCCAGACTCCTTGTGGCTTTCTCCACATCGCATCATACGTCTTCTAGGAGAAGAGCCTCCTCTCATCCTGGTTGGCTCGGTGGTTTTTCTGTCCTTGTCTTGAGACTTGCTCATGACTGGTTGGATTGTGTAAGCTAATGTTTTCTATAGGAAGGAGTAGTCATTCCCACGCCAATCCTCCTTAGGTGCTGCTTATAACAGGCTGTTTTTATTATTATATAACTCACTGCTACCCACTCTATTAGTGCTCTCTCTATCTCCTAAGACAGCATGAGGGCCACTTACTGTTAGGGGCATTTTTAGAGTGTTGCAATTCTTTGCTTCCCTTATGCACCTGGATAACACATAGTGCTTCTGTTGATATGCCCCATAAATCTCATTTGTTTTTAATTTATGATTTTTATTGGTGGTTTAGTAATACTTGCAGCTGTCAGTACCTGAGAATTTGATTTAACATTCTTCTAAAAAAAACATCTGTTCTGCATTCAGTGTCCTTCACCATTTCATGACTCATTGTCCAGCATTCACATCCATATAGAAGAACAGATCACATGCAACTTTTTTATGTGAGTGTTTTTGATTGTCGTGATATTCTCATATACTTTTTACCTCACAGTTCTAGAATCTATGCTACCTTATTTCTTCACCATTTCATGACTCTACTTGTTATCTCACAATTCTAGTAGTCTGTATCACTTTATTTTGCTATATTGGCAGACAAATTGCATGTCCTTTGTAGGATGTTGTAACCAAAGCCAGATTGATTTTCCAGGTCAGTTTTACGTTTGAATAGCATGCCAGTGAATCTTGGAATGTAAATCAGCAAATTAGGAAGAACTTAGAGTCAACAGAGATGTGGTTCATGAGACGATTGTTGCGAATTCCTTGGACTGCCAGAGTAACTAACAACGACTGCCTGAAAGAGGCTAATGAAACTAGAACATTATATTCAACAATAAGCATGAGACAAACAGCTTTCTGTGGTCATGTGATGAGAAGAGGGGCATTGGAGAACATCGTGACAACTGGAAAAATCAAGAGGAAGAGAGGCCGAGGCAGAGCAAGAGAAATGATGTTGGAGGACTGAAATGGTATCATGGAGGAATATCAGTAGCAGAGTTGATCCAGAACAGCAAAGACCGAGATCTGTAGGAGAGACATGAAAGACAATGCCAGCTGGCATGGAACTTGATGATGATGATGATGATGATGATGATGATGATGATGATGATGATGATGATGATGTTTGCCATTGCTTTCTGAATAAGTCAACATTTAATTCCAACAGACCAGTGTAGGGGATGAACCTCCTACCTCGCCATGAGTGCTCCAGAAGAAGTTTAAGAACTTGATCGCTTTTATCCTTTTGGCCATATCAACTGCCATATAATATATATGTCCCATAATTTCAGCGTATAGTTTGTATCCCCAGTTCAGCAGACGTGAAATGTCAACATTCTGGATTGGACTAAACCAGCTTGAGCAAACGTCTTACGTGTAAGTACAACGTCATCATAATATCATCATCATCATGTGCCCTGCCATCTGGCAAAGGCGTTCAGGCATTTTCACAGATTGCGGTCCCTGCAGTTCTGAGTCAACTCTATTGACGATATTCCTCCGGGCCACCATCACAGTCCATCCAGCCTCGTTTTCTCTCAGTCCTGCCCCTGCCACATCTACTGCTGATTTTTCTAGTCTTCAGTATGTATGAGGGGAAGTCAATAAGTAAGTCACAAATGGCTGTAGAAAATTAACTAAATATGATAACAACTTGAAACCAGTTTATTTTTATACATACATTGTCCCTTTATTTCTCAACATAATTTCCACCAACATTGATGCACTTATCCCATCGTTTTATCAGTCGTCCCAAACCAGCTGCATAGAACTGCGTGCTCTGTTTTCTAAACCACGTTTTCACTTCACATTCAACTTCGGCGTCATTGACGAAATGTCTCCCGCCAAGGTGGGTTTTCAGTGGACCAAAAAGGTGGAAATCGCTAGGGGCTAAGTCGGGGCTTTTAGGTGGATGTTCCAGAATTTTCCACCATTATTTGGTTAATTTTCTCCTGAGTTAATCGAGCCGTATGTGGTCTGGCATTGTCATGAAGAAGCGACACTCCTCTAGTCAGCAGTCCTGGATATTTTCTTCGAATTGCATCATGAAGCATCAATAGAACTTCACAGCACAATTCAGAATTCACCTTTCTTCTTGAAATTGGTTAAAAGCACTCCTTGACAATCCCAGAACACTGTCAACATAACCTTCCTTGCTGATGGCGTAACCTTGAATTTTTGGACACAAGGCGAAGAAGGATGTTTTATACCCAGCTATACACCGCTTTACGGGACAAACATTTGTCAGCATAAACAGGAAGCATTTCCTTATGAATGTCCTTTGCAGGCAGTCCTTGTGCTTACAAAAAAACACTACAGCACGTTGCTCTTTGGTTGTACACTCTGTAAGTTCAGTCGTCATTTTGTTTATGCGCTGCACATGCACATGAGACACCTATCGCCACCTGATGAACGGGAATATAAAGTTCGATGTTGCTGTCACCTAATGACACCTGTAGAAAACACCAACTACATTTACCTGCCATCCCACAGAACTGGGTGACTTACTTATTGACTCGCCCTCGTATGTTTTCCAATGACCAAAGAACAATGTTCGTCACCTTCTGATATTTATATGAGGGACTTCAAATGAAAACCTTAAAAGTTTGATAGAAATTACAGTAACCATGCTATTGTCTTGTAACCTCTCAATGTTGTTGTTAAGGATGTCAAGCGTATTAAGTATGTGACATTACAGTGCTGATGAACACAGTGACATCATATAGGCAGTTTCAAGATGGCCGCCCCTCTTTTGACATGCACCAAAGAGGAGCAGCATTCTGTTATCTGTTTTTTATCAGTGAAGGGATAAAACTTATAGAAGTTCATCATCAGTATGTTGATGCATGCCTACTGGTCCAGCAAGTAGGAATGGAGTAGGAAGTTTCAACACCATGTGACTTCTGTGAAGAGTTACAGCAGGTGGTGTATGAGTCGTTACACATGTGACCAAGGGAATATTTTTCTATAGGAATTCAAGCACTTTATCAGCACTGGAGGGCTTGCATTGATCGCCATGGTGACTACATTGAAAAATGATACATTTGTTCTTTACTTTTTCAAAATATATTCACACACACATACACTCACACAAATAAACATTTAAGATTTTCATTTGAAGCTGACCTCGTATATAATGTTCTACTTTCATTAATCTTTTCCTGGCAATCATTATTTACTCAAAGATATTCATAACATGCATCTCAAAAATAACATCTCTACTGCTTTCAAACACTTCCTAATCTGTTAATTCACAGTCACTGAGATACCGCAGAACAGGTTCTGTATAAAATTGCAGTAATCTGTTTTTGACATTCTGTGACAGTGACTTATTGCATAAGATACTTTTCATTTTATGAAATGCAGTGTTTGTTTGTATCATAATATCTTTGACATTATTCTTAGTTGAGTAGCAGCGTTACATATTCATGAGGATGTGAACATATTACATTAAAGTTTCATTATGCTAAATTAAGTGTCAATGTTTCAGAACAAGAAATTAATATGTGTAAGTTACAAAATGTGAAGGTTTTATAGATAAGTTCCACAGACGAAAAAATATTTCATGTATGCAGAAATTACAACCAATGAAGAAGAGGCTGAAAACATCACAAACTGTGAATACCTTGGTTTCATAATTTAACTGATTCCGTGCTGAAGGATTATATATCACCAAATGTGATCACCTATTTGGACAGAAGGATGATATATCTCCATACTAGGGCCATCATGTTATTTGTTTTGTTTCGTAGCATTGTAAGCAATTTTAATGCTCAGTGAACGGAAATATATATTATACTACTTGCTCATTTGATTGTGCGCCATGTTTGGTCCAAACTTACTTTTTTGTTTGGCACTGAATCAGTTCACAACAATGGGGACTATTCACAAGAAATCAGAAGGGGATTGGGTTCCAAATTACTGTTATATATCCAGGGGTACAGAGTTGGGGTGAGCGCCCAACCTGGCACAATACCTCATGGCTTGTGCATTCATCACCTTTGGCAGCAAAAGTCCAACTCCTGGCCTGAACTGTTTGAACTAACAGGAGAAGGGACGGCTGGCGAGTTTACTGGTGCCGTAAAACCATACTGCTCTAGATATGTATGTACGCACATACATGCGTAGACACTGTGTGTACATGCAATACATATCTAAACTTCGAGTAAGACCACAGTCTACTCCAGAAAAGGGTGTTGAAGACAAAGGTAACCTAGCCAGGAGGCGCATCCACAGACATCAGGATGCCACACAATCATGCCATGAAATATGTCAATTACTGTTAAACTCCTATGGACCGCTGAGTGAACTAAACAAAGACAGCTAAATTCATACAAGAGACACATTGCAGTTCAAGACAAATTTCAAGTGAATGAGAGAAGAAGAGGAAGGGGACTAACCACAGCAACACAAAATTTATTAATATCAAGACCCATGATCCAGAGCATGACTGGAAAGATGAGTTAGAAGAGTTACACTGAGAAATGGTGCTGGATGGACTGTGGTGGTGTCATGGAGGAAAATCATCAGCAGAATTGACCCAGAGCACCAAGAGCCGAGATCTTTGGAGATAGATGAACGTATACATCAGTTGGCAGGGCACCTGAAGAGAATGATGATGATGCAGCCTTTATCGAAATTCAAAATGAACACCAGGCTGGCAGGCAGAAAATACTGAAATGTTTACCTTCCTTGTCTGGTAATCACGTTGACTGTTGTTGATTTTCTGTTCCTAGATATCTTGTTTCTGTGTTCAGAAATGTTTACCTTCCTTGTCTGGTAATCACGTTGACTGTTGTTGATTTTCTGTTCCTAGATATCTTGTTTCTGTGTTCAGAAATGTTTACCTTCCTTGTCTGGTAATCACGTTGACTGTTGTTGATTTTCTGTTCCTAGATATCTTGTTTCTGTGTTCAGAAATGTTTACCTTCCTTGTCTGGTAATCACGTTGACTGTTGTTGATTTTCTGTTCCTAGATATCTTGTTTCTGTGTTCAGAAATGTTTACCTTCCTTGTCTGGTAATCACGTTGACTGTTGTTGATTTTCTGTTCCTAGATATCTTGTTTCTGTGTTCAGAAATGTTTACCTTCCTTGTCTGGTAATCACATTGACTGTTGTTGATTTTCTGTTCCTAGATATCTTGTTTCTGTGTTCAGAAATGTTTACCTTCCTTGTCTGGTAATCACGTTGACTGTTGTTGATTTTCTGTTCCTAGATATCTTGTTTCTGTGTTCAGAAATGTCACCATTTTGTGCTGATTCTCTTAGTTTATTCTGTTCTTTATACTGACTTATGAGTTGTTACAACTGGATGTTTGTTGACTTTCAAAGCTGGACTGACGGAAGCCCACAAAGCTTTGTAGCCTGGGGCCCAAACGAACCCAATGATTTCATGGGTGGAGAGAGATGTGTGGCCATGGATGGAAACAGAGGTTAGAAACTGTTGGTGATAACATGAGATTTTACCTGTACGAGACTGTTGTTTGTTGACCTCATGTTTTATTCAGTATTCATTCATTACCATTTGGAAGTTTGACAGCCAGCACAAGGATTGATCAGCTTGCACAAGTCAGCGTATGTGCACACTTTTAAACAATCAGCTTTTAGCATAGAAATGGTTCTGTTTTCTTAGTTTATAACATTTATCATGCAAGCAAATTAGATCCTCCTTAGATCGGCATAGAAATGGTTCTGTTTTCTTAGTTTATAACATTTATTGTGCAAGCAAATTAGATCCTCCTTAGATCGGCATAGAAATGGTTCTGTTTTCTTAGTTTATAACATTTATCATGCAAGCAAATTAGATCCTCCTTAGATCGGCATAGAAATGGTTCTGTTTTCTTAGTTTATAACATTTATCATGCAAGCAAATTAGATCCTCCTTAGATCGGCATAGAAATGGTTCTGTTTTCTTAGTTTATAACATTTATCATGCAAGCAAATTAGATCCTCCTTAAATCGGCATAGAAATGGTTCTGTTTTCTTAGTTTATAACATTTATCATGCAAGCAAATTAGATCCTCCTTAGATCGGGGGCGAGCGTTGGTGTTCATCACCTTGATGGCCAACTGCTGGACATGCTCGACAATGTCTTTCCTTTTTCTGCTGGAGACATTGTGTGCAGTCTCGGGAGAGAAGGTGCGATTCTGTATCAGTAGCACTTCCAGTTCCTGGTCATTGTGTGCAGTCTCGGGAGAGAAGGTGTGGTTCTGCATCAGTAGCACTTCCAATTCCTGGTCATTGTGTGCAGTCTCGGGAGAGAAGGTGTGGTTCTGCATCAGTAGCACTTCCAGTTCCTGGTCATTGTGAACGGGGAATTTCTTGAAACCTGGCACTTCTTCCAGGTGCTGTAACCAATGTTTGGCATCTGACACTGACCCTTGAACCTTCTCCTGACTCTGTTGTCAATACCCTGGGTTTGTGCCAGTTTGGCTTGAGTTTGCCATATCTGTCAGGAATTTTTATCTGTCGAGGGCAAAAAGAAAAATCATAACCTGCAGTTTGTGGCGACTTTAATTTCTCATGCCCAAGACCCCCACCCTCCCTTCCCCCCTCCCCTCCCCCCTCCTTCCATGTCCTACACCACAAGGTACTATAGGCATTAGATGACAGTTCTGTCAGACTGGTGACAAATGAACTTTGTTATCCTTTTCTTCACGATGTTTGCCTTGACAAGTTGTCTGATAGCTGTCATGGTGGATATAAAATAAACAAATGAATCTCAGATTCCTACACTCCTTATTATGAGGTATTCATTACTTTGATAACATTGTTTGTCATATCTAATAGGTACAAAATCTTCAAAAGCGTTTTCAACAATTGTTTTACATGCAATGCCATCAATTATTTGTTCTACAACACTTGTTCAATGCATATTCTCTCCTTCCTTGTCATGTAATTCCACAGTTTAAATCATATTCTCTCCTTTCTTGTCATGTAATTCCACGGTTTAAATCATATTCTCTCCTTCTTGTCATGTAATTCCACAGTTTAAATCATATTCTCTTCTTTTTGTCATGTAATTATCTCTCACCTTCATTTATCATATATTTCCACAGTTAAAATTATCTCTCCTTCATTGTCATGTAATTCCACAGTTTAATGCATATTCTCTCCTTTATTGTCATGTAATTCTACAGTTTAAATCATATTCTCTCCTTCTTGTCATGTAATTCCACGGTTTAAATCATATTCTCTCCTTCTTGTCATGTAATTCCACAGTTTAAATCATATTCTCTTCTTTTTGTCATGTAATTATCTCTCACCTTCATTTATCATATATTTCCACAGTTAAAATTATCTCTCCTTCATTGTCATGTAATTCCACAGTTTAATGCATATTCTCTCCTTTATTGTCATGTAATTCTACAGTTTAAATCATATTCTCTCCTTCATTGTCATGTAATTCCACAGTTTAATGCATATTCTCTCCTTTATTGTCATGTAATTCTACAGTTTAATGCATATTCTCTCCTTCATTGCCATGTAATTCCACAGTTTAATGCATATTCTCTCCTTTATTATCATGTAATTCTACAGTTTAATGCATATTCTCTCCTTCATTGTCATGTAATTCCACAGTTTAATGCATATTCTCTCCTTTATTGTCATGTAATTCTACAGTTTAAATCATATTCTCTCCTTCATTGTCATGTAATTCCACAGTTTATGCATATTCTCTCCTTTATTGTCATGTAATTCTACAGTTTAATGCATATTCTCTCCTTCATTGCCATGTAATTCCACAGTTTAATGCATATTCTCTCCTTTATTATCATGTAATTCTACAGTTTAATGCATATTCTCTCCTTCATTGTCATGTAATTCCACATTTTAATGCATATTCTCTCCTTTATTATCATGTAATTCTACAGTTTAATGCATATTCTCTCCTTTCTCATCATATAATTCCACAGGTTAAATCATATTTTCTCCTTTCTTGTCATGTAATTCCACAGTTTAAATTATATCTCTCATTCTCTGTTGCGTAATTCCACGGTTTAAATTATCTCCCCTTTATTGTCATGCAATTCCACAGTTTAAAGCACATTCTCTCCCTTGTCATGTAATTCCAGTCTAAATCATATTCTCCCCCTTCTTGTCATGTAATTTTTTTTTTTTGTGTATATCCTATACAGGACATCGCTGTCAACAGCAGCATCTTTCAGCTGTCTGTTGATTTCTTGGCAAGATTACGCTCAGTAGTTTGCCATTAGCTTTCTGAGCGGCCGGCTCAGTAGCCCGCAAGTCACCAATAAGTCCACAGTTAAATCATATTTTCTCCTTTCTTGTCATGTAATTCCACAGGGATTTGGCAGGACGAGGAGTGTATGACTGACCACAGCTTCGTGTGTAAAAAGCTGAATGAAACCTCAACTACGGCCCAGGTTTCCACTCCTGCCTACATGGGCACATGTCCCCAGGGTTTTGTCAGCGGAGGTAAGTCATGTTTGTCCTAGTTAGAGACAGCAGGACTAGATTAGTGGAGAGTGGGGTGTACTTCAAAGACACAAGATGTGATGGGAGGTCTCAGTAAACATCTGTCCTGAAGTTATTGCTGAGCAGAAAAAGTCATCAGTGACAATGGTGTCAAGATCTTCATCTTCTGCAATCAACATTTGCTGTGCATGGTGCATAAATGTCCGCTTTATAGTCCTGTGCCACTTAGGCCAACATCTTCCAACTTCGACAGTTGAGGTTTCTTTTCTGGATTCCTCCTTCCATAGAAAGATTGCCTTCCTGGGCTTGTGAGCTCTGCCTGCCCACACTTCCTGTCAAGCTTTGTTGTCCCAGCCTTTGTTTTTACTAGAACTTCCGCAAGGCAGTGGTGGTTTGGCATTCAGTTGTGTCCTTGACAAAGATGGATTTCCTTCCAGGGTTCATGAGCTCCATCATCATTTTTGTTCTGAGAAGCATAGACTTTTGCCAGGAAGCACAAATGCAAATTCCAATGATTGTAGTGCTGTCTTAATAAAGTTATGGCTGGCTGGTTCAGTGAGTGCATTGGTGGTGAATCTCCAGAAGTGATTGGTGGTGAATCTCTGGAAGTGATTGGTGGTGAATCTCTGGAAGTGATTGGTGGTGAATCTCCAGAAATGATTGGTGGTGAATCTCCAGGAAGTGATTGGTGGTGAATCTCTGGAAGTGATTGGTGGTGAATCTCCAGAAGTGATTGGTGGTGAATCTCTAGAAGTGATTGGTGGTGAATCTCCGGAAGTGATTGGCGGTGAATCTCTGGAAGACTGTCTTCACCTTGAAGTTCCATGCATTAATGTTCAGGTCATGTGAGCCCTGGAAAGAACTTTCACGTATTGGAGTCAGGTTAGTGTAGGGACATTTCTCCCAAACCTAAGACTTTCACATATTGGAGTCAGGTTAGTGTAGGGACATTTCTCCCAAACCTAAGACTTGCACGTATTGGAGTCAGGTTAGTGTAGGGACATTTCTCCCAAACCTTAGACTTTCACGTATTGGAGTCAGGTTATTGTAGGGAAATTTCTCCCAAACCTAAGACTTGCATCTATTGGAGTCAGGGTAGTGTAGGGACATTTCTCCCAAACCTAAGACTTTCACGTATTGGAGTCAGGTTATTGTAGGGACATTTCTCCCAAACCTTAGACTTTCAAGTATTGGAGTCAGGTTATTGTAGGGACATTTCTCCCAAACCTAAGACTTTCACGTATTGGAGTCAGGTTATTGTAGGGACATTTCTCCCAAACCTTAGACTTGCATCTATTGGAGTCAGGTTAGTGTAGGGACATTTTTCCCAAACCTAAGACTTTCACGTATTGGAGTCAGGTTATTGTAGGGACATTTCTCCCAAACATAAGACTTTCACATATTGGTGTCAGGTTATTGTAGGGACATTTCTCCCAAAACCTTAGACTTGCATCTATTGGAGTCAGGTTATTGTAGGGACATTTCTCCCAAACCTAAGACTTGCACGTATTGGAGTCAGGTTAGTATAGGGACATTTCTCCCAAACCTAAGACTTTCACGTATTGGAGTCAGGTTATTGTAGGGACATTTCTCCAAACCTAAGACTTTCACGTATTGGAGTCAGGTTATTGTAGGGACATTTCTCCCCAAACCTTAGACTTGCATCTATTGGAGTCAGGTTAGTGTAGGGACATTTCTCCAAAACCTAAGACTTTCATGTATTGGAGTCAGGTTATTGTAGGGACATTTCTCCCAAACATAAGACTTTCACATATTGGAGTCAGGTTATTGTAGGGACATTTCTCCCAAACCTTAGACTTGCATCTATTGGAGTCAGGTTATTGTAGGGACATTTCTCCCAAACCTAAGACTTGCACGTATTGGAGTCAGGTTAGTGTAGGGACATTTCTCCCAAACCTAAGACTTTCACGTATTGGAGTCAGGTTAGTGTAGGGACATTTCTCCCAAACCTAAGACTTTCACGTATTGGAGTCAGGTTATTGTAGGGACATTTCTCCCAAACCTAAGACTTGCATCTATTGGAGTCAGGTTATTGTAGGGACATTCCTCCCAAACCTAACACTTTCACGTATTGGAGTCAGGTTAGTGTAGGGACATTTCTCCCAAACCTAAGACTTGCATCTATTGGAGTCAGGTTAGTGTAATGACATTTCTCCCAAACCTAAGACTTGCATCTATTGGAGTCAGGTTAGTGTAGGGACATTTCTCCCAAACCTTAGACTTTCACGTATTGGAGTCAGGTTAATGTAGGGACATTTCTCCCAAACCTAAGACTTTCACATATTGGAGTCAGGTTATTGTAGGGACATTTCTCCCAAACCTAAGACTTTCACGTATTGGAGTCAGGTTAGTGTAGGGACATTTCTCCCAAACCTAAGACTTGCATCAATTGGAGTCAGGTTAGTGTAGGGACATTTCTCCCAAACCTAAGACTTGCATCTATTGGAGTCAGGTTATTGTGGGACATTTCCTCCAAACCTAAGACTTGCATCTATTGGAGTCAGGTTATTGTAGGGACATTTCTCCCAAACCTAAGACTTGCACGTATTGGAGTCAGGTTAGTGTAGGGACATTTCTCCCAAACCTAAGACTTGCATCTATTGGAGTCAGATTAGTGTAGGGACATTTCTCCCAAACCTAAGACTTTCACGTATTGGAGTCAGGTTTGTAGGGATCATTTCTACCAAACATAAGACTTTCACATATTGGAGTCAGGTTATGTAGGGACATTTCTCCCAAACCTTAGACTTGCATCTATTGGAGTCAGGTTATTGTAGGGACATTTCTCCCAAACCTAAGACTTTCACATATTGGAGTCAGGTTATTGTAGGGACATTTCTCCCAAACCTAAGACTTTCACGTATTGGAGTCAGGTTAGTGTAGGGACATTTCTCCCAAACCTAAGACTTGCATCAATTGGAGTCAGGTTAGTGTAGGACATTTCTCCCAACCTAAGACTTGCATCTATTGGAGTCAGGTTATTGTTGGGACTTTCTCCCAAACCTAAGACTTGCATCTATTGGAGTCAGGTTAGTGTAGGGACATTTCTCGCAAACCTAAGACTTTCACGTATTGGAGTCAGGTTATTGTAGGGACATTTCTCCCAAACCTAAGACTTGCATCTATTGGAGTCAGGTTAGTGTAGGGACATTTCTCCCAAACCTCAGACTTTCACGTATTGGAGTCAGGTTAATGTAGGGACATTTCTCCCAAACCTAAGACTTTCACATATTGGAGTCAGGTTATTGTAGGGACATTTCTCCCAAACCTAAGACTTCACGTATTGGAGTCAGGTTAGTGTAGGGACATTTCTCCCAAACCTAAGACTTGCATCAATTGGAGTCAGGTTAGTGTAGGGACATTTCTCCCAAACCTAAGACTTGCATCTATTGGAGTCAGGTTATTGTTGGGACATTTCTCCCAAACCTAAGACTTGCATCTATTGGAGTCAGGTTAGTGTAGGGACATTTCTTGCAAACCTAAGACTTTCACGTATTGGAGTCAGGTTATTGTAGGGACATTTCTCCCAAACCTTAGACTTTCACATATTGGAGTCAGGTTAGTGTAGGGACATTTCTCCCAAACCTAAGACTTTCACATATTGGAGTCAGGTTATTGTAGGGACATTTCTCCCAAACCTTAGACTTGCATCTATTGGAGTCAGGTTAGTGTAGGGACATTTCCCCCAAACCTAAGACTTTCATGTATTGGAGTCAGGTTATTGTAGGGACATTTCTCCAAAACATAAGACTTTCACATATTGGAGTCAGGTTATTGTAGGGACATTTCTCCCAAACCTTAGACTTGCATCTATTGGAGTCAGGTTATTGTATGGACATTTCTCCCAAACCTTAGACTTTCAAGTATTGGAGTCAGGTTAGTGTAGGGACATTTCTCCCAAACCTAAGACTTTCACGTATTGGAGTCAGGTTATTGTAGGGACATTTCTCCCAAACCTTAGACTTGCATCTATTGGAGTCAGGTTAGTGTAGGGACATTTCTCCCAAACCTAAGACTTTCATGTATTGGAGTCAGGTTATTGTAGGGACATTTCTCCCAAACCTAAGACTTTCACGTATTGGAGTCAGGTTATTGTAGGGACATTTCTCCCAAACCTTAGACTTGCATCTATTGGAGTCAGGTTAGTGTAGGGACATTTCTCCCAAACCTAACACTTTCACATATTGGATGTCAGATTAGTGTAGGGACATTTCTCCCAAACCTAAGACTTGCATCATGGAGTCAGGTTGTGTAATGACATTTCCCAAACCTAAGACGTGCATCTTATTGGAATCAGGTAGTGTAGGGACATTTCTCCCAAACATTAGACTTTCACGTATTGGAGTCAGGTTAATGTCGGGGAATTTCTCCAAACTACATAAGACTTTCCACCTATTGCGTCAGGTTTTGTAGGGACATTTTCTCCCAAACCTACGACCTTTCACGTTATTGGAGTCAGGTTAGTGTAGGGACCTTTCTCCCAAAACTAAGACTTGCATCAATTGGAGTCAGGTAGTGTAGGGACATTTCTCCCAAACCTAAGACTTGTATCTATTGGAGTCAGGTTATTGTAGGGACATTTCTCCCAAACCTAAGACTTGCACGTATTGGAGTCAGGTTAGTGTAGGGACATTTCTCCCAAACCTAAGACTTTCACGTATTGGAGTCAGGTTAGTGTAGGGACATTTCTCCCAAACCTAAGACTTTCACGTATTGGAGTCAGGTTAGTGTAGGGACATTTCTCCCAATCCTTAGACTTTCACGTATTGGAGTCAGGTTAGTGTAGGGACATTTCTCCCAAACCTAACACTTTCACGTATTGGAGTCAGGTTAGTGTAGGGACATTTCTCCCAAACCTAAGACTTTCACGTATTGGAGTCAGGTTAGTGTAGGTACATTTCTCCCAAACCTAAGACTTTCACGTATTGGAATCAGGTTAGTGTAGGGACATTTCTCCCAAACCTAAGACTTTCACGTATTGGAGTCAGGTTAGTGTAGGGACATTTCTCCCAAACCTAAGACTTTCAGCTATTGGAGTCAGGTTAGTGTAGGGACATTTCTCCCAAACCTAAGACTTTCACATATTGGAGTCAGGTTAGTGTAGGGACATTCCTCCCAAACCAGTACCACAGAACCATCTCAAAGGAAATTGTGTTGCAGACTCTTCATCCCCTCCCCAAGTTCAGAAAACCATGGATTGCTCAGGACTGGTATTGACACTTCACGTCTGTATAGAGGCATATTAGGTGACCAGGTCAGGATTGAGCACAGCACATACAGATTGGCTGCAATTAGGACTGGGTTGGTTATTGGTTATGTTTCCTCCATGGGTTTTGGTGTTTCATTGTCAACACTCCTGTCCAATGTCCAGAGATAACTGACCCCTGCCCAATGTCCAGAAATAACTGAACCCTGCCGAATGTCCAGAGAAAACTGAACCCTGCCCAATGCCCAGAGATAACTGACTGCTGCCCAATGCCCAGAGATAACAGATTCCTGCCCAATGTCCTGAGATAACAGACTCCTGCCCAATGCCCAGAGAAAACTGAACCCTGCCCAATGCCCAGAGAAAACTGAACCCTGCCCAATGCCCAGAGATAACTGACTGCTGCCCAATGCCCAGAGATAACAGATTCCTGCCCAATGTCCTGAGATAACAGATTCCTGCCCAATGCCCAGAGATAACTGAACCCTGCCCAATGCCCAGAGATAACTGAATCCTGCCCAATGCCCAGAGATAACAGATTCCTGCCCAATGCCCAGAGATAACTGAACCCTGCCCAATGCCCAGAGATAACTGAACCCTGCCCAATGCCCAGAGATAACTGAACCCTGCCCAATGCCCAGAGATAACTGAACCCTGCCCAAGGCCCAGAGATAACAGATTCCTGCCCAAGGCCCAGAGATAACTGAACCCTGCCCAAGGCCCAGAGATAACTGAACCCTGCCCAATGCCCAAATGATAAAGGCCTCAATGAAGATACTTAATTCTGGGTTTATTTGTGGTTCTGACAGGCGTGGAGGAAGGGATGCCTCCTGTGTGTTTACTGATAGGTTCATTTCTGTCACTTTGTGACATCTACAGTCTGTGACATCTTGACATCTTCACTCTGTGACATCTACACTTTGTGAAATCTTGACATCCACACTCTGTGACATCTTGACATCTACACTCCATGACATCTTGACATCTACACTCTGTGACATCTTGACATCCACACTCTGACATCATGACATAAACACTCTGTGACATCCACACCTGATGACATCTACACTCTGTCACATCTTGAATCTTCACTCTGTGACATCCACAGTCTGTGATATCTTGACATCTACACACTTTGACATCTACACATGGTGACATCTACACATGGTGACATCTTGACATCTATGCACTGTGACTTCTTGACATCTACAGTCTGGGACATCCACACTCTATGACATCTACACTCTATGACATCTACACTCTGTTACATCTCAATATCTACACTCTGTTACATCTTGACATCTACACTGTGGCATCCACACCTGATGACATCTGCACTCTGTGACATCTTGACATTAACACTCTGTGACATCTACACTCTATTACATCTACACTCTGTGACATCTTGAGGTCTACATACTGTCAAATATTGACGTCTACACTCTGTAACAATCCCACTCTAAAACATCTACACTCTGTGACATCTGCTGTAGAAGATGAACATGTTTGGTTTACATAGAGTGATATGATATTGATTGTGTAAAACCAGTCAACAGATAAGCCTGAGCTTCACTTATTTTCTGTTGTCAGTGATCGTGTTCTCAATCTAAAGCCACACTTTCTGTCACAGTCAGCATGTATTTACTCAGCAGTTGTTACAATTGTATCTAGGAGTAAACAACAAGTGTTACTACATGTTACAATTTTATCTAGGAGTAAACAACAAGTGTTACTACATTGGTGGCCGGGGAAACCTGACCTCAGATGACCCTAAGCGTTCCTGGGAAGATGCCAGAAACTTTTGTAGAAACTTGACCTCACCAACTTTAGTGGACATTGGCAGTATTCACAGTCTGGCTGACCAAGGTAATGAATTTATTGTCTTTCTTAGACATTTCAGTCCAACACTGGCAGTATTCTCAGTCTGGCCGACCAAGGTAATGAATTTATTGTCTTTCTTAGACATTTCAGTCCAACACTGGCAGTATTCACAGTCTGGCCGACCAAGGTAATGAATTTATTGTCTTTCTTAGACATTTCAGTCCAACACTGGCAGTATTCACAGTCTGGCCAACCAAGGTAATGAATTTATTGTCTTTCTTAGACATTTCAGTCCAACACTGGCAGTATTCACTAGTCTGGCCGACCAAGGTAATGAATTTATTGTCTTTCTTAGACATTTCAGTCCAACACTGGCAGTATTCACAGTCTGGCCGACCAAGGTAATGAATTTATTGTCTTTCTTAGACATTTCAGTCCAACATTGGCAGTATCCTGTCTTATTGACCAGGGTAATGCAGTATCTTCGTTCTTATAAAGAGAACCTCCATCTACTTGAGACCATAACCAACAATTATCTGTGAGCTGCTCTTTAGCTCACCTCATCACCTGCTTTCATGGTTTCACGTGACCCTGTTTGGGGAGCTTAATCGGTACTTGACTTTCCTTAAGGGTGGCCCGCAAGCTAGTGGGGTTGGAGGAAACATCTTTGGCATCTTCTGCAGCCTTTTCTGGCTGATCCAGTTGTTATCTGCTTCTGGCAGCTCTGTTTCTGCTAGTTGTATTGGAGTTTCAGCTTTCAATGTGCCTTACTTGTTCTTTGATAGGGTTGCAATGAGAAATGACATTGGTGGAGGTCCATTAAAGCTGTGAAAATACAATGAGCAAATCCAGAAAAACCAGACGTAAACTAGTGCACTTGACTAGAACACAGTCACAAGTGACAAAATGGAGATGGGGTCTGCAGCCTTCGTCATCACACAAGCAACAAACAGACAGAGACTGATACAACTACATAAACAAACATTGGAATGCTTTTCCTTTGATAGCATTACATCTACCTAATATGTACAATGCTAAATCAATACCTGCTTCTTTTTCTTCTTCTTCTCCTTCTTCTTCTTCTTCTTCTTCTTCTTCTTCTTCTTCTTCTTCTTCTTCTTCTTCTTCTTCTTCTTCATCGTTCCGAGTCATTGAGGTTCTTTGCTGCAGATACAATCCGTCTCCATTCGTCCCTCTGGTTGACCATCTCTTGCCAGTCGCTAATCCCAAGTGCTTGTAGGTCTGTATATATATTATCTCTCCACCGTCTTCTTGGTCTACCTTGGGGTCTACAGTCATTTATTTCCTGAATGTAAGAGAGTTTTGTGTCCCTATTATCTTCCATTCTTTCTGTATGCCCCAGCCATTGCAGTCTATTAGCCTTCATGATACCAGTGAATAGCAGGGACTTAAATAGATCACAAATACCTGCTTACTTCACAATATTCTTCTCCACAATTATACAGTTTCAGTACTGAACTTGCATACCCTGCTGGTTTTTCAGAAAAGGGCAGTGCGTCTAATCAATGGTGATAAGCTTACAGACAATTCTAACCTACATGAACGTCTTCAGTTACTGCCACTCCACAAACGCCTACTTTTTAATAAGGCTAAACTAATTCACAAAATCCTATTTCAAAATGCCCCAAGCTACCTTTAGCCATTGTTTAAATATAATGCAAGACATAGCGAACGACTAAATATACTCCATGTCCCTAAACCTAGGATAGACTTATATAAAACAAGCTTAGCATACTCTGCCGCTCAGTTGTGGAACAATCTACCACAAGAAATCAAAGACACCACCAATCATTATACATACAGTCGCAACCTGTTTGAACACTACCTCAGGACAGACTACATGCTCCCTTTAAAAAAAAAACAGCAACAAAGACAATAATAATGGTAAATTATCTCGAACGACAACAAGCCAAAAAAAACAACAACAACAACATTCCCATATGTATGGCACGTTACACCCACCTTGGGTATTCATGATGCCCATGTTAAACATTGCCTCCACGAGTCATGTATTATTGATTATTTTTCATGCATTTTAATTCTTATTGTTCTTTTGTTGTCAAAGAATTGCTTCATAAGAGATGTTGAATGAAAGAATGTATGAGAGGAAATAGAGAAGAAGGGCAGAATGTCAGACGAGCCTGCGTGCCCAATTCTTAACCCTTGGAAAATAAAAATAAAGAATAAAGATTTACTACTACTACTCAGATTGGAGAGGATAAGGAGATACCAACAACACAGTCCCCTCAGAGATAATATTTTGGTACCAGGTTGGGAGAAAACTCTGTGTGCCAGCCTCACTCCGATAGATACAAGCCTTTGTCAGCTCTCACATGACTTGTTCTCTGTATCAGGTCTTAGTCAGATATGACTGCCATATGACAGTAGATGGTACTTACTGCTTTCTGTTAGCAGCGAATGTTGGGCGGAGCTCACCAAACCCGGCACCCCACATTGTGCCAACGCTTTGATGCAGAGGAGCACAGTTGGGGGAGGGGGTACAAGTCTTATCTTGGTGCAAGGAAATGCAACCTAAATATAAATGTTATGGCAGGGAGACCGGGCCCTAAGTCTTGGTTGGCAGCTGGTCTAGGATCAAAGCTCTGATGGACGGACAGTTAGAGCATTCCTTTGCTGATTCGGCAGCTTGTCTTGTTCCTGATGTTTGGTGTTGCCTTGCTTCTGGAGTAAACTAGGCAGGCCGAGAGAGGGATCATGCTGCATGGGCAACACATGGTCTCTGGAGTAAACTAGGCAGACCGAGAGAGGGATCATGCTGCATGGCCAACACATGGTCTCTGGAGTAAACAAGGAGGCTGAGAGAGGGATCATGCTGCATGGGCATCACATGGTCTTTACAATTCAGCCCAGACTTTGTGCTATTTTTCAAGCACTTTGCAACAAACTACCATCTGACAAGACGGCAAGGTTGCAGTAAGGTGAAGTTAAAGAAATTACCTGAACTCCAGTCTATCAGATGTAAAGAATTAAAACTCACTCTCAGAAGATTTACCAACAAATCTTAGGATGTACAGGATCTTAGTCATGGTTTTGTGAAACTCATGTTCTTGGCAGATTTTGTAACCAGCCTCATGTATGACATCGGCACTGACCTGTGGATTGGGTTGAGTGACCGAGTGGTGGCCAATACGTACCGATGGCAGGACAACAGTGAGGTGACCTTCACCAACTGGGCAAGTGGACAGCCAGTCAGACATTTTGTTTGGACTCTCAATCAGGTAGCTTGGTGCTTTTCTTTTCCCTTTTTACCCCCAGCAATTATTGTCATTTATCTCTTTCTCACAATCTACATACTCTATTTTCCTCCCTCTCTCTCTCTTTCCCTCCCTCCTTCCATCTCTCTTTTCCCTCCCTCCCTCCCTCTCCCTCTCTTTTTCCCTCCTGCCTTCCCTCCCTCCCTCTCTCTCCCTTCCTGTCTCTCTCCCACTTTCCCTCTCTCTCTCCCCTCCATCCCTCTCTCCCTCTCTTATTGCTCCTTCCCTCGCTCTCTCCTCTCATCTTCTCACTCCTCTCTCTCCCTCTCTCATATCCTCCTCCCTCTTTCTCCATCTCTCTCCCTCCCTCTCTCTCCATCTCTCTCCCTCCATCTCTCTCCCTCCCTCTTTCTCCATCTCTCTCCCTCCCTCTCTCTCCATCTCTCTCCCTCCCTCTCTCTCTCTCTCTCCCTCTATATCTCCGTTTCTCTCTGTCTCTGATTTTTTTTTTTTTGTGCATATCCTTTACAGGACATTGCAGTCAACACCAGCATTTTTCAGCTGCTTTTGATGTCTTGGCAAGTTTTACGTTCAGTAGTTTGCCTTTGCTTTCTGAACAACCGGCTCACATACCTCTGGAAGTAACCAACACGACGCGATCCTCTCTCTGATTAGTGACTTATATTAGCTGTAGAGGTTGAAACTAACATCAGTTTATATATGAGGCTAATATACACAGAACTGACATCAGTATTTATATGAGGCTAATATACACAGAACTAACATCAGTATTTATATGAGGCTAATATACACAGAACTAACATCAGTATTTATATGAGGCTAATATACACAGAACTAACATCAGTATTTATATGAGGCTAATATACACAGAACTAACATCAGTATTTATATGAGGCTAATATACACAGAACTAACATCAGTATTTATATGAGGCTAATATACACAGAACTAACATCAGTATTTATATGAGGCTAATATACACAGAACTAACATCAGTATTTATATGAGGCTAATATACACAGAACTGACATCAGTTCAACAAACTGCTGAATGGTACCAATGATTCACACACACACACGCACACCTCACACACACGCACATGCACCAACACACATGCACCCACATCTACACACCCTCACACACGCACACCCACAGACACCAACAGATCTTACTCTAACCATATTGCATCCATCTGATGAAAAAGGATTTTAAGTGTCTGATTTCCCATTCTCTAATACACAAGTGGCATACACGAGTGGCATACATGAGTGGCATACACAAGATTTTGATAAAACTGGAAACAGACAGTCCTTCCTCTGGAACCCACCGGGCAATCGGAATAGAGGCAGATCTAAAACCACATCAGCCGGGAGGATACACACCACATCATGTACCGAGTGCCAGTGGGTTCAGCACCTTATGTCCTGTGTGCCTTAAAAGGGTCCTGTTTTCACTAGCAGCACACAGAGAAGAGAATTATAGTGTTTTTTTTTTTTTTTTGCCTCAATATAAAATTCAATATCTCAGTAACCAACTGAGGGGAAATGATGAGATTTAGTATATAACCTTATCATTATGTCCACCCAACAAAAAAATTTTTGTTCTGGAGATTTTACAGCAGATTTCAATGTTAGTTTATATGCGGTATATTAATTACGAATTAGAGATTACGTTCATGATTTTAACAGTATTACAGCTTCACCAAGACACTTCACCGAATTTTTAAAAATTGTCACGTGATTTCCGTTTTGAAACAAACAGCGCGAAGATTCAGAGGTGTCTCCAAATGGGGGTTCTTTCATGAAACGTGATTATATAAATAAACTAGCTGACAAGGCCCGGCTTCTGGCGGGGATCTATCTATCTATCTATCTATCTATCTGTCTGTCTGTCTGTCTGTCTGCCTGCCTGCCTGCCCGTCCGCCCTGCCTGCCTGCCTGCCTGCTTATCTATCTATCTATCTATCTATCTATCTGCCTGCCTGCCTGCCGGCCGACCAACCGACCGACCCACCCACCCACCCAGTCAGCCAGCCAGCCACCCACCCACCTACCCACCCACCCACCCACCTACCTTTCTGCCTACCTACCTACCTACCTACCTACCTACCTTTCTGTCTGTTCTGTCTGTCTGTCTGTCTGTCTGTCTGTCCGCGCTATTAAATTAGTTACTGGAAAAAACGTCAGGACAATGTGTTGAAAGAGGAAGAGGACTATTGGAGAAAGGATGGATTGAATTTTATGCAACCGACAGCAATCTCTGTAAATTCTCTGTCTTTACTAATATTACACATTGCACCCTTCTCGGGATTCTCCGTGGTGAAGTGGTCAAGCCGTCTGACTCGGGCTCCGAAGGTCATATGTTCGATTCCGGGCCGCGTCCTTCATTTCATGAGTGCATTTTTTTTTCGGACACTCCCGAGGGTCGTCACTGGAGCTACGGAGTTCGTGCTTTGTGCAACGCTTTCCGCGCTGCGGAAAGAAACTGAGCCTTATGGGATAAAAATCCGGTACAATGCAGCCGACCCTGTCGATTGTAATCTACTTCTTTCATTGCACCCACTCCCATACGAATCCGGATACGCCTTTGTTTGTCATCTGAATTTGCAGGTCCGCATTACCGTAAACATAACTTTTTTAGCCAGAAATCACTAGTTGTTAAGCAAAACATCAAAGGAATGTCACCGCTTTCAATGATTTAAGTTGTTTTTGGACCTATCAAAGACATATTCCTTGGGTTGGGGTAAATATAAGACGGCTGGAAAAATTTCATAACGATGCAACAGACAGTTTTCAAAATAATTGATCGTGAATGAAGGCAAACAAATGTGGACATACTATAGAGACAATCGGTTAGTTGAACTTCTTTTATAGGACATCACTGTCAACCCCAGCATTTTTTTGGCTGTTTGTGATTTCTCGGCAAGTTTGCCATTTGCTTTCTGAATGACCAACACACATACTATTGTATGAAAACCAATGCAAGGCGGTCTGCTGCCAAATTACCAATGGCTGTATTAGGAATTGCTTCCATAATCCCCTTCGCCACAGAGCTAGCTGTAGAGACAGAAATGCATAAAATAGAGGCCCCCCAAGGACATTGGGGGGGGGGGGGGGGGGAGGAGCTGCAGAAGTTAGCAAAATATAGGATTACTGAATTTGTGTGTGAGTGTGTGCGTTCACTCTCTTTTGAACTCAAGCGTAGTCCGAACTTACTACTTTTTCTGTTGCCAGTGTCCCTTGCCATAAGGTGAACCCACTCAGACTTCAAAGGTACTAGTAATTTACTTCCCCAAGTCAAGGATGAGAAGTCAACATTTTAGTGCAACTTTACGGTGTAGGGGTTGAACCCTGTACCTCGGCACCAGTACACTAGAAGTTTAAGAATGCATGTTCTTATCCATTCTGCCATACTGACTACAAATGAATCACCCAAAAAAACGAGAAGTAGATTGTGAGCTTTACTAAAACACGACTACAAGAGACAAATTGGACGTTGCGGCCAAAGCCTTCGTCAGTACAGGACAAACAAATACAAACCAACACAAACCTACATGAAACACACTATGACAATATTAAACTATTAAACTAATTAAATGTACTCATCTGATTCTGTGTCCTTGCTTGGAAAGACTGACATGCGTAGACAGTTGCCATACTGACTACTGAATTTGAGTTAGTTGACAGTTTACACTGCAAGAGGAGATGAAGGACAGAAGATGAAGACAAATAAGCGTATTTGCTTCCTACAGATATAGATATGTCATTTGATAAATATTTAAGGATTATGTGTTTAAATGTTAAGCATAAATGTTACAGATGTAGTTTAGCATTTCATGTTATTACCTGAGGTAGGACAACTGAGCCGGCTTCCTGGCCTAGAGGTTAGCGACTTTTCTCCGTAATCTTGTATACTCTCGTAGGTAATGTGACGACGGTGAGAATCAGCAGTGGTTCGAATCACGTCGGTAACTTACGGGGTTTGTGAGCCGGCCGCTCAGAAAGCAATGGCAAACTACTGAGCGTAATCGTGCCAAGAAATCAACAATCAGCTAAAAGATGCTGATGTTGATAGCGATGTCCTGTAAAGGATATGCAAAAAAAATATTAAATTAAATTAAAAGACAACTGAGCGAATTTCTAACATTGGGTAGTACGGTTTTTAGTTGCCCATCAGTCCACAGCTGCAGATGTTCTTATTTCAGATTAGATGAGATGGTTTTTGTCAATCTAATCACAGGACAACTGTGTAGAAATGCTGCAGCACCCACACAGAACAGAAGATACAGCAAAGTGGAATGATGCCCCTTGTAGCAAGAAGAATGCCTTTCTCTGCCAGACGTTACAGTGTGAGTAATCATGTTCTTTTCTTGGCTCTTGAGTCACTGTATGAGTGGTCTCAGGGTATGCTGTCCACCTCGAGTGCTGGAGGTCCCGGGTTCAAGCCCCGGTGAGGGTCGGGATTTTTTTCACATGGACTTCTAGTAACAAAATGTTCCCTGGTCTCTGGGTAGTGGGATCGGATGCCCGTGTGTATTGTTGTGCATGTAAAACATCCGTTGGCAGTTGGAAATTGAATAAGAGTAGCCTAACGGCACTGCCCTGGAAAATTTTGAATTAAAAATCTACCCAAAATATTTCAGTGCTATGGAGTTCGTGCACTGAGCTGAGATTCTCCAGACTCAGGCTTGTGTTGGAGTAGAACGGAGCATTTATTGGTTACACCCTTGTGCCGTGATTTTTATTGTCGACTAAACTAAAGTAAACTAGATCACAGCAGCTGGCCAATGAGGAATTGATAACAAAATCACAAATGTATTATTTTTACAGGGGCCAGAATCTTTAGTAATAGTCAGATCTTAGTCATATATGACGGTAGACGGTACTACCTGCTTTCTGTAAGCGCCGAATGTTGGGCGGGACTTACTAGGCCCGACACCTCACATTGTGCCTACGGCTTCATGTAGAGCAGCACAAATGGGAGGGTAGAAGCCTTATCCTGATGCATGGAAATGCAACCTAAAACTAAATGTCATGGCAGGGCAGACCAGGCCCTAAGCCTTGGTCTAGGATCGAAGCTCTAACAGGCAAATAATTAGAGCATTGCTTTGCTGATCCAGCAGCTTCTGTAGCTTGTCTTGTTCCAGATGTATCGGTGTTACCGTTCCTCTGGAGTAAACGAGGCAGGAAGAGATAGGGATCATGCTGCATGGACAACACATGGTATTTACAATTCAGCCCAGAGAGACATAACCGTGCCCATGGTCTGGTTGTAGATAAATTTATCTTTTTTTGAAGCACAATGTAACAAACTATCTTCTGTCAAGACATTAAGTTGCCAGTGAGATACTTTAGTGTGCTGTGACTAAACACAATAAGTATCATCACACACGACTCATGTATTGGTACACATGAAGACAAGTGAATCACACAAATTGTGTTTATTGGGGGAGAAAGCATGCAAGGAAAGAAGATGAGTTTTAAGATTGAATAGTTCCAAGCTTTCATGATACTATGTCAGTATTTGTGGTACAATGTCAGTATTTAGGAAATGATGTCAGTATTTGTTGTACAATGTCAGTATTTGTGGTACAGTGTCAGAATTTATGATACGATGTCAGTATATGTGATGCGATGTCAGTATTTGTGACACAATGTCAGTATTTATGATACAATGTCAGTATTTATGATACAATGTCAGTATTTATGATACAATGTCAGTATTTATGATACAATGTCAGTATTTATGATACGATGTCAGTATTTGTGGTACAGTGTCAGTATTTGTGGTACAATGTCAGTATTTATGATACAATGTCAGTATTTGTGGCTGCTAACTTTTATGACATTGTTTTGTTTTGGTTATTTGACCTTTGCTGGGGGAAATACAATTACTCAGCTGGAGGTCTCAAACCCAATCCCCTTCAAATAACTGTCCTTGGGACTGCACATGCTTCTCCCTGAGATCCTGGCATTATGGGAAGGCACATTTGGGAATGGAGTACAATGTGGCTATTGTATTCCGCGTGTGTTCTTGTGAATCAAATCAGCGGCACTTTCAGCTTGGGAAACAGCCGAACATCACAAGGAGCCATGTTGGAGGAGTGCCTGACAAGCCAGCAGAACATTTTGTTTGGCCTGTTGTAGTTTTTAGGATTGATTGCTTTCAATATTTTAGTGTGTTTAGCATTTTACAGTTGGGCTTTCTTTCTGTCCAAGATATTCTCTGCACCAGTAACGTACTGACACTGACATACTACCAGATTTCATCATCATCATGTGCCATGTCGATAAGCATGGCAGTCATGTTTTCCCATCTCAAACGATCACCAGAGTCGTGGACCAGCTCAGTGTTCTTGTCTCGGCCATGCCACATGGCCAAGCCATCCAGGTATTTACTTCTTTACCTTCGTCTTGTTCTTTTCCCCTCAATCTAGCCAGTTGTCATCAAGTTCTCCAATTTATCTCTCCTCATAACGTGTCCAAAATGTTGTCTAATGTCTCTAATCAGTTAACGGTTTTTGTTTGCTTCTTGTCGGACTTGGTCAATGGTTTTTCTATCTGTCCACAATTTGTTTTGAATTTCTTAAACGTCGCCTCCCATTACCAACTGTGAAGCGATTCGATGGATTACTCAAGCTGAAGTGTAAAACTATGGTACAGGGAAATTACTGTGTGAATATGTGTATATTTCAGCTTGAAGGATTTATCTTGTTTCTTTAGTTTATGTTGTGTAATTTCTGCAGTATGTACCCGACAAGATGCAGCGAAATATACCAGACAATAAATCACGTAACCTATTGTTTGAGTCTTCATTATTCAAATTCACTATAGGAAAACATTGTTTTGAATAATTTGCATTATTTATATTTGACAACAGCGCCTGCTCCCACATCCTCCCCACCTTCAACTACTTCAGAAACTAGTTCAAGCCCAGTTTGTCCTTCAGACTTTTTCTTATACAAGTCGGCTTGTTACTCTGTTGTAACTGCAATGAAGACATGGCCAGATGCCAGAAACTCCTGCCAGTCCTTTAATGGAGATTTGGCTTCCACATCTGACATATTTGAGGTTGCCAGGTTGGATTTGGCTGTACTCAGCAGTGGCATTATTGGCCAGGCGTGGATCGGTATGAAGTTTGATCAGGTACCTGTCCTATTATAAATGTTGTATTGCATCCAAAATTTCCTGAGTTTTATATTTATTAGTAATATAACAGTAGTATCAATTAGTATCCCTGTGTGTTTTGTTTTTATTATCTGAATCTGTGAAATTTTCTTCTCCTTATTATGTCACATGACATGGTCACATGTTGTCCACAGCTTCCTGTCTCGTGTGTTACCTGTAATTTCCAATACAGATGTTCTCTAAGCCACAATGTTCAGCAGTCGAGCTTCTCCTCTCTTTATTTTCCTGTTTCTATTCCGTGACAATTCTCCTGCTGTCATATAATATCCCAGCTGACCATTTCTCATGACATGCCCAAAAATATGGATTTCTGATATGAGTAACAATTATCTTCCCTGTTATTTTTTCAAGATGTCTTTATTTTTTGTATTTGTCCATGGTGTTATCATCATTCTTCTACATGAGGATGCATGTGAACACATGGTCATTTCCACCATCATGCATTATCTGATGTCTCACATGCTCAGTGTGACCTATCTTCAGTCATTCTGCCATGAGTCACAGCTTATAAAGCTGACATTTTTGTCCCAATTTACACTGGCCAAGACTTTCTGGTGTGGGAACACACGAGATCAGACGCAAGATATTTACACTTGAAGGCAGGACATAAAACTTTGGTCTAAAACTTTATAGGGGAAAGACAACTATGTGATATGAATAACCAGGCCTAGCTCCTGTGATGAAGAGGTTACAGACTTCTTCTTCTTCTTCAGCGTTCTGAGCAATTGAGGTTCTTTGCTGCAGATACAATCCGTCTCCATTCGTCTCTCTGGTTGACCTTCTCTTGCCAGTCGTTGATTCCAAGTGCTTGTAGGTCTGTATATATATTATCTCTCCACTGTCTTCTTGCAGTTCGTAATCCTGCATACCTTCATTCGAAACACAGCTGTGGTTGATTTGGTAGCAGGCTGCCTTACATTGGTTTTTTATGAAATTATATGGGTGCCGGTCGTTCAGAAAGCAATGATAAACTGCTGAACGTAAACTTGCTAAGAGATCTGTCAATGATCTATCTTTTTACTAGAAAATAGTTTTGTCTTTTTTGCCAGTCATTGAGTACACAATACGTTAAATCTACATTTATACTTTTTACCATTCATTTACCACTCATTGAGTGCACTATACTTGAAATCTAAATTTATACCTTTTATCATTATGAGGAGCGGCTGGCCGAGTGGCTAGAACGCCGGACTCTCAATCGGGAGACCCAGGTTCGAATCCTCGGTAAGGTGTGGGATTTGTTTCTGTCGGGGGCAAAAAGAAAATCCTAACCTGCACAGTTCACGGCGACTGCACTAGCCAGGCGGCCTTAATTCCTCAGGCTCAAAGACCCCCCTGCCATACACCGCAAGGTACTATATTGGCAGTAAATGACAGTTATATATATAGGCTCAAAGACCCCCCTGCCATACACCGCAAGGTACTATATTGGCAGTAAATGACAGTTATATATATAGGCTCAAAGACCCCCCTGCCATACACCGCAAGGTACTATATTGGCAATAAATGACAGTTATATATATAGGCTCAAAGACCCCCCTGCCATACACCGCAAGGTACTATATTGGCAGTAAATGACAGTTATATATATAGGCTCAAAGACCCCCCTGCCATACACCGCAAGGTACTATATTGGCAAGTAAATGACAGTTATATATATAGGCTCAAAGACCCCCCTGCCATACACCGCAAGGTACTATATTGGCAGTAAATGACAGTTATATATATAGGCTCAAAGACCCCCCTGCCATACACCGCAAGGTACTATATTGGCAGTAAATGACAGTTATATATATAGGCTCAAAGACCCCCCTGCCATACACCGCAAGGTACTATATTGGCAATAAATGACAGTTATATATATAGGCTCAAAGACCCCCCTGCCATACACCGCAAGGTACTATATTGGCAGTAAATGACAGTTATATATATAGGCTCAAAGACCCCCCTGCCATACACCGCAAGGTACTATATTGGCAAGTAAATGACAGTAAATGACCATTCATTGAGTAAACAATATATGCAGACTACATCCATACTCTCATACCATTAATGAATTCACAGGATATAAATGTCATGAAACTATTATGTTCTTCTTCCTGCTCTTCCATTTCTTCTTCTTCTTCTTCTTCTTCTTCTTCTTCTTCTTCTTCTTCTTCTTCTTCTTCTTTCTCCTCCTCCTCTTCACCTTCTTCTTCCTCCTGCAAAACATGGTGGAGTATTGATGCATGACAAGGCAGACGTGGTTGCGGCCTTGTGGTAACACGTGTACACCTCGGAGGAGCAAATGGATCACCATAGTCTGGCAAGAATGAGGCAGCGAGGAGTGACAGGGGATCTGAACGACTCTCAGCGCTCAGAGAAAAGGTGAGACGGCCATTTAATCAGATTGCTACTGGTACTATTGGTGTTGGAACTCTTCGCTGGCTGCTGAGGATGGGGACGGAGTGCTTATGGGAATGCCCCGAATACTGTGATGTCGGTTCCTAAATCAATCAATCAATCAATCAATCAATCTTCTTTTGGTGCTGCTGCTTCTTCTCCTGCACCACCTCCTCATCCTCCTCCTCTCCTGTTGCCTCTTCTCATTCATATTTAGTATTATTTAAATGGTATTTCTGAAGTCAAAAGTCTTATCTTCCTTGCCAGATTTCCTCAGAGTATGTGTTTAGTGATGGGTGGCCAGTTAAGCACACATTCTGGTCAAAAAGTAATCCAAACCTTCAAACAAATGACAGCTGTGTGACACTTTCCCTAGCCAGTTGGGATGACAGATTGTGTAGCGAGGTCCTTCCATACATTTGTGAGATTAAGTCTGGTAAGTTATTTATACCAGTAATTAGAACAAATCAAATGACTAGTTGAGTTGAGCTAAGCTAAGAACCAACATCATTGCACTCAGGACATTCCCATACACGCTCCGTCCCCTTGTTCAACAGCAAGTGAAGAGTCATACTACTAATCATTCCCACTGCTAACTGATTGAAAGATTTCCTGGTATTCCCTCTTAGTTTTGAGGTTCTTCCAGAATCCCTGCAATCTCATTATTTCCATATACAGGTTCTCAATCTGTTCCTCCGCCTTGTCCATAGGTAATCTACCACCTAGAGGTGCATTCCCTGCCAGCCTATCAACCTGTTCATTCCCCCACACCCTTGCATAGGCCAGGGCAAAATATCCATACAATTCTCACAATCTGTGACCTCTGAAGCGAGGATAGCCGTTCCACATGAAACATTCCTTTCAAATCAAACGACTAAATAAATAATTATGTCTGCAGAAAAGAAACAATGTGTAGTACTGTGTGGCAGGCTGACTTGCCAGCTGGCACAGTGGTCATGTGACTGGGTCCTCATCAAGGCAGATTTTTTTAATTGACCTGGAATGCCAGGTCGACCAGTTTAAAATGGGTGCTAGGAAAATTCCTGGGAAGTGAGATCATCACCCATTGGGTACTGACTGGTCTATATAAGTAAATGGCTAGCACCATATGTCCTAGAATTCTCAGGTTATTTATATCTTTGTATGGGACTAATGCAAGGCACTCTGGTGCCAAATCACCCAAAATCTGAGCTCGACGCTCAGAGGAAAGGCGAGACTGACATATAATCAGATTGCTACTGGAACTATTAGGTGTTGGAACTCTTTGCTGGTTGCTGAGGATGGGGACGGAGCACTTATGGGAATGTCCTGAATGCTGTGATGTCGGTTCCTAGATCAATCAATCAATCACCCATATATATCTTTGTATGGGAACTAATGCAAGGCAGTCTGATGCCAAATAACCCACATATATCTTTGTATGGGAACTAATGCAAGGCAGTCTGGTGCCAAATCATCCACAGCTCTTGTTCGGGAACTAATGCAAGGCAGTCTGGTGCCAAATCACCCACATATATCTTTGTATGGGAACTAATGCAAGGCAGTCTGGTGCCAAATCATCCACATATATCTTTGTATGGGAACTAATGCAAGGCAGTCTGGTGCCAAATCATCCACAGCTATTGTATGGGAACTAATGCAAGGCAGTCTGGTGCCAAATATTCCACAGCTATTGTATGGGAACTAATGCAAGGCAGTCTGGTGCCAAATCATCCACAGCTATTGTATGGAAACTAATGCAAGGCAGTCTGGTGCCAAATCATCCACAGCTATTGTATGGGAACTAATGCAAGGCAGTCTGGTGCCAAATCATCCACAGCTATTGTATGGGAACTAATGCAAGGCAGTCTGGTGCCAAATCATCCACAGCTATTGTATGGGAACTAATGCAAGGCAGTCTGGTGCCAAATCATCCACAGCTATTGTATGGGAACTAATGCAAGGCAGTCTGGTGCCAAATCATCCACACCTATTGTATGGAAACTAATGCAAGGCAGTCTGGTGCCAAATCATCCACAGCTATTGTATGGAAACTAATGCAAGGCAGTCTGGTGCCAAATCATCCACAGCTATTGTATGGGAACTCATGCAAGGCAGTCTGGTGCCAAATCATCCACAGCTATTGTATGGGAACTAATGCAAGGCAGTCTGGTGCCAAATCATCCACAGCTATTGTATGGGAACTAATGCAAGGCAGTCTGGTGCCAAATCATCCACAGCTATTGTATGGGAACTAATGCAAGGCAGTCTGGTGCCAAATCATCCGCAGCTATGTTTCATACTCGGTATGCAAGATTACCAATTGCATTCACAGATATGAAGTGGAAAACTCTAATACCCCATCTTTCACTCAAGGTGTCAAACCTGGACAATGACATAAAAAGAGAAAAGAAAAGTTACACAATGGAAATGAGATTACTGAGAAGAATACTCAAGTTATCAAGAAGAGATAAAGTCAGAAGTGAAGAAATCAGGACTAAAGTGGGGGTTATTGCAGCGCTAGATTTAATTAGAAAACAGCAAGTTAAATGGTTGGACATATAACTAAGCTACCAGCTAACAACATACCACAACAAGCAATGCTGTATAGACCAAATGGAACCAGAACAAGAGGCCAACCATGTAAATGATGGACAGAGGGGAATAACAGAGTCTATGGGAATCTCAATATATGAATCCCATAAACGGGCACTCCCCCATTATTTATGCTTCACCTCGACGCTGCAAGGTACAAGAGGAATAACAATAGCTGAGTTAAACAGGATTGTGTACTAAAGTTTACCATCTATTTCTTGTTTTTTATGATTCATTCATCTAGAGATCTGTGGTAGTGAATGGATGTGTAACATAGAACTCCATGAAATATTTCATCATCATCATCATCATCAAGTGCTGTGCCGGCTGGGGTAGGCGTTCATGGCTCTCCATAGATCTCGGTCTTTGGTTTTCTGGATCAACTCTGCTGCTGATATTCCTCCATGCCACCGTCTCAATCCATCCAGCATCACTTCTCTTGGTCTGCCTCTGCCTCTCTTCCCCTCGATCTTTCCAGTTGTTACGATGTTCTCCAATGCCTCTCTTCTCATCACATGACCGAAGAAAGCTGTTTGTCTCTTTCTTATTGTTGTATATAGTGTTCTAGTTTCATTAGCCAGTTTCAGGCAGTCGTCGTTAGTTACTCTGGCAGTCCAAGGAATTCGCAACATTCGTATCAGGAACCACATCTCTGTTGCTTCTAATTTCTTCCTAATTTGTTCATTTACATTTCAAGATTCACTGCCATACAGCAAAACTGGTTCTACATAGCATTTCAGCACTCTCTTTCTTACATTCAGTGATAGCGACTTATTGCATAAGATACTCTTCATTTTCTGAAATGCGGCTTTTGCCTGCCCTATTCTGCTCCTAATCTCTGTTGTACATCTTCCATCTGATGTTATAAATGCCCCTAGGTTTCTAAAATTATCCACTTGGTTAAGGATTTTCCCTTCTATTTCTATGTCACATTTTGGTGTCACCATTTTCTTTGATATTACCATTGTACTGTTTTCTTGATATTCAAGGAGAGTCCTTTCCTTGCACTCTCTGTTACTACAACTTCTAATAATTGCTGTAGGTCTGTTGAATTATCCGCCACCAATACTGTGTCATCTGCATAGTGTATATTATTTATATTATAACCTCCAACTAGTATTCCTGGCATCTCTTTGATCTCTCTCATTATTACTTCGCTATACAGGGAGAAAAGATCTGGTGACAAGACACACCCTTGTCGTACTCCTAGCTTTATCTGTTCGTAACTACCATCTTTATTTCCCATTTTAATTGCTGCTACTTGGTTCCAGTAAACATTCTTTATTATTCTTAAATCTTTTCCATCAATGTTGATATCTTCCAGCATTTTAATCAGTTCATCATGTTTTACTTTATCAAATGCCTTAGTATAATCTATGAAGCACAAATATATGTATCTTTGTTTCTCTATTGACCTTTCTATTAGTGTCCGTAATGTATAAATTGCATTGTTTGTGCCCTTTCCTTCCACAAATCCATACTGTTCTTCACTAATTTCCATTTTTATTTTATTTTTGGTTCTTCTCATTATAATTCTGAGTAGAAGCTTAGTGATATGGTTTATAAGGTTAATTGTACAAAAATCTTCACAGTCAATTGCTCCTGGTCTTTTTGGTATAGCTATAAATACAGATCTCAGCACATCACTGGGTAAATATCCACTGCTGTAAATATCATTCAACATTTTGGTTAATATATCTACTCCAAATTCTCCCAATACTTCTAATTCTTCTACTGTGATTTCATCTGGCCCAGCTGTTTTTCCTTTCTTCATACGTTTCATAGCGTCAGCGACTTCTTCTTTCAGAATAGGTGGACCTTCTAAGTTACTATCTTCTGTTAATTCTTCCCTTTCTCCATCATATAATTCTCTTATATACTCATTCCACCTCTTCATTATAGCACCTTCCTCTAATAATATCTTTCCTGTTTTTGATTTCAAACACCCTGTATTTATTCTTATTTTTCTTCCTGTAAGCTCACTGATTTGTCTGTGCATATTTTTTGTATCTTTAATGGAATTTAATTCAATTTTTTTGCATTGCTCGTTTAACCAACTTTCTTTAGCCTTCTCACATTTATCTTTTATTTCTTTATTTATCTTAGCTTATTCTTTTTTGTCATTTTTACTCTGTTTTCTTTTGTCCATCAGTTTTAAGATTTCTTCATTCATCCATTTTTTCTTAGCTATTTTGAAATATTTCATACCCTGAGTTAATGAAAGAATATTTTATTTGCTAGAAGCGCCACCTGCTCCAACCTCTGCCTCAGCTGGCAAATGCCTTGACCCTAGCCAGGTATCCTTTGGTGACTCCTGCTACGTGGCCAAACTAAAAGATTCTGTTTCATGGCCTGAAGCAAGCTACAAATGTGGTCAGCTGGGCATGGAGATGACCAGTGTCCACTCTGAGGAAGAGAACAGATTCTTGAAGGCATATGTAGAGCACGTAGCAGTTCCCAACAGTTTTGGTCTTCTGCCTCGTAGTGTCTGGCTAGGACTTCAGAAAGGTCTACAAGGTAAGTTTACAAGTGCAATCTGGTAGAAGTGTCACATGATCTTTCATAGCTTCCTGTGCTTGCAACTTTACTATCTCTTTTTCTCTCTTTTAAGAAGAAAAATAATAACAAATTGACCTCGTTCAACCTGCTTCTACACCTTCGGTTATAACTGAGGTCTGTGGTTTTTGCAAATTTTGATTATCTTTCCTTTCTTTGCTCTCTTTAGAGTAAGTTCTAAACAGCACTAGTTATACAAAGTGGCTTCAAATGAAAACCTTACAAGTGTGATAGAAATTACAGTAACCTCCCATTGTCTTGTAACCTGTCAATATTGTTGTTAAGGATGTCGAGGGCACATGACATCACAGTGCAGACAAACATAGTGTTGTCATAATGACAGTTTAAAGATGGCCACCCCACTTTTGACATGCACCGAAGAGGAGTAGCGTTCAGTTATGTTTTTTGTTCATGAAGAGGTGAGATCTATAGAAATTCATCGGTGAATGAAGATCCAGTATGACGATACATATCTGTCAGTCCAGCAAGTGTATGAGTGGAGCAGGAAGTTTCAAAATGGCTACATCAGGTGGTGCATGAGTGGTTACACATGTGACCAAGAGAATTTTATTCTACAGGAATCCAAGAACTTTATCTGCGCTGAAGGACTTGCATTGAACGCAGTGGTGACTACGTTTAAAAAGTGATACATTTGTTCTGTACTATTTCAGAATATATATTCACCAAAACAGCAAAAACATTTAAAGTTTTCATTTGAAGCCCGCTCATATGTTTTAATCTATGTTCATTTACTAGCCTGCTGTAAATTATTTATTGAATGGTGTTAATCCTGCGAACCGTGCCACGCAGTGTTAATGCCATGGTTCCTTCCTCAAAGGGGTTCACCCAGTGCAACCAGTGGTCACCATTCCATGGTTTGTGGAGTGAAGGCCCAGAGGACTATGGGAAGGACTATTGACCAAAGACAATGGACACCTGCTGCATTTACGGACAAACTGAGAAGATGTCAACCATGTCAAGATGACTGTGGCTTTCTTTAAGTATAATCTTTAAGTATAATCTGGCTGACATCTGAAGTATAATCTTTAAGTATAATCTGGCTGACATCTGAAGTATAATCTTTAAGTATAATCTGGCTGACATCTGAAGTATAATCTTTAAGTATAATCTGGCTGACATCTCAAGTATAATCTTTAAGTATAATCTGGCTGACATCTAAAGTATAATCTTTAAGTATAATCTGGCTGACATCTAAAGTATAATCTTTAAGTATAATCTGGCTGACATCTGAAGCATAATCTTTAAGTATAATCTGGCTGACATCTCAAGTATAATCTTTAAGTATAATCTGGCTGACATCTCAAGTATAATCTTTAAGTATAATCTGGCTGACATCTGAAGCATAATCTTTAAGTATAATCTGGCTGACATCTAAAGTATAATCTTTAAATATACTCTGGCTGACATCTGAAGTATAATCTTTAAGTATAATCTGGCTGATATCTGAAGTATAATCTTTAAGTATAATCTGGCTGACATCTGAAGTATAATCTGGCTGACATCTGAAGTATAATCTTTAAGTATAATCTGGCTGACATCTGAAGTATAATCTTTAAGTATAATCTGGCTGACATCTCAAGTATAATCTTTAAGTATAATCTGGCTGACATCTAAAGTATAATCTTTAAGTATAATCTGGCTGACATCTGAAGTATAATCTTTAAGTATAATCTGGCTGACATCTCAAGTATAATCTTTAAGTATAATCTGGCTGACATCTGAAGTATAATCTTTAAGTATAATCTGGCTGACATCTGAAGCATAATCTTTAAGTATAATCTGGCTGACATCTGAAGTATAATCTGGCTGACATCTGAAGTATAATCTTTAAGTATAATCTGGCTGACATCTCAAGTATAATCTTTAAGTATAATCTGGCTGACATCTAAAGTATAATCTTTAAGTATAATCTGGCTGACATCTAAAGTATAATCTTTAAGTATACTCTGGCTGACATCTGAAGTATAATCTTTAAGTATAATCTGGCTGACATCTGAAGTATAATCTTTAAGTATAATCTGGCTGACATCTAAAGTATAATCTTTAAGTATAATCTGGCTGACATCTAAAGTATAATCTGGCTGACATCTGAAGTATAATCTTTAAGTATAATCTGGCTGACATCTCAAGTATAATCTTTAAGTATACTCTGGCTGACATCTGAAGTATAATCTTTAAGTATAATCTGGCTGACATCTCAAGTATAATCTTTAAGTATAATCTGGCTGACATCTGAAGTATAATCTTTAAGTATAATCTGGCTGACATCTGAAGTATAATCTTTAAGTATAATCTGGCTGACATCTGAAGTATAATCTTTAAGTATAATCTGGCTGACATCTGAAGTATAATCTTTAAGTATACTCTGGCTGACATCTGAAGTATAATCTTTAAGTATAATCTTGCTGACATCTAAAGGTGTGCGAAGAAGAGGAAGAAGAAGTATATTTGAAGCCTGCAGCATTTCACACCTCTACATCAGCATCTGTAGTGGGTTATTGCCCAATAGTTTTACACAGGATATGACCTTTATGTTTTAAATATTAATAGAAACTGTTAACCTTGACCTTTTCCAAGACCAGCCAATCAATCATGAGAAATGAATTTCCTCAGGCAGTTACAGATGGTCTGACAGATCACAGGTCACCTACTTTAACTGGGGTCAAGGTGAGCCTTCCGCAGTGAACAACAAGGGGGTAGACGAGGAATGTGTGGAACTGTACAGAGACAGCGGACAGTGGAATGACCTGCCCTGCCTCGGCCACAAGTTGGGTTATGTTTGCAAGGTCAGCAAAAGTAAGTACCACTGGTTTTATTTGTTTCATTATAATGGGTTGCATTCAGAATGTGCTAGCTTTTTTTAATGTATTCTTTTACTCTTACTGGTTGCTGTATTATGATCTTGAAATAAACTGATTTTTAAATGAATTTTGTTTTTAAATTTCATCATCATTAAGTGCCATGCATAGGCATTCATGGCTCTCCACACATAATCGATCTTTGGTGTTCTGGATCAACTCTGCTGATGATATTCCTCCATGCCACCATCTCATTCCATCCAGCATCATTTCTCTTGGTCTGCCTCTGCCTCTCTTCCCCTCAATCGTTCCAGTTGTCACGATGTTTTCTAATGCCTCTCTTCTTATCACATGAACAAAGATGAGATAGGAATTTGTGTAAAAATAGGAAATGAAAACAGTTAGGTATGCATAACACTTGTGAAAAAATGAGAGATTATAAAAACAGGGTACATACCTTATATTACTTTGAAAGTTTCTCTCAGAACATGTTATATTACTTTAGTTTAGTTTAGTCGTTGGATCAACATCACGGCACATGGTTTAACCCATAAATGCTCCGTTTTCCTCCTAACTCAAACCTGAGTCTGGAGAAACTCAGCTCAATGCATGAACTCCGTTGCATCGGCGAGGATCCTGAAATACTTTGGGTAGATTTTAACTCGAAATTTTGTCCGGGCAGCGCCATTAGGCTGCTCTTTTTCGATTTCCAACTGCCAGGGGATTTTTTACATGCGCAACAATACACACGGGCGTCCAATCTCACTACCCAGAGACCAGGGGAAATTTTATTACTGGAAGTCCAGGTGGATTTTTTTAATGGTGGTCTCGAGGTATGGTGTCCGCCTCGAGTGCTGGAGGTGCCGGGTTCAGGCCCATATGGGGATATGTTATATTACTATGCTACCATTTCAAAGTTAAAGTTAACATCAAGAGTACAGACTTCACTGCACCTGGTTTACCCCATCTGGCTCGCAAGCTGTCTGCCGAAAACATCGCTCGACACACAAACGTTGTAGCTCTAGCGGTGAGACACACAACCCTCTGGGGCCCCTGGGGGGGGGGGGGGGGGGGGGGGTGTCCCCTGGAGGGGAAAAAAAACACTTGTGGTATAAATGACCTTGCAAACCTGAACCCATGACCTTCAAAGTGAAAGGCAGACAATTTAACCTCTATGCCACGGAGACACCCCCTCCCAGTCTGAAGGTGCTCTAATGCATGCTTGTTTGCATGTTCCAGCACTACCCAATACCTCGTCACCAGCCACACAACCTACACAAACATCTGCCGTCACTTCCACTCTAATACATGCATGTTTGCATATTTCAGTACTTCCCAGAACCTCGTCACCAGCCACAGAATCAACACAAACATCTGCCATCACTTCCGCTCTAATACATGCATGTTTGCATTATTTCAGTACTGCCCAGTACCTCGTCACCAACCACAGAACCTACACAAACGTCGGCCGTCACTTCTGCAAGTATCATCACCACTGTCATCACTGGAACAGATACCACAAACGTAAATGTCACGAACATGCCCTGGACATCTGCCTAGCGTCAGACAATCATCGTCTTCCATGTTTACACCAGCACAAAGTCCACTTGGTAAGTTTCTCTCATTTACCTGGTCTGACATGTTTACATCAGCACAAAGTCCACTTGGTAAGTTTCTCTCATTTATCTGGTATGACATGTTTACACCAGCTTAAAGTTCACTTGGTAAGTTTCTCTCATTTACCTGGTATGACATGTTTACACCAGCACAAAGTCCACTTGGTAAGTTTCTCTCATTTATCTGGTATGACATGTTTACACCAGCTTAAAGTTCACTTGGTAAGTTTCTCTCGTTTATCTAGTCTGTGATGTCCTGTAATCAAACACAAGTCCTGCAGCAAGGACCTGACGAGGCTATGTGGTGTGTTAGGACAATCACATTCTGTAGGCCTGAGTACAGGGAGTAATCAGTGGTCAGTCTCTCCCTGCCTTATCGAATGAAGAGAGCTGAAATCAAACCCTTGTTGGGGAGTCAGCATGGCCGAATGGATAAGAACGCGCGTTCTTAAACATCCGGTGAGTTGATGCCGAGGTAAGGGGTTCAACCCCCACACCGGGCAGTTGCAGTAATATATGGACTTCTCATCCTTGACTTGGGGACATAAATTACAAGTACCTCTGAAGTCGGAGTGGGTTCACCTGTTGGCGAGGGACAGTGGTAGTAGGGAAAGCTAATCCACACACAAAATTCAGTCCAGTGCTACTAGTATGTGTGTGTGTGGGCTACGTTTGAGTTACAAGTGAGCGAGCGCCCAAATAACAAACCTTGTCGACCATGCTCATGTTAACGTCAGCATATTGTATTAATTTATATTTTATTTATATTAATAACAATATTAATATATACTTTTTTTTTATTATTTCCTGATATGTGTCATTTAAGTTACATATCATTTTGATTTTTTATTTCCTGATATGTGTTATTTAATATATAATTTTGTTTTTTTTATTTTCCTGATAGGTGTCATTTAAGTTATATATAATTTTGTTTATTTGTATTTCCTGATAGCTGTCATTTAAGTTATACATAATTGTGTTAATTTTATTTCCTGGTGCGTGTCATTTAAGTTATATAAAATGTTGTTTTTGTTATTTCCTGATAGGTGTCATTTCAGTTATACATAATTTTGTTATTTTTATTTCTTGATAGGTGTTATTTAATATATATTTTGTTGTTTTTATTTCCTGATAGGTGTCATTTAAGTTATATATAATTTTTTTTATTATTTCCTGATAGGTGTCATTTAAGTTATAATAATTTTGTTATTTTTATTTCCTGATAGGTGTCATTTAAGTTATACATAATTTTGTTGTTTTCATTTCCTGATAGGTGTCATTTAAGTTGTACATAATTTTATTTTTATTTCCTGATAGGTGTCATTTAAGTTAAACATAATTTTGTTATTTTTATTTCCTGATAGGTGTCATTTAAGTTATACTTAATTTTGTTATTTTTATTTTCTGATAGGTGTCATTTAATATATATAATTTTTTTATTGTTATTTCCTGATAGGTGTCATTTCAGTTATATATAATTTTGTTTTTGTTATTTCCTCATAGGTGTCATTTAAGTTATACATAAGTGTGTTATTTTTATTTCCTGATAGGTGTCATTTAAGTTATACATATATTTTGTTAGTTTTATTTCCTGATTGGTGTCATTTAAGTTATATATAATGTTGTTAGTTTTATTTCCTGATAGGTGTTATGTAATAAATAACTTTGTTATTTTTATTTCCTGATAGGTGTTATGTAATATATAATTTTGTTATTATTTCCTGATAGGTGTTATGTAATATATAATTTTGTTATTGTTATTTCCTGAGAGGTGTCATTTAAGTTATTTAATATATAATGTTGTTATGTTTATTTCCTGAACACGTCCCACTCCATCGTCATTCTTAATTTCTTTGTATAAACTAAATCTAACAGTCCAGGATGAGGACAAGAAGACATTATCTGCAGGAAAAATCGCAGGCATCGTCATCGGTATCTTTGGATTCATCATCATCGCCACCGGAGTGATCAGCATCATCAGACACAGAAACATTTCTGGCAAATACAAACATTTCCCCAAGGTGGCCCCAGCGGCCGGCTTTGAGAACGCCCTCTACACACAGGAACAAGATGTCCAGTCAGGGGAGGTCACTGGCGAAGTCACAATTGGTGCTTCAGAGTTACATCGACAGAGTATAGAATTGGACAGCCGTGTTGTAGCTGATGTATCGGAGACATAAGCCATGATTTGTGTCTTAACTCCATTATTTTGTAAACATGTATTTTTTTATATTTTTCTCATTTAGTATGTTTGTCGTGATCTGATCTGACACAACAGGTATTTAATAAAATAAATTTTCAGAAGAGTTGCTTTTCTTCTTCTTTTCGTTCATCCGGAGTGTTTTTTCAGATGTGATTGCGGTGTGCGTTAGGCACCCTTGGGTTGAAAACCCTTAGGTCACACATCCGGCTTTCGCGTGCATTTTTGACCAGGTTAGCAATCCTGGGAGACTCTCACTTTTGTGGTACCGTCCACATCCCAGCTGGTCAAGTTCGAACAGTCGAGGACTTCGGTCATCCCTCAAGAGAAGGAAGGCACAGTCCATAGCATTTTCCGCCATCCTAGGTTGCTTCCATAGTTGCAGGGCCGACACATAGCGCCCTGATACTGGGCTCACCGAGGGAATGGTCACGTCATGCTCATGGCTGCTTTAATTCCTCACTTCAATATATTGGGCTTTTCGTTCGCCCCGGGCCGTTCCCGCACAAACCAGACAGGTCTGCAGAAGGTATTCACTCAGCGAGTTTTCGCACATGTGCTTGTCGTTGCGCCCGTCAGAGCTGTTCCAGGCACGACAGACATTCGGAAAACTACCTAGTCAGAGCTGTTCCGAACAAGAGCGGCATTCGGAAACTAGGTAGTCAGAGCTGTTCCTAGCACGGGAGACATTCGGACGAGACATTTCACTCGGACGTAAATGCGTAGTGTCAATTTTTAGTTTGCCACCCGTAGGACGACACTTCCGACTTCCGGCGGGCATTTTTTAGTGAGGTTAGCCTTCCTCTGGTTTCGAGACACGTTAGACTGTTGTAATGTCACCCACATCTCAGCTGGTCAAGATAGAACGATCAACGATATCGTGGTCTGCCCTCAAGGGAAGGCAGGGGCAGACCATGGGCTTTATCTCGCTATCCAAGGGGGCTTCCATAATTGCAGAGCCGGCACATATTGCTCTGAGACTGGGCTCACCCAAGGAGTTTCCACGTCCTGCTCATGGCTGCTTTAGTTCCTCACTTCCATGTGTTGGGCATCCCACTTGCCACTGATCGCTCAATCACACACCAGGAGCGGTCAGACTGCGAGTGACATCCACTCGGTAAGCTTTTGCTTGTGACTTCAGACCACGTAATAGGTTCGCTCGCCGTGCGTTCCATTTCGCGTTGATGAGACATTCTTCCACTTTTGTCTACACTCTCTATGAGTTAGATACAGACAGTTTCCGTAACCCTTCGACTGGGGCACTTTTCTGATTTGTTTGTACTCGCTCACGAGGTAGGCTACATGTGCTGCCGGCTCAGCACCTTACCTTCGTGCAGCAGTGAACGGGAAACGGCCAGGCCCCTTCATCCGGGAATCTCTCATATCCCCCAGCTGAGAGCCTTCGAACATGTATCAGACCTGAGCATGTAGCTTGCTCAGTATCATGTTTCTATTTTCCGGTAGACGGGTATCGGCCTGGCTCTCAGATCCGAGGGTTTGTGGCTTAGAGGCGTTCAGCCACAGCCCTCGACAGTGAACCTTAAGAGTTTCCGGTAGACTGGTATCGGCCTGGCTCTCAGATCCGAGGGTTTGTGGCTTAGAGGCGTTCAGCCACAGCCCTCAACAGGGAGCCTTAAGAGTTTTGTCCGCACCAAAAACGTCTGCCTTCGTGCACCTTTTAAACTTTTGACTGTTATCCTCAGTCTATACCTGCAGAGCAGCAGGTTGTGTCTCTCTTAGTCTGGTCCCTATCCCATAAGCTGTCCGATATGTAGTTTTTCATCCATCGGCAAGCAAATGGGGTCGATGGGACACGCAAGCTCCCCCACCACGTCAAGGTGGAGACACATCGGGGGAGAGTTGCTTTTTATGTTATGGATTTAAAGCAGATGTCAATAACTAATGGTAAATTTTTGCTTGCTTCCTTCCTTGCTTGTCCACTAACAACTGTTGTTTTTCTTCACCTTTATGTTCTGATGATTTTGTTTTGAGTCGTGTCCCAATTATGGGATAAACAAGCCAAAATGCAATAGGCGTCAGCGGCAAGAAGATTAACTTCATTGCACCGGGTTCTATCCTACATGGCTCAGTCATCTTTCCACAGAGCGGCCTGCAGAAAGCGATGCACAAATCATGAACTCCATAGCTCCAGAGACAACCCCACCAGGGGTCTCCAACACAATTGTACTCATGAATCTGAATGACCCTCAGAGCACGAGGCAGAGATGAACCAGCAATATAAATGTAACTACAGTCTGTATCATGTGTTCTATGTGTATTTACCACAATGTGGAAGCCGTGCATTTACCTGTTGGATGATTGTGACACAAAGATCAAGACAAGAATCACCAAATACAAGACTCTACCAGAATAGACATTGCGAACAACAGAAATATCACAAGCGCAAAAATCTGCTTTCTGAACAGTTGTGTATGATCTGTTCTGTAAATATGCAAATACTTAAAAGTTAGCAATGAAATTATGAAGATACTGCAGACAGTGGGGATGCAGTTTATTTGAGAAGACTTGAACCATCATGGACTGAAGAAAATATGAGGATTTCACAGCTGTGGGTGTCACTCATAATTCTACAAGGAGAAGCCACATTACATGTACAGGTCATTTCAACGTACGGAGTCGTATGTGGGAAAAATACTAGACAAGAGATGTAGAGGAAGATGTACGTGGAAAGCTGAAACAGTTGGCAACATATATCATAATGTACCTCAAAAGTATATCAAATGATTGAGGGGGTCACCAGTGAAACAACAACCCACTGTGCCATATACAATCACTCATAGTAGTAATTAATACCCTCATACCATTGACAAACCAAAAACAACCCACTTTACCATATACAATCATGTATTACATTTAACCTCCACAATCTAGTGACATGAAATAGCCAGTTTTACATAGAAAGTAATCTTATGTTTTACACAAAACGTACCACTTGTGTGTGTTTTACACAGAAAGTAATAACTAGATTTTCATGGTAATAACTATATGTGTTACAGAAAGTAATACTATATGTATTTTATATTGACAAATTATCATTTAAATTACAAATAGACAGTTTACAATTTAATATGATTACATTTCTGAAAATGTTTATTCAAGGGATTAATCAATAGCCAGGTAATAACTGCCTGTGGATGTAATATATAAAAGATGTGTACTTTCTTAGCCTCTGTGTGCAGCAGATTGCTGGACAGCAGCAGAAAAAGACAAGTCAAACTGGAATCCCTCTGTAGAACCTGGTCAGTAAAGCACTCTCCTCACGCCAGGAGACATACAAGGTATATGGTGCTAGCGCCATATTTGTAGACAGGTCGGAGCTCAAGAGGTGATGTAGTCAACATGGCCTGCCGTTACTTGCCAGATCATTTCCTGGTAGCCATGATATGTTGGGTCGACCTCACAGCGAGCATGTGTCAGTGAGGAAACAATGCCTGCCTGCTGCAAAAACTGCCTCAGGAAGATCCATTGGAATGTTCTGACATCATCATCGAGTGCCTTGCCAGCTGGTGTAGGTGTTCATGTCTCTCCACAAATCTCGGTCCCTGGTGCTCTGGATCAGCTCTGCTGATAAACCCCTCCCTGTCACTGTTTCAGTCCATCCAGCATAATTTCTGACCTATTCTATCATTTTCATTAATGTTTATGTTTTCTTCTTCTTCTGCGTTCATCCGGAGAGTTTTTTCGGATGTGATTGCGTTGTGCCTGTTTACAGCAGAGCTGCGTTCTTGTGCCTTTAGGCCGAAACATCCAACTTCTGCAGGCATTTGTTGACCAGGGTGTTTATCTGTTTTAATAACATTCATTTAGAATTTGTAAAGTCTATACACTTTCCGGCTCTGTGGTGAAGGGCTTAAGGATGCAATCTGTAATCCCATGTACCACATTTGAAACACAGCTGTGGGAGATTTGGCAGCAGACCACCTTGTGTTGGCTTTCATACAATGGTATGATTGCCGATTGTTCAGAAAGCAATGGCAAACTACTGAACATAATCTGGCCAAGACATTACAAATAGCCAAACAATGCTAGGGTTGACTGTGACATCTTTAAAGGATATGCATCTAACTTTTTTTTTTACAACTGGGAAGTAGAGGAAAGCAGAGAAAAAAGATTTTCAACAGTTTTTCCTCATAGCACGGACAATTCTGTTAGAGAGCACATTCTGTTAGAGATCGGCAGATGTGGAGAAGCATGATTTTCCATGCCAGGTGGCAAGGCACTTGACACTGATCATTGTCACAATGCCCTGATAACAGATACATTGCATGACAACAGATGTAAATGTGACATCACAGCAGGTTGACATATCACAACAATAAAAAACAACCTCTGAATGTTTCCTTTAAAAAATATGCTTTCCTGACACACACTTTAAAATGAAACATTTTTCTCCACACAATATCATTACACATAAGGAAATATTCAAAATGAAAGTTTTCATCAAACTGTTTTTTGTTTTTACCAATCAATTTCTCTTCCTTGCCTGTATATTTTCAGTCCCATAATTGTTAATGACTCATTTATCTGCTTCATCATTTTTTTTATTTCTCTGTATATTTTTTTTTCCATTCGCTCGCTTTGACCCGAGCGTAGTCCATACATGTGCTGTTACCACTAGTGAATGCACTGGGCAGATTTGTTTCTGTAGGCCAGCTTTCCCTATTACTCGTATCCCCTGTCATCAAGCGAACTGACCCTGACTTCTGAGGTACCTGTAATTTACATCCCCTAAGTCCAGGATGAGATGTCAACTTGACGTCTAACTGACCAGTGTGTGGACTGAACCCACTGCCCCACCATCAGTGCAACGGAAGTTTTAGCACAAGCGCTCCAATTCTCTCCGCCACGTCAACCACCTCTGTCTTAATGACCTCCTTCAGTACTGAGTGCTTGTTGGACAGATGTGCTCCATTCATTAAACCAGTTGTTGTATGTTTCAGTTTCCTCTTCTAATGATGTGGTCAACAAATGTTGACTGTCTTATTCTGCTCTGCTTGTGAAAAGCTTCCTTTATCTTGGTCTCTTTCAAAACATTTTATGTCATCTTAAAGTGAATTGCACTGCTCTGTTTTGTTACACCTGTGGCGCAGTACATCTGACTTCGATAAACTTTTTTCGCATTTGCTTTCCTTATCTTTGACTGTCCTCAGTATACCTACAAGGCAGCAGATATGTGCCTCTCTTCGACTTGTTTCTATCCTTTGACCTGTTCGGCATGGGAGACCCTAACAGTAGCTGTGCTACCATCGGCATAGTTCTTGGAGTCATTGAAAGACACAAGCTTTCTACCACATCAAAGAGGAGACACCACAGAGGGGAAAACATGATTACTCAATCCAACTGTCCCTCCACTTTGACGTCTCAAGACTAGTGGTAGAGGGGCCTGCATGCCCCAGTGACCTCCACCACATCAAAGAGGAGACACCACAGAGGGGAACACACGATTACTCAATCCAACTGTCCCTCCACTTTGACGTCTCAACACTAGTGGTAGTCATAGAGTGACCCGCATGCCCCCGTGACCTCAAGAACCCAGCTGATGCAAGCACAGCCCCAGACATTCTCTCACATGCCACTCAAGCCAACAGACAGGGACACACACACAAACCTGCCGCTTCACACATAGACTGGGGACAGTCAAAGGCTCGGGGATCCAACCCCCAAAAATGCTTGTCAAAATGTTATTACTGAGCCACAGGCTTGACAAAACTGCAAAGTAGCCAGTTTATTGACGGCCACACCAATTTGTGTTTATGTGATTGTCTGTGTATGCATAACTACATTCGGAGTATGTAAAACAATATAAAATAAGACCCACATATAGTAGTAGAAAGTGGAATATATAATACACAGTATATCATAGACACAAGATACATAATGTAACAACTCTGTAAGGGCACATGGCACCGGTAGGAACAACAGTATAATACAATTGTGGTCTTGATACTGGAAATCCAATCGTACTAAATAATATGCCCACAACTAATTTTGAAAACTATGTGACTAGTCTTATGTTGTGTAACAGAATTCTTGCCTTTTAAGTCATAACTAAATAAGCTATTTATTTATAATAAAACAATTCATATGAGAAAAACAAAAGATAAAATCATGAAAACTAAAATCAGACCTTCCTAGGTAAAACCTCACTTCAAGAAGTGGAACTGTTCACATATTTAGGGTAGTAATGTAGACAAAAAGAGGTGAACAGATAGAGGTATTAAAATAAGATTACAACAGGTAAAGAGAGCTTTCATAGCACAAGAAAATGTGAGGAAGTCAAAAGACAGTAAACCCAGTAGCAAAAACAGAATATTTGGAACTCTCAACGTTAAATCAATACTGCTGTATGGAGCAGAAACATAGAGAATGATTGATTGAATGATTGATTGATTGATTGATTTAGGAACCGACATCACAGCATTCGGGGCATTCTCATAAGCACTCCATCCCCATCCTCAGCAGCCAGCGAAGAGTTCCAACACCAATAGTACCAGTAGCAATCTGATTATATGTCCATCTCACCTTTCCTCTGAGCGTCGATCATCTGCCAGATCCCCTCGTCACTCCTCGCTGCCTCATTCTTGCTAGACTATGGTGATCCATTTGCGCCTCCGAGGTGTACACGTGCTCCCACAAGGCCGCAACCACGTCTGCCCTGTCATGCATCAATACTCCAGCAAGTTTTGCCGAGCCAGCCAATCTGTCCGCCTGTTCCTCCACAGAATGATCAAACCAATGAGAATACACTACAAACATTAACTAGTATATGTGCAGAACAGAAGGAGTAAACTGGTATCACAAAATCACACATGTGAAGCTTAAGGAGAGAAATAGACTCCAGTGAATCACGAGGTGAGGACAAGACTGTGGTAGTGGGTAGGATACTACAATCATCCCTACATTTGCATGTCAATGTTTTCATTTAGGTCATGAACAGTTTTATGTAAACACTTTAAATACAATGCCATAAAACGGCAAGATATTTTATTTATCAGTTTTCTTGTCTCACAACAAAGATAACCACAATCATCCCTACATTTGCATGTCAATGTTTTCATTTTAGGTAATGAACAGATTTATGTAAACATTTTAAATACAATGCCATAAAATGGCAAGATAATTATGTAAACATTTTAAAAACAATGCCATAAAATGGCAAGATATTTTATTTATCAGTTTTCTTGTCTCACAACAAAGATAACCAACCTTATAGGTCACCACACGTCACCAATGTTCTGGCCACATTATGGAAGAACATGTCAAACGTTCTTTGTCAGCTAGGTCACCCTACAGGTCATCACATGTCATCAATGTTCAGGTCATATTATGGAAGAACATGTCATCAATGTTCTGGCCATATTATGGAAGAACATGTCATCAATGTTCAGGTCATCACATGTCATCAATGACCAGGTCATATTATGGAAGAACATGTCAAACATTCATTGCTGGCTAAGCCTTCTTAAAGGTCATCGCATGTCATCAATGTTTAGGTTATATTATTGAAGAACATGTCAAAAGTTCTTTGCTAGGCCATTTTACAGGTCATCACATGTCATCAATGACTGGGTCATATTATGGGAGAACATGTCAAACATTCATTGCCGGCTAAGCCATCTTAAACACATCATCTTCTGTCTCTGTTACCTCCTGATCAACATCAGAAATGTCACTCAAGTCTGAAGATTTCTCTTCAGCGTTATCACAATTGGTCAAGCCATCACCGGGTGAGATTACTGCTTTATCATCAGTGGTTACATTAACAGGCGCGTGATGAACACTGACTGCGTGTTCATTATTGTCGCTGGCTGTATCACTCAAGGGTGTTTCTCCTGCGGTGTTCAAATCCTGAGATTCAATGACCATTGGCAGTGCAGGGTTGTTAAGATCACCATAGGTCTGTGCAGCAGCAGTGTGAATTTGAGGCATCAAAAGAGCCGGACACGGGCTGTTGTAGATCCTCTTCATTCATGACAATCTCTTTAGGTTCATGCGGGATCATAACAGAGCTGTGGGGGGAGATATAATGACAAGTTTTATATTTAGAACAATGTAATCTCTTAGTGAATTTAAAAGCAGAAGACACAAATAATAGTTGCAGGCTTTACTGCCTGGCATATTCTGCTGCACCTCGTCAGTTATATATAATATGACGTGAATAGATTCATCATATTTTGGCTACAATACATAATACAGTCCCTGATCTCGTCAGGTACATACTGCAGTTATATATAATATGACGTGAATAGATTCATCATATTTGGGCTAATACAGTCTCTGATACTGGTTTTGGTGTTTGTTTTTTTTTCTACTGCTTGCTTTGAAGTCAAGCGTAGTCCGTGCACACTATTTCTAGTAGCACTAGATTGAATTTTGCGTGTGGATTAGCTTCACTATTACCAGTGTTCCTTGCCATCCGGAGAACCCATTCCGACTTCAGAGGTACTTGTAATTTACGTCTCCAAGTCAAGGACAAGAAGTCATCATTTTAGTCCAACTGTCCGGTGTAGGGGTTGAACCCCTTACCTCTGCATCAGCACAGCGGATGTTTAAGAACATGTATTCTTATCCATTCAGCCATGCTGACCTCCCTGATACAGTTTGAATGTGGAGCAATGTTATCCCCACACTAACGAGACACTGTAAAATCACTTTAAAAGACAGTGGACTGAGTCGCTGCGGAAGTCTGTTGTCCGCAAAGTCACCTTCATCTTCGTCCCGGGACATGCGGGAGTCGAGGGAAATGAACGAGCTGATAAATTGGCTGGCTCTGCACCCCCTGTAGATGGCCAGCCCATGGATCGTGCCGATGTTATTAACGCCCTTAAAGATATGGCGAGAACATAGGATTTTGACGCCAGTGATTCCACATCGCTTTCCAGGATGAAAGACCTGGGAGTAAGAATCGGCACAGCCAGACGCGAGAGGTACATCGGGAAAATAAAGCGCCTCGTCAACCAACACAGAACTGGCACTATTAGCCACCGGACGCTGATGCATATGCTGGGGGGAGGATCTGAGCACCTATGGACATGTCCGGAGTGCAACGAAGATACCCCAACTGATAACTAACTAACTAACTTTAAAAGATTGTCCAGATTTTCTGCATTCTGCTGTCAAATGCATATGTCAATTATATTGCACTTCCTACTGATCCTCGGCTCGTGGATGGATGTGAAGCCTGCTCATAATCAATGGTGGAAAACAGAAGGACGAGAGTGAACAATATGCACAGTTAATATCCCTCCGCAGTCAGACAATGAAAACAATTAGCTAAATAGCTCTATGCCCAGGATAATTTCAAACTTGAGAAAACCTACCCACAAAATAATGTGTATAGAGTGCATGGTTCTTGCACACACACACATGTTAATGTACACAACAATGGCAGCAGTACACTACATTCCACTAAACTACTTCAGTCGTATGAAGGTGAAACTTACTCATGTTTCTGTTAGAGACATTACATTACCATGGAGGTATGAATGCCAACAAGACAGGTGAATGCACACATGTTCATCCTTGCTGACACTCTGGAGTTTGTGCACTTTGATCAGATTATCCTTATGTTATGTCCACAGTAAGAGACTGCAGCATTTATGAAGTCAATCATACACCACAGCAATGAGCATGCAAACCAAGGCAATGAGCACGCAAACGAAAACAATGAACACACAAACTAAACCAATAAACACAACTAAAACAATGAACACACAAGTAAAACAATGAACACACAACTAAAACAATGAACACACAACTAAAACAATGAACACTCAACTAAAACAATGAACACACAACTAAAACAATGAACACACAAACTAAAACAATGAACACACAATTAAAACAATGAACACTCAACTAAAACAATGAACACAAACTAAAACAATGAACACACAATTAAAACAATGAACACAAACTAAAACAATGAACACACAATTAAAACAATGACCACACAATTAAAACAATTAACACACAACTAAAACAATGAACACACAAACTAAATCAATGAACACACAATTAAAATAATGAACACACAACTAAAACAATGAACACAAAATTAAAACAATGAACACACAACTAAAACAATGAACACACAAACTAAAACAATCAACACACAACTAAAACAATGAACACACAACTAAAACAATGAACACACAAACTAGATCAATGAACACACAATTAAAATAATGAACACACAACTAAAACAATGAACACACAATTAAAACAATGAACACACAATTAAAACAATGAACACACAAACTAAATCAATGAACACACAATTAAATCAATGAACACACAAACTAAAACAATGAACACACAATTAAAACAATGAACACACAATTAAAACAATGAACACACAATTAAAACAATGAACACAAACTAAACCAATGAACACACAATTAAAACAATGAACACTCAACTAAAACAATGAACACAAACTAAACCAATAAACACAACTAAAACAATGAACACACAACTAAAACAATGAACACACAACTAAAACAATGAACACACAATTAAAACAATGAACACAAACTAAAACAACGAACACACAACTAAACCAATGAACACACAAACTAAATCAATGAACACACAATTAAAACAATGAACACACAAACTAAATCAATGAACACACAATTAAAACAATGAACACACAATTAAAACAATGAACACACAATTAAATCAATGAACACACAATTAAAACAATGAACACACAATTAAAACAATGAACACACAATTAAATCAATGAACACACAATTAAAACAATGAACACACAATTAAAACAATGAACACACAATTAAAACAATGAACACAAACTAAAACAATGAACACACAATTAAAACAATGAACACACAAACTAAATCAATGAACACACAATTAAAACAATGAACACACAAACTAAATCAATGAACACACAATTAAAACAATGAACACACAAACTAAATCAATGAACACACAATTAAAACAATGAACACACAATTAAAACAATGAACACACAATTAAAACAATGAACACACAAACTAAAACAATGAACACTCAACTAAAACAATGAACACAAACTAAAACAATGAACACAAACTAAAACAATGAACACACAATTAAAACAATGAACACACAATTAAAACAATGACCACACAATTAAAACAATAAACACACAACTAAAACAATGAACACACAACTAAAACAATGAACACACAAACTAAATCAATGAACACAAACTAAAACAATCAACACACAACTAAAACAATGAACACACAAACTAAATCAATGAACACACAATTAAAACAATGAACACACAACTAAACCAATGAACACACAATTAAAACAATGAACACACAAACTAAAACAATGAACACACAATTAAAACAATGAACACACAATTAAAACAATGAACACACAAACTAAAACAATGAACACACAATTAAAACAATGAACACTCAACTAAAACAATGAACACACAATTAAAACAATGAACACTCAACTAAAACAATGAACACAAACTAAACCAATAAACACAACTAAAACAATGAACACACAATTAAAACAATGAACACACAATTAAAACAATGAACACACAAACTAAAACAATGAACACACAACTAAAACAATGAACACACAACTAAAACAATGAACACACAACTAAAACAATGAACACACAAACTAAAACAATGAACACACAAACTAAAACAATGAACACACAATTAAAACAATGAACACACAAACTAAAACAATGAACACACAACTAAAACAATAAACACACAATTAAAACAATGAACACACAAACTAAAACAATGAACACACAATTAAAACAATGAACACACAAACTAAATCAATGAACACACAATTAAATCAATGAACACACAAACTAAAACAATGAACACACAATTAAAACAATGAACACACAATTAAAACAATGAACACACAAACTAAAACAATGAACATACAATTAAAACAATGAACACTCAACTAAAACAATGAACACAAACTAAAACAATGAACACACAATTAAAACAATGAACACAAACTAAAACAATGAACACACAATTAAAACAATGACCACACAATTAAAACAATTAACACACAACTAAAACAATGAACACACAACTAAAACAATGAACACACAAACTAAATCAATGAACACACAATTAAAATAATGAACACACAACTAAAACAATGAACACACAATTAAAACAATGAACATACAACTAAAACAATGAACACACAAACTAAAACAATCAACACACAACTAAAACAATGAACACACAATTAAAACAATGAACACACAATTAAAACAATGAACACACAAACTAAAACAATGAACACTCAACTAAAACAATGAACACAAACTAAAACAATGAACACACAATTAAAACAATGAACACAAACTAAAACAATGAACACACAATTAAAACAATGACCACACAATTAAAACAATTAACACACAACTAAAACAATGAACACACAACTAAAACAATGAACACACAAACTAAATCAATGAACACAAACTAAAACAATCAACACACAACTAAAACAATGAACACACAAACTAAATCAATGAACACACAATTAAAACAATGAACACACAACTAAAACAATGAACACACAATTACAACAATGAACACACAAACTAAAACAATGAACACACAATTAAAACAATGAACACACAAACTAAAACAATGAACACACAATTAAAACAATGAACACTCAACTAAAACAATGAACACAAACTAAAACAATGAACACACAATTAAAACAATGAACACACAATTAAAACAATGAACACACAAACTAAAACAATGAACACACAATTAAAACAATGAACACTCAACTAAAACAATGAACACAAACTAAACCAATAAACACAACTAAAACAATGAACACACAAACTAAAACAATGAACACACAACTAAAACAATGAACACACAAACTAAAACAATGAACACACAAACTAAAACAATGAACACACAAACTAAAACAATGAACACACAACTAAAACAATGAACACACAAACTAAAACAATGAACACAGAAATTAAAACAATGAACACACAACTAAAACAATGAACGCACAAACTAAAACAATGAACACAGAAATTAAAACAATGAACACACAACTAAAACAATGAACGCACAAACTAAAACAATGAACACAGAAATTAAAACAATGAATACACAACTAAAACAATGAACACAGGCTAAATCAATGAACACACAAACTAAATCAATGAACACACAACAAAAACAATGAACACACAAACTACAGCAATGAACACACAAATTAAAACAATGAACACACAACTAAACAATGAACACACAAACTAAAACAATGAACACACAAACTAAAACAATGAACACACAAACTAAAGCAATGAACACACAAACTAAAACAATGAACACACAAACTACAGCAATGAACACACTAACAGTTATCAGCACATACTTGACAATATAACTACTTGTATGAAGATGTCCGGCATTTTCCCACGCTTCCATCACAATGGACTCTGACAACGTCCCATTCAGATACTCCTGAATCTCTTCGGTGGTCAGATCAGTTTGCACAAAGAAATGAAATGCTGCATCAGACAGGACTGTATCCGTTACCAGAAGTCTGTGGAAGCAAACAGGACAGAAAATCTTAGAAGAATTTCATGGTCAAAAAATGTAATCTGTATCCATTACCAGAAGTCTGTGCAAGCAAATAGGACAGAAAATCTTAGAAGAATTTCATAGTCAACAAATATAATCTCTAAGTTCCACTGTTCTAGGCTGGAAGAATGTTTTTATATCACAAAGATATATAGGGTGTATTGTTAATGATTGTGCGGTGTTTGAAAATATTGCCGGTCCAAGTTTTGTATTCACCCTCTGTAAAGTTCATGCAACATAATAGGTAAATACAAAACTTAAACCGGCAATATTCTCAAACACTGCACGGTCATTAAAAATACACTCTGTACATGTTAGGATCTTCTTCTTCTTCATTCTTTTTTTAATGGAAGTGCATCACATCTGGTTATGCCACTCAAGGTCAGTGTGTCTGAATGCGGCATGCGTTTGTGCCAGGTAGGCTTTCTCTAGACAGATTCCCACCAAGGTAGTGGGCTCCATCGACCTATTGGTACATTTGATTTCCTAACAATTTTACCAGGACTGCTTCCTTATGGCCTGTTATTTGCAATTTCCAACTGCAGTGGGATTCTAACGTGCATAGCTTGCATTTCAGATCTCCCGTTTTTCACCTTTATCTGAGAAAGCTAGGTCCTATGTCTATCTCACTACCCAAGAAATTAGCGGGTCCTGTGGAATTAGATACCAACAATACCATGCCCCATGCTGATATATAAATTAACCCTGTACCCTGTACCGTCAGAGGCACACACCACATCCCCCACATACATGGTTGGATAATAAATGCTAGTCAAACACACTTTACGTTTACTATTTAAAAATCTACCTCAAGATGTCTCTACATAGCCGAATAGATGAGAACAGGCTAGGAAAGAGAGCAACCAGCCTGAGAGAGAACTTACTCGTTGAGATAATTCTGAATTTCCATCATTCTTGTGTTGATAAATTCTGATTCAAATCTCTCAGCAAAGATTTTTTTACCCGGGGGTTTCGGGAAGTGTCTGATACAAATGAAATAATGATAAATTTGATAAATTAGTTTTCAAACACTGTAAATTTTATACATGAGTCAATACAAAATAATTATACATACAAAATATTACCAATGAAATAATGAAATATCTTGTAAATGAGTTTTAAAACATTAAGTTTTATAAATGAGTCAAAACAAAATAATGAAACATACAAAATAATGATAAATTTGATAAATGGCTTTTAAAACATTGTAAGTTTTATGAATGAATCAATACAAAATAATGAAACATACAAAATAATGACTACTAAGAAAGCACTTTACAGCACAATCTTCCTACCGACTCTATGTTACCAATGCCAAACCTGGACAATGACAGAAAAAGAGAAAAGAAAAATCACAACAACAGAAATGAGACTCCTGAGAAGAATACTCAATGTATCAAGAAGAGATCAGATCAGAAATGAAGAAATCAGGACTAAAGTGGGGGTTGTAGATTTTTATTAGATAGAGAGATTTATTAGAAGGCAGCAAGTCAAATGGTTTGGCCATACAAGTAGGTAACTAACAGTATACCACAACAAGCAATGATGTACAGACCAGATGGAAGCAGAGGAAGAGGCCGACCATGTAAACGATGGACGCAGGGAATAACAGAGTCGATGGGAATATTGATACATGAAGCCCATAAGTGGGCACTCTCCCGCTGTTTATACTTCACCTCGACACCGCAAGGTACAAAAGGAACATGATGAGATGAGACAAAGTAATTATAAATGAGTTTTAAAACATTGTAAATTTTATAAATGAGTCAATGCAAAATAATGAAACATACAAATTAATAATACATCAGATATTTGAGGCAATAAAAATAATACAATTTTTAATGCAGACAAAAATGTTGGTGTTGGTGTTGTGGGTGATGTTGCTGACTATGATGGTGATGTAGATGCAATAAACATAAAGATGCTGCTGATGATGCTGGAGAGACAAATGAAGAAATGTACCACCTACATGTGTGAGTGATTCTCCTGAAGCACTCTGTATAACCATCTCAGTTCTGAAAAGCGTCTTCTGACTGCCGACAACTGAAGATGGAAAGCTGGGTGCTCAGTCTAGGAAATATGAATAAGATTAGTGGAACTGCAGTAAAGCTGTGGAAATGTAAACAATATAAAATAACACAAAGTAATGCAGCTTTACAGAACAGAATTACGAACAATACAAGGACGTTGCGGCGACTAGCCTTCATCAGCAAACAAATACATACACAAAACACAACATATAATCACGGAGAAGACCCTCCAGTGACTACATTAAGGCATAAGAACAGGATGAGAAGAATAAAATGATAGAAAAATGAGAACAATGAAGAGAAAATGAAAATTTGAAGATAATTATTTGCTACTTATCTCAGATTCCCAGGATGTGATACTAACATGAATTGGACCTTGCTACTCTTATATAGACAGCCGTGGGAGTCTGTGGGTCATGGGGACCGGAGTAGGGGATGGTAACGGTTCAGTGAAAATCCCAGATAAATGTGTAGATTCCCGCCTTACCTTCCTCCCCGCTTCTTTCATGTATTAAACAGGAAATTTATTTGGGAACCAGTTGAGGCCTCTGATTATAACCGACCAATCATTTCTTTTTTTTAAATGTTTGTTAATATACTGCACACAGCATTTACGGTCGGATGTGTTTGTGTGTTTGTTATTTGACCTATGCTGGTTTAAATAAACTATGAGATATATGGTGCTATCTCAAAGGTTTGATACGAATTGTGTCTGTATTCCATACATAGTTGTAGGTTGATGTGTAAGATAGACATGACTAATGAAGACACTTTCTTGGAGTGTCTAGTTGGTCATACGTCGAAGTACACTTGTTCCAGCAGGGTTGCGCTGTCGCCATTTGGAGGTGACAGGTTCGAATCCCGGTGGGTAACTATAGCTTTCAAATGTTATGTTGTCTAGTGTTTCCTCTAGTCTCTACTTCTTTCTTCTCCTTCTGTGAGCGCCAAACAATACTATGTGTGTTTATTTATGTAACTTCTTTCATGTACCACTTCCACTCAATTACCTGGGATCTTCAAAATGTTCTAGCTGTTACTTTCAATATTTCTGTCTTTGTCATTACTTGAAATGTTTCTGTACTAGTTGTTACTTTAAACATTTCTGTCCTAGTTGTTACTGTACATGTTTATGTCTCATTTGTTACTTTACATGTTTCTGTCTTAGTTACTTTAAACATTTCAGTCCTAGTTGTTACTTTATGTGCTTCTGTCCTAGTTGTTACTTTACATGTCTCTGTCCTAGTTATTTTAAATGCTTGTGTCCTAGTTGTCATATTACATCTTTTTGTCATCATCATTACTGTAAATGTTACAGCCCACATCATTACTTTATATGTTTCTGTCCTCATCATTACTGTTTGTATCGTTGTTACTGTAATGTTCCTATTGTTGTTACTGTACATGTTTCTATTGTTGTAATTGTAAATGTTTTTGTTGTTACTGTAAATGTTTGTATTGTTGTTACAGTAAATTTTTCTACTGTTGTTACTGTAAATATTTATGTTGTTACTGTAAATGTTTGCACTGTTGTTACTGTAAATGTTTCTATTGTTACCATAAATGTTTGCACTGTTACTGTAAATGTTTTTATTGTTATCACTGTAAATGTTTCTATCCTAGATATTACCATCCCATGGAGATAATTATTGTAACTCGTGTTGTCCAGAATGTTATTTCTACACAAACAAATGCTAGAAACAGAAACTTAAAGCAGCCGGCTGTATCTACCTTAATGATGATGAGATAAGTGGTGAACTTCCCCTGCTCCCAGCTGTCATGGGTGACTGGGTCCTTGACCAGTATCCTCGGCAATAACTCCTGAAACAGGCAGCAAACACTAGTTTTAAACACATAACACAACACACACAACACACACACACGCACGTACGCACGCGCACACACACATCTCTCTCACACAATAGAGTGACAATAGAGTTGTTGATGTAATGTTGTGACAATAGAATTGTTAATGTAATGTTATCACAATAGATGTGTTAATGTAATGTTGTGACAACAGAGTTGTTAATGTAATTTTGTGACAATAGAGGTGTTAATGTAATGTTGTGACAATAGAGGTGTTAATGTAATGTTGTCACAACAGAGGTTCTGATGTAACTATGTGGCAAAAGGGGTGTTAATGTAATGTGGCAATAGAGGTGTTAATGTAATGTTATGGCTATCGAGGTTCTAATGTAACTATCTGGCAATAGAGGTGTTAATGTAATGTTGTCACAATAGAGGTTCTAATGTAACTGTGTGACAACAGAGGTGTTAATGTAATGTTGTGGCAATAGAGGTGTTAATGTATTGTTATGACAGTAGAGTTGTTTGTGTAATGCTGTGACAATTGAATTTTAATGTCATGTTGTGAGAATAGAGTTGTTAATGTGATGTTGTGACAAAAGAATTGTGAACATAATGTTGTTGTAATAGAATAGTTAATGTAATGCTGTGACAATAGAATTGTAAATGTAATGTTGTGATAACAGCACAGTCAATGCTGTGGCAGTAGAATAGCTGATCATGTACACTTATTGAAACAATGTATTGCTTTAGCAAACTTAAACACAGAAGACACAAACAATATGTTGTTTCATTTATTGCCTGGACTATTTCACTGCATCTTGTCAGGTGCATACAGCAAATTTACATATCACAAGAAGTGAATTTTAAGACGAATGTTGCGAATTCCTTGGACTGCCAGAGTAACTAACAACGATTGCCTGAAAGAGGCTAATGAAACTAGAACACTATATACTACAATAAGAAAGAGACAAACAGCTTTCTTTGGTCATGTGATGAGAAGAGAGTCATTGGAGAACATCATGACAACTGGAAAGATCGAGGGGAAGAGAGGCAGAGGCAGAACAAGAGAAATGATGCTGGACGGATTGAGACGGTGGCATGGAGGAATATCATCAGCAGAGTTGATCCAGAATAGCAAAGACTGAGATCTGTGGAGAGCCATGAACACCTACGCCAGCCGGCATGGCACTTGATGATGATGATGATGCAGTGAATAAATGAAAGCCAAAGTATGATTCATTTATTCACTTAGTATGATATATAACGCTGTAATATGCATCTGACAAAATGCAGCGAAATATGCCTGGCAGTAAATCCTGCAACATATTGTTTGCGGCTTCTTAGTTTAAATAGGCTGACTGGCCATGAAAAATATGGGCCAAACACTATGTGCCCAATTTATATGCCTTAACAGCACACGAATGGACATGCTTTACTAGAAGTCCCACTTGCATCAATTGTGTGAAGTATGCATTTACAAGCCACCAAAGCACACAGTGAATATTGTGTTTGGCCTCTTATTTCCCACGACCCTCTGGTATTCATGGGATGTTACACCAGTTATCTCACTTCCTTGATAACCATTTGATAAAGGGGCGGGTTGTTAACTTCAGTGTCGTAGTGTTTAAGGAACAAATTCCTGTCAGCCGTCCAACAGATAAATTATGACATTGTTATGAACCAAGTCACAAACACTCAAGAGGCAAACTGAGGCATTTTAATGTAATTGTTACAGAACAATTCTTAAAATACTGTGAACTGAGAAGAGGAGATACGCTGACATCCTACAAATTCTGAACATCACAGGCAACCGGCTCACATGCAGTATTATTTCTTGAAAAATTGAGATTCTGTTAACATATTATGCATCACAATGGAGGTCCGCATGGCTGAAAGGCATGGCTTGTTCTAAAACAGCCGGTGTGCAGATGCCGAGGTAGCAGGTTCAATCCCTACAACGGTCAGTTGGACTAAATTGTTGACTTCTCGTCCTTGACTTTAGGGATGTAAATTACAAGTAACTCTGAAGTCGGAGTGGGTTCACCTGATGGCGAGGAACACTGGTAATAGGGACAGCTAATCCACACCTACAAATTCATCCAGTGCATTAAAAATAGTAGCATGTGTATGAACTACGCTTGAGTTCAAAGCGAGCATACAAAACAAAACCCCAAAAAACATCACAATGACATTGAAAGAACAGTGACAGAAAAACATCACAATGACATTGAAAGAACAGTGACAGAAAAACATCACAATGACATTGAAAGAACAGTGACAGAAAAACATCACAATGACATTGAAAGAACAGTGACAGAAAAACATCACAATGACATGGAAAGAACAGTGACGGAAAAACATCACAACATTGAAAGAACAGTGACGGAAAAACATCACAATGACATGGAAAGAACAGTGACGGAAAAACATCACAATGACATGGAAAGAACAGTGACGGAAAAACATCACAATGACATGGAAAGAACAGTGACGGAAAAACATCACAATGACATGGAAATAACAGTGATGGAAAAACATCACAATGACATGGAAAGAACAGTGATGGAAAAACATCACAATGACATGGAAAGAACAGTGACAGAAAAACATCACAATGACATGGAAAGAACAGTGATGGAAAAACATCACAATGACATGGAAAGAACAGTGATGGAAGGCATGGTTCCTGGAATGAACAAGCAGGGATTGATCAACATGATTGTGTACACAGCACATCAAAGACACAATGGGCATGACAACACCTGAAGCAGGGCAACTGGCAACAAAATGGATCATCTTTCTGACAGGTTGAGATGAGATGAGATTGATGTTCTGCAGAGATCAGGAAAAGACGCTGGTGCTGCGTAGGATACAGAGAAAACCTGAGGACAGTATAACTGGACACTCCCTTGTCTGGACCCCACAAGGTAGGACACAAACTGAGAAAACCTGAGGACAGCATAACTAGACACTCCCTTGTCTGGACCCCACAAGGTAGGACACAAACTGAGAAAACCTGAGGACAGTATAACTAGACACTTCCTTGTCTGGACCCCACAAGGTAGGACACAAACTGAGAAAACCTGAGGACAGTATAACTAGACACTCCCTTGTCTGGACCCAACAAGGTAAGACACAAACTGAGAAAACCTGAGGACAGTATAACTAGACACTCCCTTGTGTGGACCCCACAAGGTAAGACACAAACTGAGAAAACCTGAAGACAGTATAACTAGACACTCCCTTGTGTGGACCCCACAAGGTAAGACACAAACTGAGAAAACCTGAAGACAGTATAACTAGACACTCCCTTGTCTGGACCCCACAAGGTAAGGACACAAACTGAAAAACCTGAAGACAGTATAACTAGACACTCCCTTGTGTGGACCCCACAAGGTAAGACACAACTGAGAAAACCTGAAGACAGTATAACTAGACACTCCCTTGTCTGGACCCCACAAGGTAAGACACAAACTGAGAAAACCTGAAGACAGTATAACTAGACACTCCCTTGTCTGGACCCCACAAGGTAAGACACAAACTGAGAAAACCTGAAGACAGTATAACTAGACACTCCCTTGTCTGGACCCCACAAGGTAAGACACAAACTGAGAAAACCTGAAGACAGTATAACTAGACACTCCCTTGTCTGGACCCCACAAGGTAGGACACAAACTGAGAAAACCTGAAGACAGTATAACTACACACTCCCTTGTCTGGACCCCACAAGGTAGGACACAAACTGAGAAAACCTGAAGACAGTATAACTAGAAACTCCCTTGTCTGGACCCCACAAGGTAAGGACACAAACTGAGAAAACCTGAAGACAGTATAACTAGACAATCCCTTATCTGGACCCCACAAGGTAGGACACAAACTGAGAAACCTGAGGACAGTATAACTAGACACTCCCTTGTCTGGACCCCACAAGGTAGGACACAAACTGAGAAAACCTGAGGACAGTATAACTAGACACTCCCTTGTCTGGACCCCACAAGGTAGGACACACACTGAGAAAACCTGAAGGACAGTATAACTAGACACTCCCTTGTCTGGACCCCACAAGGTAAGGACACAAACTGAGAAAACCTGAAGACAGTATAACTAGACACTCCCTTGTCTGGACCCCACAAGGTAGGACACAAACTGAGAAAACATGAGGACAGTATAACTAGACACTCCCTTGTCTGGACCCCACAAGGTAAGACACAAACTAACAAAACCTGAAGACAGTATAACTAGACACTCCCTTGTCTGGACCCCACAAGGTAGGACACAGAGAAAACCTGAAGACAGTATAACTAGACACTCCCTTGTCTGGACCCCACAAAGTGAACCAAATAGTGGCAGACATTTTTAAAAACGTGAACAAGAGAATTAAAGACAGAGAGGACTAAAATGAACATGGTGGAATCTGCAAGAGATGAAAAAGAATAGGATAGACTGGCATTTAGTTTTTGCACCCACTCACTTTGAACTCAAGCTAGTCCATACACACTACTTTCTAGTAGCACTGGACTGAATTTTACGTGTGGATTAGCTTTCCCTATTACCAGTATCCCTTGCCATTCCGACTTCAGAGGTACTTGTAATTTACGTCCCCAAGTCAACGACGATAGGTCAACATTTTAGTGCAACTGACCGGTGTAGGGGTTGAACCCCTTACCTCGGCATCAGCACACTGAGTGTTATACTGCCACTGGGGGGCCATACTGACCTCGACAGCTTGGCACGAGCTGGTTGAGGGCCTATGTGCCAATGAGGAATACATGGCAAAAGAAGAAGAAAAGTAGCAGACCTTCTTGCTATAACTTCTTTGTGAAAGTTCTGGTCATACATTGATGGTAAATTGTCTTGATAAATGTGTTCAAGCTTTTAACAAACTGATAACACCATAGAAATACAAACAGTTCTACAGTAGTTTTGCAATGACCCAAAAAAAATCACATGTACAGTAACACAACTGCCAGGTAACAACAATCTTGTTGGTACAAACATTACAAGCGGCCTTACCACATTGATCAGCTCATAACGTTCTGCGATCTCCATGCTACACAAGCCACGTCAGACAATATATCTAATCATATCACATCCAAGTCTACCAATTCTAAATATCCGTTTATCACTGATAACTGATAGGCCGGTTGTTTTCACCAATTAATACAATGATTAGGAATGGGTGGCCAAGTATTAGACAAGCAGTCTCTCAGTGAGACCAGCCTGAACACAACACCATCAACAGCATGTCACCTCTGACCCTGAAATCCTCCCAGAATGCACCAGTCATGTAACCTTTGACCCTGAAATCCTCCCAGAATGCACCAACAGTAAAGAAATAAATGCCTGTCAGTAAAGGACCTTTTTAAATGCATTGAGGCATGGTGGACATATGGTGCTGGTCACATGTTTGTTATAGACCAATCAGCACTGGCGAGGTGAGGTCAATGTCAAGCTGGCAGCCTTGACTTCCTGGGAAGTTTCCTGGCCCCCATTATGAACTGATGGGAGCCTGGGTTAATATTTTAATGTACCTGACTAGGGTTTTCCACTCATGACCACTGATCTCTACTGTCATAACATTACATTAACATGTCTACTGACACAACATTACATTAATAGCTGTATTGTCACATTACATTAACAGCTCTATTGTCACAACATTACATTAACAGCTCTATTGTCACAACATTACATTAACAGCTCTACTGTTACAACATTACATTAACACCTCTAATGTCACAACATTAAATTAACACCTCTAATGTCACAACATTACATTAACAACTCTATTGCCACAACATTACATTAACACCTCTATTGTCACAATATTGCATTAACAATTCTATTGTCACATTGCAGTGCTAGCGTTCCCCCCCCCCCCTCCTGTAATTCAACCTGTATTAGAAAACATTAACCAAAATCAATATCAAAGGACTTGGGGCTGTCTGTATGACACCACCAAGGACAGGTAACCTTTAACCTTTGAACCCTCCCAGTATACATCAACAACAGAAAATACAAGCTTGCAATTATTTCTATGCACATTAAACCAGGTCCGTGTCCTAATTAGCCTGCCCTTTACGATGTTCAACTGCCCACCAGGATGTTTGATGTGACTAACATGCACACGGGACCTCCTATTGTTTACCCTTGTCTGAACAGGCTAAGTATCCAATCCATAACCCATGATCTGATACAACCTAATATCCTCACATTTCTTCTTCTTCTTCTTTCATTCGCTTGAAATATATCTATAACTGCAATGTTGTCTCTTGTATGAATTTCACTGCCTTTTTTTTTTTGTTCGCTCGCTTTCAACTCCCGCGTAGTCCATACACACTATTTATAGAAGTAATGGACGTAATTTTGCTTGTGGAGTAGCTTTCCTTATTAAGTGTCCCTCGCCATCAGGCGAACCCACTCCAACTTCAGAGGTACTGTCTTGCTGGTTCCAAACAAGGGATGTCTAATTATGCTATCCTGCGGTTTTCTCACTCAAATGTAAAGCAAGACAGACATATAATCAGATTGCAATGGATATTATTAGTATTGGAACTGGCTGTTGAAAATGAGGACTGAGTGCTTATGGGGGGTGCCCTGAGTTCTGTGATGTCAGTTCTTGACTCAACTCAACTCAACGAGATTTTCTCAATGTGTGCCCCATCCAGCATCCCTACCTTACCTCTTGATTCAATGGCACTGGTCCACTAATTACATTCAGGAAAATGAGAACGCACAGCCCTAGAACTGACACTAATACAACTAATCGAAACAAACCAATTATTTTAAAACCAGATCACAAAACACAATAACGCTGTCTTCCATTGTCAATTATGGGGCTACTACTACCCTTGTTTCAAAGGTCAGTAAAGACAAGATGCATGTGTGTTTTTATGCCAAATAATCTAGGAAGCTAATCTCCTCATTAGCCTGAAGCTACATTCAGTAGTATTATAATGGTTAACTAAAAGCAGGCACATCCCCCACTGAGATAGCATCACAGAAAACATAACTAAACTAGGAACAAGGAAAACAAATAGTTGAAAACAACAACAACATCTTCATATCAGATGACTCCATATGGCCCAGCTGATCATGTGCCTTGAGTGGCAGTCATACTGAGCCAACTGTATCGTTATCTCGCCAAAACATTCCCCACAGCTGGACCACTTCATGAAGTTTTCAGATCACATGTCCCTAGGCTCGTCAATGTAGTAGGTTATAGAGTGAAACCCTGGGCTAGTTTCTCTGTTCTCCATAGCTGCATGGAATGCTTTTATGTTCTGTATGTATTATGTAAATGTTCTCTGATCATTTCTATTATATTCTGTGAATTTTGGGAGAGTTTATTCGCAACCAAGTTGCAAATAAATTAAGTCTCTATTCGCAACCAAGTTGCGAATAAACGAAGTCTCTATTCGCAACCAAATAAACGAAGTCTCTATTCGCAACCAAGAGTAGATACAAACAAGCTGTGGGAAATCCTGAAACAATATGGAGTGAGTACACATCTAACAAACCAATGTAGAAGCTTATACAATTAAGCA
>JACEFZ010015176.1:122500-174756 GCA_014155875.1 Cepaea nemoralis
TATTGACAGATGCAAAATCAGTACTCAAGGCAGTCTTGTCTGGGAAATTGCCAGCAATACGGACACTACTTTCTGAACTTGGCAGAAAACATAAGGTCACCATAAAGTAGTGGATACCATCCCACTGTGGATGGATTGCGCTATGTCTTTTTCATGGCTGTGCTGAATATTTTCTCCCGAACACCGTAAAAGGAGATTCTGGGATTCCCACCCAGAAACAACAGAGCTGGTCAATTAGCTAAGGAAGGAGCAATAGAAGAACAACCTGATGTATCTGTTACATACCACCAAAAGAAAAGAATGATCAAATCAATTAGAAAGCCACCAAAACCTGCTCAAGGTGACTACCTTGTTATGGACAGACCAGAACAAGTCATTATTCTGCACCTCAGAACAGGACACAATAGATTACACAACCATAAGTATACAAAATTCAAGATTGATAAATCAGCCATGTGCACATGTGGATTGGCATGGCAGAGAACAAATCACATACTTCAAGACTGCCCATAATATGACATATCTAGGCAGAGTGAACTAAAAAGTCAGTCAAATTCATACATGAGACAACACTGCAGTTATAGACAAATTTCAAGCGAATAAAAGAAGAAGAAGAAGAAGAAGAAGAAGAAGAAGAAGAAGAAGAAGAAGAAGAAGAAGAAGAAGAAGAAGAAGAAGAAGAAGAAGAAGAAGAAGATGCTATAGTTCAGTTATATCTCCAGCTGTAGCTCAGCTACTATAAAAAAAGGGTTAGACAAAAGACCATCGGGCAGGCAGGCAGGTGAGTGCACAACGCTACCTCGACTCCATAATTATATAAAAGATCAAATTATTAAATGAAATGGTTTCCATCCGCTACTAGTTGGCTGGGGTGACAAAGTTCAGTTGGAAATGAATGAATGTAATATTAGCAATGTCAGTTGTTGTTCTTTGTGAGTAGGGAGTGTGTGAAGGCGAAAGCATTTTTCCCAGAAAATTGTTAGCGACCATCCAGTGACTCCCGGTTTGTAACCATGCTTACTTATGACCTCATGTATTCAAAAACAAAGTGGCATGCGGATGGAAAACCACTCTAATAAATTCAGAAGTGTTCTGTCTGCTAGGCTGCAAGTGTTTGTCGCTTAGAACCTTTTTTTTCTTGAAGTTATTAAGTTTTTATGATGTTCGGCAAGCTAATTTTGTTTTCAACTCATGTTTCTGTTTGTCTCTGGTTACTGTATAATGCATTTTTGAATTCTACATTCAATTTTACACGTACTTGAAGAGTTACAACAATTACCTCCTTTTACGGTGTTCGGGAGAAAATATTCAGCACAGCCATGAAAAAGACATAGCGCAATCCTAACTCAAAATTCAAAATGGCGGTGCCCTGACTATACTAATTACTATAGTGGGCCAATAAAAAGATGTCAATTGAAACGAGTAAAAGAGTGTTGAGGGGATCAACAGAGCCTGTTCTTTTGTATGAATGTGAAACTTGGACAATAGAGCAGTCAAGCTGAAAAGCATCTGATGGCTGCAGAAATGTGGATTCTGAGGAAAATGCAAAGAATACCATGGACAGACAGAAAAACCAATGATCCAAGTTCAACAGGAAGCAAATGAAAATCCTAAATTGATTAGAGAAATTAGACGTAAACAGTCAAAATTTTTTGGACATGTTATGAGAAGAAATGGATTGGAGAACTAAGTGACAACTGGAAAGATCGAAGGGAACAGGCCAAGAGGAAAATATCTGGATGGCTTGGCCACATCATGGACGAGACAGAAACACTGAGCTGATCCACGACTCTGGTGATCGAGTGAAATGGCGAGTCAAGACCGCCCACACTTTCCGACATGGCACATGATTGATTGATGGTGGACCTGTATTTATTTATAACTAGCTGACCTGGCCCGGCTTTGCCCAGGCCCTGGCGGGGATCTATCTATCTGTCTGTCTGTCTGTCTGCTTGTCTGTCTGTCTGTCTGTCTGTCTGTCTGACCCGGTCCGGCTTCGCCCAGCTCCTGGTGGGGAGCATCTCATTTAATTCATATAAGTAGTCATATAAGCTCCCGTTCCCGACTATCTGTCTGTCTATCTGTCTGGCCCGGCCCGGCTTCACCCAGTCCCTGGTGGGGAGCATCTCATTTAATTCATATAAGTAGTCATATAAGCTCCCGTTCCCGACTGTCTGTCTGTCTGTCTGTCTGTCTGTCTGACTGACTGACGACCCAGCTGTCTGTCTGATCTATCTATGTATCTATCTATCTGTCTGTCTGTCTATCTGTCTGTCTGCCTGCCTGCCTGTCCGTCCGTCTCTCCCTCCGTCTATCTATCTACCTACCTACCTACCTACCTATATATCTATCTGTCTATAGCCAGGGGACTTAACCTAAGATATAGCAATGCTACTAAAAGTTATGTCCCTTTATATATTTTTTCTTATGTTAAGTCATGTAATTTAATTATTAAATTTTAGTAAGTAAATAGCTGATTCTACAGTAAAAAACTATGACAGTTGGTTGCACGGGAATGAAAAGAAGACGTGTAGAAAATTTCATCTCAATCGGATGGACCGTTATCGAACGCATCCAATACATCCACACCCACCCACCCACACACATACATACATTCTGTTTTATAGATATAGATTAGAACTGGCAATTTAACTACTAAAATTAAACAGAATACAAGTTTCATTTGAAGCAGTAATTTATCTGTGTAGTTGTATAATTTTTCAGCATTTGACATCTTCTTCTTCAGCGTTCCGAGCCATTGAGGTTCTTTGCTGCAGATAAAATCCGTCTCCATTCGTCTCTCTGGTTGACCTTCTCCTGCCAGTCGTTGATTCCAAGTGCTTGTAGGTCTGTATATATATTATCTCTCCACCGTCTTCTTGGTCTACCTCGAGGTCTATGGTCATTTATTTCCTGAGTGTAAGCGAGTTTTGTTTCCCTATTATCTTCCATTCTTTCTATATGCCCCAGCCATTGTAGTCTATTAGCCTTCATGATACCAGTGATTAGCGGGGACTTAAACAGATCATAAATGTCTTTGTTACTTCTTCTTTTCCACTCTCCACTTTGTGTATCCCTAATGGGTCCAAAGATGCATCTTAAAACTTTGTTCTCAAAGGTTTGTAGCAAGGCTTCGTCTCCTGTCGTTGTACTCCAGGTTTCAGAGCCATACAGCACAATTGGTCTGATCAGTGTTTTGTATATTGTGATCTTGGTGTTACGAGATAGCGCCTTTGATTTTAGTAGATGTTGTAGTGCATAATGACTGAAAATAATTTTGAAAGCCAGCTTTCAGACCAGTCTGTAAACCTGTAAAAGTAGTGTAGGAGTACTTTTTTTTCTTAGCAGTGCAGCAGTACATAATTATTTAAATTTAAATAAAATACTGTGAAATAAATTACATTTTTTTTAAAGTTATTATTTAATTATTAATTGCTCACTTTTAGATACAGAACAGTGTAATTATAGAGCAGAAGTAGAAATCAATTATTAGCGAAAGTGACTGCTTAATTTATGCAGCAGTTACAAACTTATTTACTTACATTAATGCATGATATGTAATCAACAAAAGAAAGATGTTGCAATGCAGTGGTTACATTAAGACAATGTGAGTACATTTTTATGAATTGTTCTTTCACTACCGACGAATATTTCACATGACATTTATTTAATATAAAAGGGCAGCTATTTATAACTATTAATTTGGTCACAGCACATCCTATCGAATAGTCTTAAAAGTCAAGTGCATTTTCAGAGACTCTCGTGCTTTGTGCGATGCTTTCAGGCAGGCCACCCTGCAGAAAGAGACCGACGCCATATTAGGTAAAACTTGGTGCAATGAAGTTAATCATCTCGATCCTGTCGACATTCTATCAAAAGAGGAATGTGACCTTTACTTTCCTGTTACCAAAATGCACAATAAAGTATACATCTTGTTAGGTTTGTTAGCGATATGACAGACTATTAATGAATAATAAACAATTGGTGGCCATGTTTAATTGTTAATGAGGTCACGGCATATCCTATCGAAAAATGAATAATATGTCCAGTTAGGCCTCGCCACCCCGGACGCAATGATATATGGTACTATGTTGTCCGTTTACAAATACACAAGCCACAGTAATAGAAAGCAGAAGTTCTCAGCACTCAATTTATTGGGGTACGATCAGCTGTGTTCAATTTACTAAGATTCCTTTACACTTCCTGGTTGTAGATCATGACACGAAAATATTAATAACTCCGCTTAGAATTAACGTACAATATTCATTGAGATACCGTTGGATTCGTCTAGTCAAGCTGTATCTAACTGTCATTGTTTCAGAAGTAAAATCCCAATTTTTAAATATTGTCTATATATGCTAGTACTAGTAATTAATATTCATAAAAATGGGATTGCTCTGGAAACAAATTGACAGAAAACGGCAACAACGTATCTTTACTTTATATTAATAACTTACCTTAAAGCTTATAAAAGGTGTCCTTATTTGTTTGTCTTCTACTGAACATTGCAATTCCTCGATAACAAATTATAAACTATATAAACATTAAACTTTATGTCTTCTGTTTACATGTTTTTTAGGTCGTCTGCTCTTGTGGCGGCCATATCTAATGCAATGCTAATGAGACTTATCACAGTCCCAGCAGTAAGCTACATTTTTTATGTGCTATTTTGGTGGTAGGTCTTGTTGCATGATGCCTTATGTAAATAACTGTGCTAATATACAGACTGACACCAGCTGAAATATGTAACTGTCACGGGAAACGACACATCTGAGATATGCTTTACTTGTTGTCTGAATTGCTATCACACTTATCGTGCCCCCTACTGGCCAGTCGATAAGGCACTTGTCAGTAGGCCCACATCTGATGGAGGACAGCCTAAGCCCTAAGCATAAGCTAGGGGATTCTGTATGGTTACCCATATAATGGGGATTTGTACCTCATTATACTTGGGAGTGGGGGGGAATTGGATTTCACTAGGTACCCGATGTTGGCCAGATCTGTGTTAGTGATTGCAATTCCGGGCATTCCTTATTACAGTAATATCTCGGTTTCCGTTGACTTCGGTTATTATCGATTTCGGTTTTCGTCGATTTTTCCCGCGAAAAATTGGTCTCAGTTTTCGTCGGTCGTGGATTTCACTAGGTACCCGATGTTGGCCAGATCTATGTTAGTGATTGCAATTCCGGGCATTCCTTATTACAGTAATATCTCAGTTTCCGTTGACTTCGGTTATTATCGATTTCGGTTTTCGTCAATTTTTCCCGCGAAAAATTGGTCTCAGTTTTCGTCGGTCGTCACGGATTTCGTCGGCGTGCTCAAGTGGCCCCGTCGCTAATTTTGAGAAAACAAAGGGACCTACGCGTTCTTTGCTCATTTTGGCATTGTTTCTCGTTGTGTGAATATCACTTGCTATAGTGCGTTTTTTTTTGTTTGTTGCCTCAATATAAAATTCAATATCTCAGTGACCAACTGAGGGAAAATGATGAGATTTAGCATATAACCTTATAATTATGTCCACCCAACAACAAAAATTTTGTTCTGGAGATTGTAGGCTACAGCAGATTTCAATGTTTGTTTATATACGGTATATATTTTATGCCCCCCCCCCCCCCCCGCATTCATTCCATCATTTTAAGAGTAGCCTATTACCGCTTCAGCAAGACACATCCCCGCTGTTTTTTAATTTTGCCTGCGCGGTTTTCGCTTTTGGCAGACTGAGGGAATTTATATGGGGTAGTTCAGAGGTGTCGTCAAACTGTGGGTTCTTTCATGAAACGTGATTACATAAATCTGTCTGTCTGTCTGTCTGTCTGTCTGTCTGTCTATCTATCTATCTAATGTATCTGTCTGTCTGTCTGCCTGCCTGCCTACCGGCCGACCCACCCACCCACCGACCCACCCACCCACCCACCGACCGACCGACCCACCGACCGACCCACCCACCCAGTCAGCCAGCCAGCCATCCATCCACCAACCCACCCACCCACCTACCTTTCTGCCTACCTACCTACCTACCTTTCTGTCTGTCTGTCTGTTTGTCTGTTTGTCTGTCTGTCTGTCCGCGCTATTAAATATTGATAAAAGTTACTGGAAAAAACGTCAGGACCATGTGTTGAAAGAGGAAGAGGACTATTGGAGAAAGGATGGATTGAATTTTATGCAACCGAGAGCAATCATCAACCTACTGGAATCGTCCGACACAGATTAAGGTCTGAGCAGATCGCAGACCTTAGTCTACGTACACACTTACTGGGATATTTTGCTCCAACTATTCAGACGAATTGCAGTCCCTAAACATTACAGCATCAGCATCAGCTGAAGAAACAAGAAGGAAATGAAAAATAAGGTAAGAAATATATTCCTTCTACTTTCCTGTTAATTTACAAATTATTTACCCCGTGCCTCTGTAAATTCTCTGTCTTTACTAATATTACACATTGCACCCCTCTCGGGATTCTCCGTGGTGAAGTGGTCAAGCCGTCTGACTCGGGCTCCGAAGGTTGTATGTTCGATTCCGGGCCGCGTCCTTCATTTCACGAGTGCATTTTTTCGGAGACTCCCGAGGGTCGTCGCTGGAGCTACGGAGTTCGTGCTTTGTTCGACGCACTCCGCGCTGCGGAAAGAAACTGAGCCATATGGGATAAAAACCCGGTGCAATTCAGCCGACCCTGTCGATTTTAAGCTAGTTCTTTCATTGCACCCACTCCCATACGAATCGAATCCGGATACGCCTTTGTGTGTCATCAGAATTGGCAGGTCTCCCATTACCGTAAAAATAACTTTGTTAGCGAGAAATCACTAGTTGTTCAGCAAAACATCAAAGGAATGTCGCCGCTTTCAATGATTTAAGTTGTTTTTGGACCTATCAAAGACATATTCCTTGGGTGGGGGTAAATATAAGACGGCTGGAAAAATTTCATAACGATGCAACAGACAGTTTTCAAAATAATTAATCGTGAATGAAGGCAAACAAATGTGAACATACTACTATAATAAGTTAACCCTTTCCTTTTAGCTCCATCATGGGACCAAAGAAAGTTTCCAGAGCCAGCAGCACTTCGAACAAGAAGGCCAGGAACACAATTGAGTTGAAGAAAGAAATCATTGAAAAATACGATAACGGCATTAAGACTGCTGAAATGCATGTTACAGTCGTCGAAATTATTAGCGTAGTCACAGGAAATACCGGGTGTTCGTAGTCTCACTACACTCTGTATGTAGAACAAATATGAAAAGAATTCTTTCTTCGGTTGATAACACCATTCTGTTTGGAGCGTAAAGAATTACTCTAGCAGACTACAGCCATTCGCTACATATTGCTTCACAGCGGACTGTGGAACGCATTATTTGTTATGTGCACCGTGTACTTCATTTTTCACATTTGTTCTACATACAAAGTGTAGTGAGACTTTACCAACACCCTGTATAGGTATCCATATTTCTCAATATTTTCTGGAGGAGGCAAGGCAGACATGAACATGTCCCGCTTGTTGTGGCGTTCTCTATAGGATGACAGTCTCTGACACTGCGTAAAGTGTGTGTATGCGCGTGCGTGCGTGTTAAAGGAACGGAGAGAGAGTGGGCTGCTACCTGTGCGTACACTTTTTTGTTCGTATACAAATTTACACTGTATTGTCTGCATATACTGCCGTATATGTACATGTCTGTTTGACTATGTACATAACACTTTCTCTTTTGGAAATATGTTGTTGTTGTTGTTGTTGTCGTTGTTGTTGTTGTTGTTGTTGTTGTTGAAATACTAATAAACTTGTGTTCCTTACAATACACTGGTCACCATCGTGTGCCATGTTGATTCCTTTTAAACACTTGATTTCCGTATTCCTTAATACTTTTCTTAGCGAGGATTTGTGAAGTCGCTAAGGGGCAACACTGATAATGTTATGAACGGGATAGCAGGGCCGTGCCGTGCTATGATACAGAGAGACGGCCGCATCAGGCGGCACCGTAAGGGGGCGGCATAAGCAACGAAGGAGGGGCGGCATTTGGAAGACGCATTATACTGAGAAAATCTACCGTACGGCCCTGCGCGGTAGTCGTGGCCTTGACCCCTGCGTTTGTCGTCCGCTAGATTGAGGGAAAGAATGGCCACTTGTTCCTCTCTTGTCACACTCCCTATATATACACCCACAGTGGTTTCTGCTTCGGGTCTTTTTTTAAATTTCCTTTTTTCGCTCGCTTTGAACTGAAATGTGGTTCATACGCGCTACTTCTAGCAGCACTGGGCTGAATTTTACGTGTATTAATTAGTTTTCCCTATTACTAGTGTCCCTCGCCATCGGGCGAACTCACTCCGACTTCAGAGGTACTTGTCATTCACGTCCCCACGTCATGGACGAGAAGTCAACATTTTAGTCCAACTGACCGGTATCGGGGTTGAACCCCCTATCTCGGCATCAGCACACCGGAAGTTTAAGAACGAACGCTCTTATCCATTGGGATAAGCTGGTCTCATTCGGATATTTTGTAATGTGCTGTTTTTGTATAAAATATGTTCTTCACAACAGGGCCTTGGTCACGTGAGCTGTCAGAGTGTTGGTGGTGATTGCCTTTCTTTGGCAGATTAGACTTCTAAATTTAGGAGGGAGGGAGAAAGAGCTGGAGGGAGGGGGTGTGTGTGTGCGTGCGTGTGTGTGTGCGCGCGCGCGTGTGTGTGTGTGTGTGTGCGCGCGCGTGTGTGTGTGTGTTAGAGGTACTAACTCGGCCGGATCAGAAACGATTCAGTTGTGGATGGTAGTTTTTTTTGTTTGTTTTTTTTTTTTTTACAAAATAAGACAAGAATCCCTGGGTAGTGGATCGAACATCAAGCCTTCTGTGATAAAGATGAACAGCTGGAAATACCCGAGTGCATGCTGTGCGCTCTATCAATCCCTCGGCATTTGGGCATCGAAAGGAGCAGGCTACAAAGCCACTGCCATGGGCTAAATTTTTTTAATGAGATTAACTTACAAATACATTATAGAATAAACAGGTTATGAGTCGATATTCTTCAACGAACAAATATTTCGCAAACCAACGACTAATGCTCCATTGGGGAATAAAATACTGAACAAAAAAATAGAAGAAGAAGAAGAAGAAGAAGAAGAAGAAGAAGAAGAAGAAGAAGAAGAAGAAGAAGAAGAAGAAGAAGAAGAAGAAGAAGAAGAAGAAGAAGGAGGAGGAGGAGGAGGAGGAAGAAGAAGAAGAAGAAGAAGAAGAAGAAGAAGAAGAAGAAGAAGAAGAAGAAGAAGAAGAAGAAGAAGATGATACACACGTCATCTCACTTACCGGCTTCATTTTGTAGCATTTACGCGTTGTCTCTTCTTGCAGGAGAGCTATTTTCATCCTCGGGAGGAAATCAACACGTTTCTAACTTAATTCCTGGGTTGCGTTTTTCAAACAGTCTTATTTTTGTTGCCCACTTGTATATCACTTCTGCTGTAACTATGTAATAAATACGCTCTTTCGAATTATATCACTTGTAATGTATTCACTTGCCAATACAACTATCAACGCTAAATCTTTCTATCGAATTCCTTTGATTTAAAATCGCCTTAAATATTCGCATCATTCCTTCTATATTAAAATGTAATGCAAAAACGTAACATTTCCTACCGTCTCGTCTATATATTTATATATATGTAGTCTGTTTCTCTGTATATACCTTAGCCTTAGGTTTGCTTGGCTTATTAAGTTAACACGTAGTACTTATAACATACAGTCAATACCATTTACGTTTGTAGAAGTAAATTTACTTTTTATAATACATACGGAAATACAGATACATGATACAAATGTTTCGGGGGAAACACGAATGGTAATGTTCTAAATAACAAACACCAAGAAAGATAACGATCGTTCATATTTTGAATATACTAGAGAACGACATTTGGAGTTCCCCCCGTTACAGGAACCGGACATGAGTTAAAAATAGATCACGTGCCGGACCACTGGGGGTTTTCCCATGTGTGTGGAGAAAACAAATAGACGGACTAAGAATTGCTATAGGTTATGCATGATCCATGAATGGTCAGTGAATGACCACAGTGTAAAGGTCAGATTCTACGTCACCCTTTCTATCCTGGATAGTAACTTACTTAACTCGTTATGCCCGAAACGAACAAAACGAAAAGAAACGAAGAAAATGCATCATCATCTCATCTTGCGCCTCTTGTTTGTACCTTGCGGTGTCGAGGTGAAGTATAAATAAGCAGCGACAGAGCGCCGGTTTATGGGCTTCATATATCGAGATTCCCATGGACTCTGTTATTCCCTCTGTCCATCGTTCACGTGATCGACCTCTTCAGCCTCTTCTGTTGGTTCCATACGGTCTGTACATCACTGCTTGTTGTGTAGTATACTGTTAGTTGGTTGCCTAGTTATGTGGCTGAATCCGAGATAATTATTTCTTTGAATTACTAAGACTCCGAGTCAGAATATTAACACATTCTGTGATAATCGACGTATTATACGATTTCTAGTTACTACCACTACCCTCATCATTATGTGCCAGGCCGATCGGCGTTAGTGGTCACAGTTCCTCAATTCGTACGATCATCAGTCTTGGGTGAGGTCAGTTTTCTTGTACGACTGTGTTATATGGCCAAGTCGTCTATGTATTTATAGCTCTGTGTTACCCTGATCTGTTCAGGCAAAGCTTGCCGGTCACCAAGTTGTAAAGTTTATTCATCCTCATAACGTGTCAAAATATCTCGGAGATGAAAATGGGAGTTGGCCGCACTCGAGTGCGAATAAAACACAAAATTATCAAGAAACGAGACGAATACGGGGGGAAACAACAACAACAACAGCACACACACAAATACTGGCGAACGCTTCTAGCGAAGTTTCTTTTTTATGTCAAAGTAATAAGTAGGAATACCTATCTCGACGTTCTAGATCTAGAGGTAGTCCGACCAACAAACATGTTGATGGAACACAAAATAACGGTCCAACCAGTGGCTTTCACATGAGTATTGTCAACATTAACCGATTCTGTGCCCAACAAAAATGCAGGTTTGGACCAGACATGATACACAATTGCCTGATTCAGTGCCGAAGGATAACATATCACCATATTTGACCTGCCATGTATACAGAAGGATGATATATCGCCATACTAGGGTTATTAATATTATAGTATTTGTTCGTTTCGCGGTATCTTCGGCAATTTTAATGCTCAGTGAACAGACAATTACATTATAATTCATTCTTCAGTTGCCGTGCTGATAAGTGTGGGCGGTCATGTTTCGCCATCTCACTCGATCAATAGAGTCGTGTATCAGCTCTGTGTTCTTGTCTCGACAATACCACGTGACCAAGCCATCTAGGTATTTACTTCTCTGCCTTCCCCTTGTTCCCTTTCCCTCAATCTTGCCAGTTGTCACCAATTTCTCCAATTTATTTCTTCTCATAATTTGTCAAAATAGCTGTGACTGCTTACGTCTACTTTCTCTAATCGGCTTATGGTTTTTATTTGTTTCTTGCGAGACTTGGTCATTGATTTTTCTGTCTGTCGAGTGTATTCTTTGCATTTTCCTCAGAAACAGCATTTCAACAGCCAACAGATGTTTTTTTTTTTCCATTGTGTCTGCTCATTGTCCCCGCTTAACATCCATACAGAAGTACAGGTTCTATGTGGCAACCGTACACTCTATTTCTCATTGCAAATGACATCTTTTTATTGGTCTTGCAAAAGGCTACTTTCGCCATTGCGATTCTTGTTCTCATCTCTTGAAGGCATCTCCCATGCGATGTTAATTGTGCCGATTCACTTGTTTAAGGATATTCTCATTTACTTGTATATTACATTGTGGTATTTCCTTCTTCCTAGTGACGAACATAATCTGTGTCTTTTTACAATTTAAATCTACCCCTAGTTGCTCACTGTGCAACAACCGCATCTTCTAAATGTTGTAGATCTTGTGCATTGTCTGCAATCAATACTGTATCATCTGCATATCTAATGCTATTGATGTTAAGTCCCGCTATAATGACTCCTTTCATATCTTCTACTTTCTGAAAATTGTGTAGATCTGCACGCATCTTTATCATGTTGACATGTCTTACTTTATCGAAAGCTTATAACACTTGTACATTTGGTTTTGTTTGGCACTGGCTCTGTTAAATGAACAAGTATTGTAATGTAAATTTCCGTTCACTGAACATTAAAATTGTGGAAGACACCACGAAGCAAAAGAAACAACACGAGACTCTAGTATGGCGATATATCGTCCTTCTGTAGAAACCGGAGGTCACATTTGGCGATATATTATTATTTGGCACTCAATCAGTTAAAACAGCACCAGAGAACGATGGGAACATGGGGTGGGGTGGTGTCGCTGCCGAGGGTGCGTCCCTAGTGATGGAATGAGAATGACGTGAGTAAAACCTCTCTTAAGGGAGGAAAGATAAGACTATAGAAAAACCTCCTAACAATGTATGAGAGACGCACGCAGGAAATCTCTTCTAAACTGAACACGAGAAGATGATATGAAACACCCCCAATGATGAATAAGAGAGACGCGCAGAAAAAAAAAAAAAACTATTTTAAACTGCAAACATGGAGACGATGGGGGAACAACCTCAACGATGGATAAGAGAGATCACCAGGATGCCTCCCCAACGATGAACAAAATCGATTCACGCACCCTCGTCCGAAGCTGGATCCGGGGGAAAAGACTAATCCCGCAAACTACGATTATCTTAAGGATAAACCGAATGATCTAACGGCAGACCTTGGTCAAGGCCGTCGCTTATCAGGACGAACGCACGAGAGTGGCCACCAAACCAGGAAATGCATGATCAAGAAAACGGGTATTACACGAGGATTAAAATTAAACCACCAATTACAACGATCACACTCGACACTGCACGAAAATTATGCACGGACAAACAGGGGGCGATCAATGTGGCGACAGGTCAACTGTTTTTGGCGGGCTGTAATGACAGCGACCTTCTGCAAAGGACCTGCTACTTTACACACACACACGTGTGTGTGTGTGTGTGTGTGTGCGCGCGCGCGCGCCCCGTATGACTAGACGGTACTACCTGCTTTCTATTAGCACCGAATGTTGGGCGGTGCTTACCAAACCCAACACCTCACATTGTGCCAACCGCTTCGGACAGAGGAATGCAACTAGAAGGGTACACGCCTTATCTTAATGCAACCTGGAGACTAAATGTCATGGTAAGGCGGTAAGGCAGACCAGGCCCTGAGCCTTGATCGGCAACTGGTTTAGGATGGAAGCTTTAACGGGCGGAAAGTTAAAGCATTGTTTTGCTGAATCGACAGCTTATCTTGTTTCAGACGTAATGATGTTACCTGTCCTCTGGAGTAAGCGAGGTAGGCCGAGAGAGGGATCATCCTGCATTGGCAACACATGGTCCCTACAATTCAGCCCAGGCTTTGTGCTATGGTTAGGTATATATCCAAATTACAAAGCATTGTCTGTTACAGTGGTTTCTGAACCTCCTCACCATATGTTCAGAATGTCACCCACCTCCCCCCACATATCTTTACACAGTATACGTAACACTAGAATCTAAATTTAATAACACACACTAAAACAAGTCTAGACGTCTACATAAAACATGATTTGCGGGTCTACTTACGTTATACAACGAATTTCAGAAGGGAAAGAAGTACAGAACTGTAAAGTATGGAGGGAAAAACAATATCAAGTAATCGGATTTTGTATTAACGCGATCTTGAAATAATCTTAATTCTCAACCCCCCCCCCCCCCACCCCCTAGAAACCTTAAAATTCCCCCACCCGGGGGTGGGAAAGTCCCCACCGGTTGAGAACCACGGGTCTATCAAGACGGCAAGGTGTCAGTCACACATACATACATATAGGTATATATGCTAATCGATCGTATGTCCTTTAAAGGACGTGACAATTTATCCCAGCATATGTTGGCTGTGATTTACTAGGCAATTTTTAGGTTCAGTGGGTTGCCACTGCTGTCTGAACCTCCAATCCCTACACCATCGACAGCAATATGCTTCTAAATCATCGGCTGCTGATTTCAAACCCTGGACTCGATATGTGGGGGAAATATGAAACTGCTTGCTTGCGTTCGCTGGCTGTGAGCTCCAGCGTGAAGTCCTGTATGTTGGATGAAGACATCTTGTTGTCCAACATCAGTATGATGTCATACAAGACCTGAGGTTTGCGTGAGTATCCGTTGTCCCATTTCTGGCTTCTTGGTGTGCAGACTGGTGGTTCCTTGCCATGCGGGCAGATACTCACTCTCCGACTTCGGAAGAATCACTGATGCTACCACGTTAGCCAGGACTTCGAAGGGACCTGTTGCCCAGGACGTACGACTAGGGCGTGTTAATAGGTCTTGGCCAGTATAGAACCTGGCCCTGGAAACACCTCTGCGACCCACGAAACTGTTTCTCACTAACTGTAACAGAGAGGACCTGGTACAGATCGCGGAAGTACCTTGATCAACCAGTACTCTGGGCCCAGGTCGAAGCATTAATAAAAAAATAAAAAAAATTGGGTAAGACACCACAAACTCTTAACTACACACTTGGCCAGTAAAAATGCATATCTGTACGTAGGAACCGCAGTGAAAAGTTGATTCATGGTCGTCCTGTCAACATTGTCAGAAACAGCAGGTTCCACAGCGCAATGTTAATTGATAACCTTATAGGAGGATTAGCCGGCTTCCTGGCCTAGAGGTTAGCGACGTTTCTCCGTAATCTCGTAGGTAACGTGACGACGGTGAGAATCAGCAGTGGTTCGAATCGCGTCGGTAACTTACGGGGTATGTGACCCAGCCGCTCAGAAAGCAATGGCAAACTGCTGAGCGTAATCTTGCCAAGAAATCAACAATCAGCTGAAAGATGCTGATGTTGACAGCGATGTCCTGTAAAGGATATGCAAACAAACAACAGGAGGATTAGTGAGCAAACAGATTGCATCCCAAGAGTATTTCAGAGCGAGGGAAGGCTGAGCAGAGACAAGACTTTCGGGATGTAGGGTAGGAACTAAGAGTGAGCTAGTGAGGGGAAATTCATCTTAATGCGTTACAAAAAATCCTTTACTTATCCAAATAGATGCAAGCCATTTTCAGGGCACAGGCAACTTGAACGTCATTGCATGGGACTCAGTTAAAGCTCAGCATTGCGCCCAACCAATTGTAAGTACTTTGTCTTCCTTTTCATTTTGTGGTTACCAGAAATCTAATTTCTGGGTAAAATCTGCAGTCGATTAGAGATCTGCCGTTGTAAGCCAGAGCATGTTTTTCATTGTGGCTTCTTACGGCCAGTCTAGCGCCGAGCCTCTTGGCTGAGAGAGGACATATCTGAGGGATGAGTTTGGCAGTTTGAGGGCCTGCTTCACCCGTGCTGTCAGTTTTAGGTGAAACAGGAGGAAGTAAGAGTTGAGCTGAGTCCAGAACTGACAGCATAACACTCGGGACATTCCATTACATGATCCGACCTCATCTGCAACAGCCAGTGAGGAGTCCCACTGCTAATGGTACCAGTCTGATTTATGTCCGTCTGGCTTTTCCTTGGAGTTTTGAGTGTTGGTCAGATCCCCTGCAGCACCATTCTCTGCAAGCAATGATGGTCTATGCGTGGAAGTGGAAGTTGTAGTTTGCATTTGTGTGAACCACATTAACAGAAAATAGCTGTGGAGATTTGAATACTTTCTCGCCAAGCAAATACCTTGTGTGTTGTCTTAAATTGATGGTTTGTTGCATGACAGAGGTATGCCATTAAATCTTCTGATGTGGATTAAACCAGTTAAAGACAAGATGATCGACTTCATTGCACTGGGTTTTACCCCATGTGATTCGGCCTTCTTTCCACAGAGTGGCCTGCCAAAAGTATAGCACAGAGCACAAACTCTGTAGCTCCAGCCACCCCTCGGGGTCCCTGAAGAGACTGCACCCGTGAACCAGATGACGGAGTGAGAAAATGACCACAGGATCTTCACACCATGAGGCTTGACCCCTCCACCTGACAGGGATGGATTATGTGAGTTAACTGGTTCAGTGCCAAACACATGATCTTCACAGCATGAGGCTTGACACCTTCACCTGGCAGGGATGGATTATGTGAGTTAACTGGTTCAGTGATAAAACACATGATCTTCCAGCATGAGGCTTGACACCTTCACCTGGCAGGGATGGATTATGTTAGTTAACTGTTTCAGTGCCAAACAAAACGTAGGATTGGACCAATCACGGTACACAACCAAAGGACAAGTATTATAATTTAAACTTCTATTCACTGGGCATTAAAATGAGGAAGAAACCACGAAACAAAACAAATAACACAATGACCCCAGTATGGCGCTACAGCGTCCTTGGGTCCAAATGAGAGATCACATTTGCCGATGTATTATCACTCGGCCCAATTCAATTAAGCAACTGCTTCCTGTACTGATGTTTACTTGTTTTCTTTAATTGTATGCGGTGTTGCTGAGGCTGTCTGCTGCAAGATGCCTCGTTTCCTGGCATATTACAGTGTGGTTTAAACATTTTAGACAGGCTTCTTCTTCTGTATCTCCTGCGAATTCAAACCATAGCCAGAAGCGTAAACACTCCAAACGCCTATCCACCATGTTGTTTGTTATCTCCTGCAGCTGTGTCCTCCCAGTGTTATTAATCCGTCTATAAGTCTCTCCTTGTGTTTTTATGTCCTCCTATTTCATTTGTCTTGTGGGTTGTAGACAAAAGAGTGTCTAGCATGAGATAAAACTGCCGAGACTGTCTGCTGTCAGATGCCTTGTTTCCTGGCATGTTGCAGTGCGTTTGAAACACGGTAACATGTTAGACAGACTAGCACACACAGAATATCACAACACAGTATCACAGTTGTGTCAGTAATTATGTACTTAATTAGATACAGAAGAATGACAGATTATATATATTCATACGCATACAATACAGGTTTTGCACGGTGAAAGAAAACATGCAACTCCATATCTACATTCTGAGAAAACATGGTCCACACAAATGCAAGATCTTTACTTCCACACTGCCCTTACCTCCAGAACATTCTGGAAATGATCTAGTACTAATTTAAAGAAGCTGTGCTGACTCAATTAGAGCCAAACTGATTAAAATAGAATATACTCCCGAGAATTAAACCCCAACCCCACCGAGATGATAAGCAAGCACACTAACCACACATCCATACGATAACAATTGTGGAATTACAAACAAATATAAACGGACAGCAGTTTGAAATAAATATGAGAAAGTAGATGTGATGTGAATATGCACTTGATCATCATCCTGTGCCCTGGCAACTAGCATAGGTGTTCATGTCTTTCCCCAGATCTGTGTCTTTTGTGTCCTGGATTAACTCTGCCGATATTCCCCCATGCCACTGTCTCTCCAGCATCATTTCTCTTAGTCTGCATGTGCTTCTTTCCCCACTGATCTTTCCAATTGTCACAATGTTCTCCAATGCCTCTCTTTTCACCACACAACCAAAGACAGCTGCTTCTCTTTTTTCTATAACTGTAAATAATATACTAGCTTCCTTAGCCTCTTCCAGGCAATCGTTGTAGGTTACTATGGCAGTCCAAGGAATACGCTTTTCATTGGCTGAGAATAACAGAACAAAGGACAAATGGGAAGATCAAAAGGAACTTGAAGAAAAACAACAGAAGGAACTGCCAAGGAGATTGGAATGACGTAGTTATAGCAATAACAAAGATGGCAACCAAGAACAGAAATAAATAGAGAGCAACTTATGCATCATTTTTCTTTACAGGGATAGTAACAACAATGACAAATGAAAATTAATAGTGACAAGTTAATAATATGATTTTCTGTCTCTCTGGTTTAAAAATGAATTTACAACTATAAAAGAACATCATTTTTCTCCACAGGGATAGTAACAACGATGACAAATGACAATGGACAGTGACAAGTTAATAATATGATTTTCTGTCCCGCTGGTTTAAAAATGAACTTAAAACGTGAATTTACAACTATAAAAGAACATCATGTTTCTTCACAGGGACAGTAACAACGGTGACAAATGACAATGAATAGTGACATGTTAATGTGATTGTTTTGTCCCTCTGGTTTAAAAATGAATGTACAACATGAATTTACAACTATAAATGAAGATCATTTCTGGTTGATTTTTGCAGACAAAGCTCTGATCATCTGTTCTACACGGGTTGGGGTCAAGTCCACACCAGCAATGTCTGACCACTCCTGGGTCACCTCTTCTTTATCAACAGCCTGACTGATTCGTCGGTTCTGAAAGTATGAAAGTAAACTAATTAAATACCAGCTTAAGGCAGTCAGCCATTCTGGCAAATTGGTTAGTGTGCATGTTACCAAAACAGTAAAAAAGTCCAGGAAAAGGGCTATGTTAATTAGACATGTGGTGATAACCCCATATTTGTATAGACTAATGGGCACTCCGATTCCAAATTGTAGGAAAGAAAAAAAAACTTTCCACAACGTTCCAACCAGCCTCTGTGGTGTTGGTTTTAGTTGTGGTGGTTCATGGTGCAGGTTAAGTTTCTTTCGGTTTCTGCGCCAGTGTCGGCTGGCTTTTCAATTTTGAAGAGTTTAAGCCTGTGACGTCACCAGTGGAGATTGGTTGGCGGTTCTCCTTTGTGTCCGTCTCTTCTGGCAGTTTCTTTTGTTAGTGTTGGCTCCTGGTACGTCTTGCTTGATTGGTTGCAGTCCTTATAAGGACTCTTTATTGGTTGGTTGTTTAACTAACACTGCCATAAGCCCTTGTAGATTCTCTCGAAGCATCAACCCGACGGCTCATTAGTTTATATCACACTGGCTGCCTTTACTTCCCATGAAACTTCCTCATAACCGTCTAGACCAGGTTGACACAAAAACCCCTGGTCAATTTTGCAAAGTCCACCTTTATGACCACCGGACTGACAGGCAAGTGTACCAGTCCCTGCACCACCATGACTACCAACAGTAGCCTGCATTCAAACCCCAGCAGCAGCAGGATTTGTTTCAAACCCAGCATGGTCCTAAGGTTGACCCGATCTCATCAAATGGGTGCTGGATAATTTTAAGAATTTTCTGGAAAAGAAAGGTTAAAATTGACCTTGGCACCAAGTTTGGAGAAAAGCTTCTGCCATTATCATCATCATCATCATGTGCCATGCCGATCAGTGTGGGCAGTCATGTTTCGCCATCTCACGCAAACACCAGAGTTGTGGATCATCTCTGTGTTGTCTTGACCATATCATGTGCCAAGTCATCCAAATATTTACATCTCTGCCTTCTCCTGGTTCTGTTCCCCTTGATCTTGCCAGCTGTCACCAAGTTCTCCAATTTATTTCTTCTCATATCATGCCCAAAATATTTTGACTGTCTACATCAAATTTCTCTAATCAGTTTACAGTTTTCATTTGTGTCTTGTAGGACTTGTTCATTGGTTGGTTTTTTTCTCTGTATGTCTAGGGTATTCTTTGCATTTTCCACAGAAACCACATTTCCACAGCTATTAAATGATTTACAGATTATCTGCTCATTGTCCTCGCTTCACATCCATACAAAAGTAGATGTATTATGTAGCACTTGAATGCTCTTTTTCTCGTTGCAGTTGACATCTTTTTATATTGGTTAGTATGTTTCCCATCCTGCAAAAGGCTACCTTCACCATGGCGTTTCTTGTTCTAATCTCTTCAAAGCACCTCCTATCAGATGTTAAGACTGTTACGAGATAGCTGTACCGACTCACCTGTATAAGAATATTCCCATTTACCAGTTTATTACATATATACTCTATGTCAGCCTCACTTTAAAAGATTGCAAGAACATTTCAGGGCCTAGATGGAACAAGTCCACCCAGCGGCTAGAGCTTTCTACATGAGAATCATTGGGATACAAGGCGAGAAAACCCAGAAAGAGATGGTCAGATGGAGTAAAAACGACATTGAAGAAATCAAATATAACATTACAGCAAGCAACAAGACAAGCGAACAACAGAAAATTACATCTGACTACTCTCTGCAGCGCTTTCACAGCAAAAGCAGTAGGTCAAAAGAAGAATTGAATGCCACTGCATTGGAGTCAGCCTTCCAGAGGATTCAAAACAACAACTACACTTTAGTTCTAGTTACAGGTTATACAGAGGGGGTTTCAAATCAAAACTTTAAAAGTAGGACAGAAATTACAATAACCATGAAATTGTCTTGTAACCTGTCAGTATTGTTGTTAAGGAAGTCATGGGTGTTAATGCATGTGACATCATCGTGCAGGCAAATATGACGATGTCATCAGGACAGTCTAAAGATGGCCACCCCATTTTGACACACACCAAAGAGCAGCAGCATTTTTTATGTTTTTTTTTTAATCAGTGAAGGGGTGACACCTATAGAAATTAATTGGTGAATGAAGGTATAGATCAGTGGTTCTCAACCTTTTTTTGGCTCGTGCCCCCCTTCACCATATTTTCAGAACGTCATCACCCCCTCTTCCCCACCCCCACTCAGTATACGTAATAATGGAAGCTAAATTTAATAGAACATACTAAAACAAGTCTAGACGTATACATAAAACGTGATTTGCGGGTCTACTTACATTATAAAATGAATTTCAGAAGGGTGAGACGTACAGAACCGTAAAGTGCGAAGGGAAAAACAATATCAAGTAATTGGTTCTTGTATTAACGCTATCTTGAAATAATCTTAGTTCCCCCCTGGAAACCCTAAAATTCCCCACCAGTTTAGAACCACTGGTATAGATGGTGATGCATGCCTGTTAGTTCAGCAAGTGTATGACGGAGTAAGAAGTTACAAAATGGCGCGACTTCTGTCAAAATGGCGTGACTTCTGTGACAGACCGTTCACGACTGGGTCAGGCACACCGAGTAGTGACCCCAGAGTATTTTTCTACAGGAATCCAAACACTTTATCAACGATGGAGGACTTTCATTGAACTCAGTGGTGACTACATAAAAAAATGATACATTTGTTTTTTACTTTTTCAGAATATATAAAATTTAAGGTTTTCACTTGAAGTGGCCTCGTACTTCATTTTTCTCCATGAACTTTTGTAGCATATACATATATATTACATTGAAGTTTAAAACTGCATGGGAATTGTATGCTCATCAAGCATAAAATGGTACATATCAAGTCACAAAACGCCAATGTAATTTCTGTGAAAAATAACTTGTTAAAGAGAGTAGACCTGTGTTGAAATAGTAATTGTGTATGTGCACAAAAGATTTACACCAACTGTGCTGAAATAATAATTTTGTATGTGCACAAAAGATTTACACCAACTGTGCTGAAATAATAATTGTGTGTGCACAAAAGATTTACACCAACTGTGCTGAAATAATAATTGTGTGTGCACAAAAGATTTACACCAACTGTGCTGAAATAATAATTGTGTGTGCACAAAAGATTTACACCAACTGTGCTGAAATAATAATTGTGTGTGCACAAAAGATTTACGCCACCTGTGCTGAAATAATAATTGTGTGTGCACAAAAGATTTACGCCAACTGTGCTGAAATAATAATTGTGTGTGCACAAAAGATTTACACCAACTGTGCTGAAATAATAATTGTGTGTGCACAAAAGATTTACACCAACTGTGCTGAAATAATAATTGTGTGTGCACAAAAGATTTACACCAACTGTGCTGAAATAATAATTGTGTGTGCACAAAAGATTTACACCAACTGTGCTGAAATAATAATTGTGTGTGCACAAAAGATTTACACCAACTGTGCTGAAATAATAATTGTGTGTGCACAAAAGATTTACACCAACTGTGCTGAAATAATAATTGTGTGTGCACAAAAGATTTACACCAACTGTGCTAAAATAATAATTGTGTGTGCACAAAAGATTTACACCAACTGTGCTGAAATAATAATTGTGTGTGCACAAAAGATTTACACCAACTGTGCTGAAATAATAATTGTGTGTGCACAAAAGATTTACACCAACTGTGCTGAAATAATAATTGTGTGTGCACAAAAGATTTACACCAACTGTGCTGAAATAATAGTGTGTGTGCACAAAAGATTTACACTCACTGTGCTGATCTAGAAATGTATATGCACAAAGGATTTACACCCGTGTTGAAATAATAATTGTGTGTGCACAAAGGATTTACACCAACTGTTGAAATAGTAATGTTTTGTGCAAGAAGGAATTACAGCAAATGTGTTGAAATAGTAAAATTTTTTTTTGCACAAAGACTTACAAATGATTGTTGAAATAGTAATGCTTTGTGTTGACGGACTTACAACTGATGTGTTGAAATATTTTGTGCATGAATGACTGACAACTGGTGAGTGGAAATGTTTTGTGCATGAATGACTGATAACTGATGTGTGGAAATGTTTTGTGCATGAATGACTAACCTTTTTAACCAGGATGGGACTTCCTGCCAAGGACATAAACTTCTCACCGGGTTTGGCTTCTCTGCTGTTTTCAGGAGTCATTGGAAGGCTGAAAAAGTCATCTATCATCAGTACAAGTATGGGATGATTAGTATTCAAACTTCCTGACCAAGGACAATTAGTGACAGATGAAACAAGTATGGGAAGATTAGTATTCAGACTTCCTGACCAAAGACATTAGTGACAGATGAATCAAGTATGGGAAGATTAGTATTCAGACTTCCTGACCAAAGACATTAGTGACAGATGATTCAAGTATGGGAAGATTAGTATTCAGACTTCCTGACCAAAGACATTAGTGACAGATGAAACAAGTATGGGAAGATTAGTATTCAGACTTCCTGACCAAAGACATTAGTGACAGATGAAACAAGTATGGGAAGATTAGTATTCAGACTTCCTGACCAAAGACATTAGTGACAGATGATTCAAGTATGGGAAGATTAGTATTCAGACTTCCTGACCAAAGACATTAGTGACAGATGAAACAAGTATGGGAAGATTAGTATTCAAACTTCCTGACCAAAGACATTAGTGACAGATGATTCAAGTATGGGAAGATTAGTATTCAGACTTCCTGACCAAAGACATTAGTGACAGATGATACAACTGTCATTTACTACCAATATAGTACCTTGCGGTGTATGGCAGGGAGGTTTTAGAGCCTGAGGAATTACGGCCGTCTAGTTAGTGCAGGTTAAGATTTTCTCTTTGCCCCCCGACAGAAAAAGGACCGAGGACTCGAACCCGGGTCTCCCGAAGGAGAATCTGGCATTCTAGCCACTAGGTCAGCCGCTCCTCACAGATGATACAAGTTTGGGATAATTAGTATTCAAACTTCCTGACCAAGGACAATTAGTAACACATGATGGCAGGTATGAGTGGGGTGTTGGTGTAATCATTAGGTTACACACAAATGAATAGCATAAATGGTTCTGGTATACAAACAATTGACTCATTGTCAGTGTGTCAGAGTTTGTGTACTGTGCTGAGATTCTCCGCATGTGATCTATGGGAGGAGAGTGGAGCACTTAAAGAGATATAATTCTGCAAATGAAAATGAATTTCTTCCCCTATCTCTCGCACTGACTCACATAAATTTCTTCTTTCGTTCGCTACTCACAAAAACTTCTTCTTTCGTTCGCTACTCACATAAACAATATGCAATAGCTAATCCATGGCACTATGGGTCTGGACTACTACAGAATCATCGCCGACTGCTTGTCTGAGCACCATATATCTTCTTCTTTATTCTTGATGTGTGTATATGGGTGGCGGATGTGTGAGTGGATGATGGATGTGTGGGTGGGTGTGGGATGTGTGTGGGTGGAGGATGTGTGTGGGTGGAGGATGTGTGTGGGTGGGTGGTTAGGAGGTGTGAGTGGGTAGAGGATGTGTGGGAGGGGGATGGGTGTGTGGGTTTGGATGTGTATGTGGATTGGCGGGGGATGTTTGTGTGGGTGGGTGAGTGTGTGTGGATTGGGGGAATGGGTGGGGGAAGTATGTGTGGGTGGGGGAAGTATGTGTGGGTGGGGGGATGTCTGTGGGAGGGGGATGGGTGGGTCAGTGGGATATGTATGTGTCCCTGGGTGTTTGTGTGTGTGGGTGGGATATGTGCCTTATAACAAGGTAATTTGCGTTGTTTATGTTTACAACATTCATTTGACAATGTTTGTATTTCCTATGCGAATGTATCATGCACTATGGACGAACGAAAGATGAGTGATTGGAAAGGCCAAATGTAGGACGGGCCCGCGTGCCCAGTTTGTGACCCTTTTAAAATAAAGTTGAATTGAACTGAATTCTTCTTTCAAGGGAAGTGTGTCGCACCTAGTTATGACCGCAAAGGCCAGTGTGTCTGACTTTGGCATACATTTGTCAAGTTTGCTTCCTCTGGACAGATTCCATCCAACGTTAAGGGCTGTATCTACCCATTTGCTAGGTTTGTCTTTTCCTTAATAATGTGGACAGGGCAACAGGTATACAGCCTACTTTTTGTGATTTCCAACTTCTGTGGGATTTTGAAGTGTAATGGCTTCACAAAGCCTACAGTGCAATGTTGGATTTTCGTGTAATGCCTTGTACCACAACGACAAGGTAGCTAATAGGCCTGCAGAGTTGAGTCAAGAACTGACATAACAGCCTTTCCTCGAAGTGTCGGTCAAATCCCCTGGTCACTCCCTGCCACACCATTCTCTCCAGGACATGACAGTGTATCAGTTCTCCCACACTAAACACATGATCTCAAAGAGCCATAACCCATGTGCTTTATCGTGCAGCAATTCCCCACCCAGTGGTGCAGACTCAGCCAATCTGTCCGCCTGCTTGTTTCCCAACAAACTAGCATGCCCTGGGGAAAAGATTCAACAAATGCTCCGGATTTAATTATTTAATTGACAGGCCACTCTACATGAAGCATACCTGACTTCACGCTTCTAAGTATGTTCTTGAGCCAGTTACAATCATGACATCTGTGTGCTGTCTATCTTCCAGCCAGTGGTAGGCTGCAGTGACTGCCTCCACCTCCATTCTCAGACTAGATATTGTACTACCATATGCTAAACTTTCCTGCACTACACACCATCCATTAATTTTGCTACTAACCCCCAGGCACTTTTTTCCCCCTCTTAGCAGAGTCATCCGCATAGATGATTACATCATCTGGGCGTGAACTGCAGTGTACCAATAGTTGCACCTCCCACCCAGTGCCGACTACTGGCCAATCCTGACACTCCTGAGGCAATGTGACGAAGACCCTGTACATAAAGCACAATCTTTAGAAGCTAGAAGAAACAACAAAGAGAGCATGCACGTACCTTGGATCAAATTTAGGTGTCACGAGAGGAGTTGGTCCCCAGGTGCGCTGGCTGATTTTGTTTGCTGGAGTATTGAATCTGCTAGACAGAGCAGGACAAAAACATTCACGAATACTGGATATAAGGGACAACATCACTGCACTCTGTACAATCCCACACATGCTTCACCCATGTCCTCGGCACATTCCCACACACCCTTCACTCATGCCCTCGGCACATTCCCACACATTCACCCCTGTACATGGTACATTCCCACACACCCTTCACTCATGCCCTTGGTAATTCCCACACACCTTTCACTCATGCCCTCGGTACATTCCCACACACCATTCACTCATGCCCTCGGTACATTCCCACACATCATTCACTCATGCCCTCGGTACATTCCCACACCCTTCACTCATGCCCTCAGTACATTCCCACACACCCTTCACTCATGCCCTCGGTACATCCTTCACCCCTGCCCATGGTACATCCCCACAAATTCACCCGTCCACAGTACAATCCCTCACACCCTTCACCCCTGTCCACAGTACAATCCCACACATCATTCACTCATGCCCACGGTACATTCCCACATACCCTTCACCCCTGTCCACAGTACAATCCCACACATTATTCACTCATGCCCATGGTACATTTCCTCACCCCTGTCCACAGTACAATCCCACACATCATTCACTCATGCCCATGGTACATTCCCTCACCTCTGTCCACAGTACAATCCCACACATCATTCACTCATGCCCATGGTACATTCCCTCACCCCTGTCCACAGTACAATCCCACACATCATTCATTCATGCCCATGGTACATTCCTACACACCATTCACCCCTGTCCACAGTACAATCCCACACATCATTCACTCATGCCCACAGTACATTCCCACACATCCTTCACCCGTGTCCACGGTACATTCCCACACACCCTTCATCCATGTCCATAGTACATTCCCACACATTCAACCCCTGTCCACAGTACATTCCCACACATCCTTCACCCCAGCCCCCGGCACATTCCCACACATCCTTCATGCATGAGAAATATGGACAGTATTTGAGTATCTGGCTGGGCATGCGGGTAAGTACACTTGTCCCTTCAGCAAGACGTCGTTATTTGGAGTTGACAGGTTCAAATTTCAGTGTGTCTTAAAGCTGTACATTTTTATTTTGTCCAGCATGTGCACTTACCTTTCCTTTTCTCACTAAAAGTGCTGATAAATACCTGTGAGTTTATTTCTCATGCTACGTCATTGAGTTCAAAGGTTCTCCAGCAATGTATATTTCTGTATAGCATCACATTGGAGCAAAACAACAAAGTGACAGATCTTGCAGTATAAGAACAGTCAAACAGATTCTCAGAAACAACACAGTGACAGATCATGCATTATGAGAACAGTCAAACATTCTCAGAAACAACAAAGTGACAGATCTTGCTTTATGAGAACAGCAGTCAAACAGATTCTCAGAAACAACAAAGTGATAGATCTTGCATTATGAGAACAGTCAAACAGATTCTCAGAAACAACAAAGTGACAGACCATGCATTATAAGAACAGTCAAACAGATTCTCAGAAACAACAAAGTGACAGATCATGCATTATGAGAACAGTCAAACAGATTCTCAGAAACAACAAAGTGACAGATCATGCATTATGAGAACAGTCAAACAGATTCTCAGAAACAACACAGTGACAGATCATGCATTATAAGAACAGTCAAACAGATTCTCAGAAACAACAAAGTGACAGATCATGCATTATGAAAACAGTCAAACAGATTCTCAGAAACAACACAGTGACAGATCTTGCTTTATGAGAACAGCAGTCAAACAGATTCTCAGAAACAACAAAGTGACAGATCTTGCTTTATGAGAACAGCAGTCAAACAGATTCTCAGAAACAACAAAGTGATAGATCTTGCATTATGAGAACAGTCAAACAGATTCTCAGAAACAACAAAGTGACAGATCATGCATTATGAGAACAGTCAAACAGATTCTCAGAAACAACACAGTGACAGATCATGCATTATGAGAACAGTCAAACAGATTCTCAGAAACAACAAAGTGACAGATCTTGCATTATGAGAACAGTCAAACAGATTCTCAGAAACAACAAAGTGACAGATCTTGCATTATGAGAACAGTCAAACAGATTCTCAGAAACAACAAAGTAACAGATCTTGCATTATGAGAACAGTCAAACAGATTCTCAGAAACAACAAAGTGACAGATCTTGCATTATGAGAACAGTCAAACAGATTTTCAGAAACAACAAAGTGACAGATCTTGCATTATGAGAACAGTCAAACAGATTCTCAGAAACAACAAACTAACAGATCTTGCATTATGAGAACAGTCACACAGATTCTCAGAAACAATAAAGTGACAGACCATGCATTATGAGAACAGTCAGATTCTCAGAAAGAATACAACAAAAGATTGGCTGTAAAGATGGTCGAACTCTTTTCCCATAAATGCTCCAACCAAATACCAATGACAACATCAATGGCTGAAATAAAAAAAAAAGACAGAAGTCTCCAGTTTTAAATTGGTAAAAAATCATCTGAATCCCCAACACACTCACACACCTGTGCTATACTACTTGAAAGTTTCATATACAATTGTTTGAAGTAACAGAGAGTGCAAAGAAAGGACTCTCCTTGAATATCAAGAAACAGTAACAATGGTGATATCAAAGAAAATGGTGACATAGAAATAGAAGGGAAAATTCTTTAAAAAGTGGATAATTTTAAATACCTAGGGAAGCTGTACAACAGAGATTAAGAGCAGAATAGGGCAGGCAAAAGCCACATTTAAGAAAAGGAAGAGTATCATATGAAAAAAGTCACTATCAATGAATGTAAGAGAGTGCTGAAATGCTATATAAAATCAGTTTTGCTGTATGGCAGTGAATCTTGGAATGTAAATGAACAAATTAAGAAGAACTTAGAAGCAACAGAAATGTGGTTTTTGAGACGAATGTTGTGAATTCTTTGGACTGCCAGAGTAACTAACAACGATTGCCTGAAAGAGGCTAATGAAACTAGAACACTATATACAACAATAAGAAAGAGGCAAACAGCTTTCTTTGGTCATGTGATGAGAAGAGCGACATTGGAGAACATTGTGACAACTGGAAAGATCGAGGGGAAGAGAGTCAGAGGCAGACCAAGAGAAATGATGCTGGACGGATTGAGACAGTGGCATGGAGGAATATCATCAGTAGAGTTGATCCAGAACACCAAAGGCCGAGATCTGTGGAGAGCCATGAATGCCTACACCAGCTGACAGGGCACTTGATGATGATGATGATAAAATTTCCCTGAACTAATTTCTCTTTATAATTTGTTGGTGCAGAACAATGCATTATATTCATGTTTACCAACCCCTTTGTGCTTCTAAATGTTGCTATTATCCTTGAACTCACTGCTTCCCATCCTATTATTGCATCTTCAGCCTCCTTAGAAAGCATTAAGGCCATTCTTATACTGCACAGGGCAATTTCCTTTATGCAGTATGAGAACAGCACTGTTTCACCTGTGTTTTGAAGCTTTTTGCCTGCTCCATTCCATCTTGTTTCAAACATAATAACTTTAACATATTTAATTCCCCCTACTACCTGTGCAGTCTTTCCTAGTTCATACATAGTTCTAACATCGCAGATGCCAATTCGGGAGACTTTTCTAGGTGACAGAGATAAGTTGTCAATCCAGATTCCTGATGGCTTTCTCCACATCACATTATACTTGTTCAAGAAGAGACTCCTTTCATCTTGGTTGGCTGGGTTATTTTTCTGTTCTCATCTGTAGACTTGTTTTGTGGTTGCTTGTGTGTTGTAAATAAAGTCTACAATGAAATTTGGTAGGCAGTTAGTCCCATGCCGACCCTCCCTTACAGCCTCTTATGTCATGCAATAGTAGGTTGGTGTTGCTACTCTTTGCTTCCCATGTGGACCACGGTAACACAGTGGGAAAAGAGGAATTACCCAAAAATAAAAATTATAAAAGAAATGCACACCATACTTCTACTGACCTATTCCTGGTAGACGCTGCAGTACGAGGTGCTGTCTTGTCATGTTTTCTCTATGGAGAAACATTTACAATGAGAGATAAATTAATAGAAACAATTTCAAGCGACTAATGTTCAGGTGACATCAAAACTGTAGCTCTCATAACGAGGAATGCCATTCACCATTTTGCTTGGTAGGAGTTATGCTAGGAAAGTAGAAATGTCGCGGGGGTTAACTGTCTGATTACTTCTTAACTCTCACTAGACAGCTAGAGAACAATGTGGCCGAAAGGATTAAGTCACTCATGCTTGAACTTCCAGTGCAATGATAGGGTAGTGGGTTCAAGCCACACGTTGGTCAGTTGGGATTCAAATGCTGACTTCTTGTTCTTGACTTGGGGGAATAAATTACAAGTACCTCAGAAGTCGGAGTGGGTTGGCCTGAGAGACACTGGTAATAGGGAAAGTTAACCCTCAAGCAAACATCAGTCCAGTGCACTCACTAGTGGCAACAACTACTTGCAGAAGTAGCATATGTGGATCACGCAAGTTAATGCCAGCAACAACAACACAAAACAACAACAACAACACAAAACAACAACAACAACAAAACAACAGCAACAAAACAAAAATGAGAGAGAAAAGACTAACTTTATCCTACTTCTTGTGATATCAGTTCAGCTAAGTCTTTGTTATCCTTTCCTAATGAACTAAATTCAGGCAGATTCTCATGTACTAGGGGTTGTGTCTGTTATTTCTCACTGGAAGATAACTTACGTCCGTCCAAATAAACTCAATTTGAGTATTTTCCCGGCAGAAGCCAACCCCCTTTTACTTACCTTCAGTCAATAGAGCAGGGGAATGGAACCCACATCTACCACTGAAGACAGCCGTGGTAAACAACACATGATACTAGCCCCAAATGAATACCACTCACATTAATTATAGAACATTTTGCCACAATACTTTTCTTGGACAATACCATTACTTCCATTTTATTATTCAAGGTGATACCTTTTCTTCCTTTCTATATCCACGGTGCGCTTGTGGGACCAGGTGGAGAAGGCGGAGGAACAGATTGAGAACCCATATGTGGAAAGAATGAGATTGCGGGGGATCGGCAGGGGTTCTGGAAGAATCTCAAAACTGAGAGGGAAGACCAAGAGAACATTTAATCAGATAGCGGTGGGAACGATTAGTAGTATGACTCTTAGCAGGCTGTTGAACGTGGGGACTGAGCACGTATGGGAATGTCCTGAGTGCAGTGATGTCGGTTCTTGACTCAACTCAACTTATATTCATGGTGTCAATCATTTCCTGATTTTTTGCTGTAAAGATGGTGTCATAAGCTTCATGTCTAATGGTTTATATAAACAGAATTCATCATCATCATGTCTCATGCTGATAAGCATGGGCGGTCATAGTTCATTATCTCACAAGATCATCAGAGTCTTGGATCAGGTCTGTGAGCGGTCATAGTTCATTATCTCACAAGATTGCCAGAGTTTTGGATCAGGTCTGTGAACGGTCATGGTTCATTATCTCACAAGATTGCCAGAGTTTTGGATCAGGTCTGTGAACGGTCATGGTTCATTATCTCACAAGATTGCCAGAGTTTTGGATCAGGTCTGTGACCAGTCATGGTTCATTATCTCATAAGATTGCCAGAGTTTTGGATCAGGTCTGTGACCGGTCATGGTTCATTATCTCACAAGATTGTCAGAGCTTTGGATCAGGTCTGTGAACAGTCATGGTTCATTATCTCACAAGATTGCCAGAGTTTTGGATCAGGTCTGTGACCGGTCATGGTTCATTATCTCACAAGATTGTCAGAGCTTTGGATCAGGTCTGTGAACAGTCATGGTTCATTATCTCACAAGATTGCCAGAGTTTTGGATCAGGTCTGTGACCGGTCATGGTTCATTATCTCACAAGATTGTCAGAGCTTTGGATCAGGTCTGTGAACAGTCATGGTTCATTATCTCACAAGATTGCCAGAGTTTTGGATCAGGTCTGTGACCGGTCATGGTTCATTATCTCACAAGATTGTCAGAGCTTTGGATCAGGTCTGTGAACGGTCATGGTTCATTATCTCACAAGATCACCAGAGCTTTGGATCAGGTCTGTGACCGGTCATGGTTCATTATCTCACAAGATTGCCAGAGTTTTGGATCAGGTCTGTGATCGGTCATGGTTCATTATCTCACAAGATTGTCAGAGCTTTGGATCAGGTCTGTGACCGGTCATGGTTCATTATCTCACAAGATTGCCAGAGTTTTGGATCAGGTCTGTGAACAGTCATGGTTCATTATCTCACAAGATTGCCAGAGTTTTGGATCAGGTCTGTGAACGGTCATGGTTCATTATCTCACAAGATTGCCAGAGTTTTGATCAGGTCTGTGACCGGTCATGGTTCATTATCTCACAAGATTGTCAGAGCTTTGGATCAGGTCTGTGAACGGTCATGGTTCATTATCTCACAAGATTGCCAGAGTTTTGGATCAGGTCTGTGACCGGTCATGGTTCATTATCTCACAAGATCGTCAGAGTTTTGGATCAGGTCTGTGACTGGTCATGGTTCATTATCTCACAAGATTGCCAGAGTTTTGGATCAGGTCTGTGACCGGTCATGGTTCATTATCTCACAAGATCGTCAGTTTTGGATCAGGTCTGTGTTTTTGTCTCGGTTAAGCCATGTGGCCAAGCCGTCCATGTATTTATTATCTCTTTACCTTTCCCAAGCTCTCTTCCCATCAATTTTGCCAGTTGTCACTAAGTTTTCCAGTTTATTTCTCATAATGTGCCCAAAAAATTTTCAGCCTACGTCTAATTTCTCACATACGAAGACAAATACTGGGAAGATAGAGGAAGACAGAGAGAACATTTGGACAGTCCTGGCACGGAAGATCTTGTGTCATGGCACGGAAGATCTTGTGTCATGGCACGGAAGATCTTGTGTCATGGCATGGAAGATCTTGTGTCATGGCACGGAAGATCTTGTGTCATGGCACGGAAGATCTTGTGTCATGGCATGGAAGATCTTGGGTCATGGCACGGAAGATCTTGTGTCATGGCATGGAAGATCTTGTGTCATGGCACGGAAGATCTTGTGTCATGGCACGGAAGATCTTGTGTCATGGCACAGAAGATCTTGTGTCATGGCACGGAAGATCTTGTGTCATGGCACGGAAGATCTTGTGTCATGGCACGGAAGATCTTGGGTCATGGCACAGAAGATCTTGGGTCATGGCACGGAAGATCTTGGGTCATGGCACGGAAGAGAGTCAACACATGAACTGAAACACACTGTTGGAGATGGCAAGAGAGATAGTGGAAGACAGAGAGAACATTCTGGACAGTCTTGTGTCATGGCACGGAAGAGAGTCAACACATGAACTGAAACACACTGTTGGAGATGGCAAGAGAGATAGTGGAAGACAGAGAGAACATTCTGGACAGTCTTGTGTCATGGCACGGAAGAGAGTCAACACATGAACTGAAACACACTGTTGGAGATGGCAAGAGAGATAGTGGAAGACAGAGAGAACATTCTGGACAGTCTTGTGTCATGGCACGGAAGAGAGTCAACACATGAACTGAAACACACTGTTGGAGATGGCAAGAAAGATAGAGGAAGACAGAGAGAGAACATTCTAGACAGTCTCGTGTCATGGCACGGAAGAGTTTAGACATGAACTGATACAGAAGTTCAGTTCAGTTGGAGATGGCAAGAGAAGCATAATTGTTCATGTTAAGTGTCAAAGCACTAGATGATGATACCCAAAGCAAGAATCTGCAAAATCATTCATTAAAAATATTAAAAAATTGTCCTACTTTAGGTCTGACAGTAGTTGGTTGTGCAAACATTGGAGCAGACTCCTCATTGCCTTCTTCTGTTATATCCTCAAGGACCTCTTTTGAATTCCTAAATGACAAGTATTAAATTCAGTTAAATAGTTCATTGCATACACCATAAAACATTCAGAATCATGAATGGCAGACAAGTGAAGAATTATGTGGTTAGTTGCATACAATTTACAGGTTGTAGCAGTCGCCTCCAACATTTTCTGGCTATTTATGATTCTTGGATAAGTTTTATGTTCAGAAGTTTATTCATACCTGTGACAGGTTGGCCCACCTCTCAGATCGTTTTGTTACTAGATGGAGATAGCCCTTAGTAACCCCTCTATGTATCCTGTATTAATTTTTATTTTTATCTATATTTTCAAATATTAGATAAAATCGTCTTTGGTTAGTGTATTTATATACATAAAACTATAGAGAGAGTTAAATACTATTTCTTCTTATAGTTAGAAGTAGATGTAGGGTAGAGTTCGTTTACAAGCCAAGAAATCAAGTCAGGCTGAATTTTATATTCAGTTTTGGCTGTGAATAATAAATTTGGCCACAGGAAGGGAACTCTCCTGGATGAGAAGTTAACTTCCGGTAGCACCCTAACTTCTGCCATTTTTTCTAGCAACCTGGAAGGAGCAGGAGCTATCACGTCAATTGGCTAAAATTGAACACCTGTCTGTGTTTAAACATATTTTATTGCTGGCTCTTGTTAAGCCGAAAAACCCTCTAAAACATAGAAAAGCCAATGATAGTCTCCTCTCCCGATAGGCCAGTCAAAATCTAGTTGCAGGGTGAGTTAATAATAATTTTGTTATATATTTTTCTGTGTGTCGAAATGCCGGCAAAATCTAAAGGCCATGCCGATCGATAATAGATAACATTACTTAAAACTAGTGTTAGTTAACTAATATTAGAATTAGGACCATGTTTGTGCCATGTGGCTTGCCGACAAGGGTAAAACGCAAAGCTCGTCACAGGTGGCATTAAAAACATGGATAAATTACATTACGTGATTCTCGAAATTAGGTATCCGCCTGCGGAAGGACACCTGATTTAGTCAGTAGACGATTAGAGTTAAGATAATTTAATTATGTGCTTAAACTTCGGAACTAGCGTATTTCTCTAGATAAAATACTTATTAGTTGAAGGAATTAGTTCAGAGAGTGAATAGTTACAATTAATTATTCTTTATTAATCTCTTATCTGGCCCATAGTCAGATTACTACCATGTGGTCCAATATGGCCCACTTAACAAAGTTCAACCCTTGGGGGAATTCTCCAACCCTAATATTGTTCTTGTGTATAGTGAAAATAATCTTAAACCTAGCTAAGAAATCTTCTAGATAATTAATTATGTTTTAATTAATATAAGGAAGACTTGCTAGTAGTACAACTCATAACTCTTTAAGTGAACTTGGGGTGTTTCATTGATTTTAATGGTTCACTCGTGTACATCGTGAAGTTATAGTTGTTGTGTGTGAATTCATCTCATTCTATGGAATTCATCATGTGATGTTAATTCATCGTGTGGAGTGTAGTTTGTGTGTTTCCATACTTGGAAAATGATGTGTGGTGTTTCATCGATTTAATGGTTTGTTAATGTATATGTGACGTCGGAGTTGTGGCGTCTGAGTTTCATTCCATTGAAGTCATCCTATATGTACTGTTAAGTCATTATGTGAATTGTGATTCATTTTTCCATGATTAATCATGACTTAGAATATATATATTTGGAATGTGGTCTTTGAAGTAGAGCATTGTGGTTGTACATGTTTGATCTAAATGTCAGCAGAGAGAATAGGATATCATTTGTGTGCTGTTTCCATTAGATCAGTGTGCTGTTGTAGATTTCAGATAAGGAATCAAAATGTGTAAATTGAGATTGTGAACGACATTGAACAAATTGAGATAATACATGCTATTGAAATTTATGAGACAAGCATGCCATACAGGACAATGACCTGGCCCAAAAGAATTTACAATTCTGTCTTGAAGGATTATTCACTCCTTCTCACTGTCATTCACAGAGCCTGCACCCTGATCAACTGTAGCCGTAGTCACGACCGGTGATTGAGCTACGAACCACTCACTTGATGCAGCAGAGAGTGGAGTCCATACCACGATCCAGTCAGCACTGACAGTTTACCATCCAGGAGGCTAAGGATTATCAGATGAGTGGCTACCCACCCGTTTGCCACTGCACAGCAATCCTAATTTGTCCACTATTGGCTAGAAGTCTATGATTAGGGCCTCTAGCTGAACATCTTGTAGAAAGTTCAGGGATCTGCGTATCTCTTATGTGTCAGTGAGTTCCCAGTGGGGCTCACGTAGTGTTCTTTAGTATTAAACGTTATATTATCTTTGTACTTTTAACAACTGCGTCTGTCATTATAGGATTAGCATTAGCATCATCATATTGTGTGACGAGTGAAAGGATTACATCTATACGTATCATTCTGTCTTATCTCCTGTTGTGTGAGAATACATTAGGCAGTGGGGGCTCATTATTCTTCCAGGCACGTTAGCAGGAATAACTTGACATACTGTCTTCTTGTGTTAGTACAGTTAGTCGTCATAACTTTCCGCCTGGCACTGTTTAGAAGTAGTGATCCATTCTGGGACTTTGATAATCATTCTTCTAGAATTGCGAGCCATTTGATCGCTTCTTCAGCAGTGGTTAGATTCTCTATTAGTAGAAGTCTATTTAGTATCTACTTTGATCTAATTCCATCCTAGTAGTATACGTTACGCGACAATACCGTTGTATGGAAACCAACGCAATGCGGCCGGCTTCCAAATTGCCCATAGCTGTGTTTCAAACACAGTATGCTGCATTACGAATTGCATTTGTAACCCACTCGCTGCAGAGATGTGGTTTTATAGAAGAACGAGAACACTGTGGGTAGACAGAAAGAGCAATGAAGATATCTTGAAAGAAGCAGGTCAGCATGGCCGAATGGGTAAGAACGTGTGTTCTTAAACATCCGGTGTGCTGACGCCGAGGTTAGGGGTTCAACCCCTTACACCGGGCAGCTGGACTACAATGTTGACCTGTCATCCTTGACTTGGGGATGTAAATGGGTTGTTGGGTTTGGTAAGCACCGCCCAAAATCCGGTGCTAATAGGAAGCAGGTAGGGGGCTGAGTAGTCTCGAGGTATGGTGTCCGCCTTGAGTGCTGGAGGTCCCGGGTTCAAGCCCCAGTGATGACCGGGATTTTTTCTCGTGGACTTCTAGTAAAAAAATTCCCCTGGTCTCTGGGTAGTGAGATCGGACGCCCGTGTGTATTGTTGCGCATGTAAACAATCCCTTGGCAGTTGGAAATCAAAAAAGAGCAGCCTAACGGCGCTGCCCGGGCAAAATTTCAAGTTAAAAATCTACGCAAAATATTTCAGGATCCTCGCCGGTGCTAAGGAGTTCGTGCACTGAGCTGAGTTTCTCCAGACTCAATGTTTGAGTTAGGAGAACGGAGCACTTATGGGTTGCACCTGTGTGCCATGATGTTGATCCAGCGACTAAACTAAACTAAAGATCCCAATGTCAAACAGCATAGACTATAAGATTAAAACATTAAATAACAATGAAACCAATGAATGCAGAGGCTGGGTGGCTTGGCAGTTATGATCGCTGCTTCTGGCTCATGCAGACAGACCGTAACATGGTCTGGACTTCTTTTGTCTTCTATCTCCCCAATGGGATAGACCACCAACCAACCCACTTTAGCTATCTTTAGCTAACGGTCTGGACCTTTTATAAAATTCATATATTTTCTCTCTCTGATCCTAGGGTACAGATTGCACATCTAGTCTTCCCAGACAAGGGTGAAAGAACTCCGAGAACCTGTGTTAGAAATTAGAACAAAAAAGGCTGGATAAAGCACTGCCAATGTCTAATGTAAAAAACTGATCGCAGTGGTTTGCATGCTTTCCAGTCATGTGTTCAAATCTTCTTAGAGGCAGGGATGTTTACAAATGTACCTGGGCCGCTCAGCTGAACTAACCAAAACTGGGTAATGAAACATTCCAAGAAGTAAGGGCGGTTGGTGTGAAACAACTTCCAGGGTGGTGTGTGACATGCCTCTGAGAAGAACAAACAACTTCCAGGGTGGTGTGTGAGATGCCTCTGAGAAGAACAAACAACTTCCAGGGTGGTGTGTGAGATGCCTCTGAGAACAGGCAACTTTCAGGGTGGTGTGTGAGATGCCTCTGAGAACAGGCAACTTTCAGGGTGGTGTGTGAGATGCCTCTGAGAACAGGCAACTTTCAGGGTGGTATGTGAGATGCCTCTGTGAAGAACAAACAACTTTCAGGGTGATGTGTGAGATGCCTCTGAGAAGAACAAACAAGCAACTTCCAGGGTGGTGTGTGAGAAGCCCCTGAGAAGAACAAACAAGCAACTTCCAGGGTGGTATGTGAGATGCCTCTTAGAAGAACAAACAACTTCCAGGATGATGTGTGAGATGCCTCTGAGAAGAACAAATGACCAACTTCCAGGGTGAGTGTGAGATGCCTCTGATAGGAACAAGCAACTTCCAGGGTGGTGTGTGAGATGCCTCTAAGAAGAACAAATGAGCAACTTCCAGGGTGGTGTGTGAGATGCCCCTGAGAAGAACAATTGATAAACTTCCAGGGTGAGTGTGAGATGCCTCTGAGAAGAACAAATGAGGAACTTCCATGGTGGTGTTGTGAGATGCCTGAGAGGAACAAATGATCAACTTCTAGTGTGGTGAGTGACATGCGCAGAAGAGAACATGTCAGCAACTTCCAGAGTTATGAGTATGTTCTAATGTTCTATAACAAAGATATGTACTGAAACTCACCATTTCAAATTCTGAATCTCAGCAATTTTGTTCTGTTTAGTGTCTTGTGCTGATGCTCGTACGTGTGCCAGTGCAGTTTGAAAAGTTCCACCACACTCCTGCAGGAATTAATTAGAGATTACCCAACAAATAATGGTAATTAGCATACAGTAACATTCAATAAATATGTTATTTCAAGCACACCCTCAATATTCAAGGTCACATGTTCCTACAGACCTCACGCTTCTAAGTATGTTCTTGAGCCAGTTACAATCATGACATCTGTGTGCTGTCTATCTTCCAGCCAGTGGTAGGCTGCAGTGACTGCCTCCACCTCCATTCTCAGACTAGATATTGTACTACCATATGCTAAACTTTCCTGCACTACACACCATCCATTAATTTTGCTACTAACCCCCAGGCACTTTTTTCCCCCTCTTAGCAGAGTCATCCGCATAGATGATTACATCATCTGGGCGTGAACTGCAGTGTACCAATAGTTGCACCTCCCACCCAGTGCCGACTACTGGCCAATCCTGACACTCCTGAGGCAATGTGACGAAGACCCTGTACATAAAGCACAATCTTTAGAAGCTAGAAGAAACAACAAAGAGAGCATGCACGTCCCTTGGATCAAATTTAGGTGTCACGAGAGGAGTTGGTCCCCAGGTGCGCTGGCTGATTTTGTTTGCTGGAGTATTGAATCTGCTAGACAGAGCAGGACAAAAACATTCACGAATACTGGATATAAGGGACAACATCACTGCACTCTGTACAACCCCACACATGCTTCACCCATGTCCTCAGCACATTCCCACACACCCTTCACTCATGCCCTCGGCACATTCCCACACATTCACCCCTGTACATGGTACATTCCCACACACCCTTCACTCATGCCCTTGGTAATTCCCACACACCTTTCACTCATGCCCTCGGTACATTCCCACACACCATTCACTCATGCCCTCGGTACATTCCCACACATCATTCACTCATGCCCTCGGTACATTCCCACACCCTTCACTCATGCCCTCAGTACATTCCCACACCCCCCTTCACTCATGCCCTCGGTACATCCTTCCCCCCTGCCCATGGTACATCCCCACAAATTCACCCGTCCACAGTACAATCCCTCACACCCTTCACCCCTGTCCACAGTACAATCCCACACATCATTCACTCATGCCCACGGTACATTCCCACATACCCTTCACCCCTGTCCACAGTACAATCCCACACATTATTCACTCATGCCCATGGTACATTTCCTCACCCCTGTCCACAGTACAATCCCACACATCATTCCCCTCATGCCCATGGTACATTCCCTCACCTCTGTCCACAGTACAATCCCACACATCATTCACTCATGCCCATGGTACATTCCCTCACCCCTGTCCACAGTACAATCCCACACATCATTCATTCATGCCCATGGTACATTCCTACACACCATTCACCCCTGTCCACAGTACAATCCCACACATCATTCACTCATGCCCACAGTACATTCCCACACATCCTTCACCCGTGTCCACGGTACATTCCCACACACCCTTCATCCATGTCCATAGTACATTCCACACATTAAACCCCCTGTCCACAGTACATTCCCACACATCCTTCACCCCAGCCCCCGGCACATTCCCACACATCCTTCATGCATGAGAAAATGGACAGTATTTGAGTATCTGGCTGGGCATGCGGGTAAGTACACTTGTCCCTTCAGCAAGACGTCGTTATTTGGAGTTGACAGGTTCAAATTTCAGTGTGTCTTAAAGCTGTACATTTTTATTTTGTCCAGCATGTGCACTTACCTTTCCTTTTCTCACTAAAAGTGCTGATAAATACCTGTGAGTTTATTTCTCATGCTACGTCATTGAGTTCAAAGGTTCTCCAGCAATGTATATTTCTGTATAGCATCACATTGGAGCAAAACAACAAAGTGACAGATCTTGCAGTATAAGAACAGTCAAACAGATTCTCAGAAACAACAAAGTGACAGATCATGCATTATGAGAACAGTCAAACATTCTCAGAAACAACAAAGTGACAGATCTTGCTTTATGAGAACAGCAGTCAAACAGATTCTCAGAAACAACAAAGTGATAGATCTTGCATTATGAGAACAGTCAAACAGATTCTCAGAAACAACAAAGTGACAGACCATGCATTATAAGAACAGTCAAACAGATTCTCAGAAACAACAAAGTGACAGATCATGCATTATGAGAACAGTCAAACAGATTCTCAGAAAAAACAAAGTGACAGATCATGCATTATGAGAACAGTCAAACAGATTCTCAGAAACAACACAGTGACAGATCATGCATTATAAGAACAGTCAAACAGATTCTCAGAAACAACAAAGTGACAGATCATGCATTATGAAAACAGTCAAACAGATTCTCAGAAACAACACAGTGACAGATCTTGCTTTATGAGAACAGCAGTCAAACAGATTCTCAGAAACAACAAAGTGACAGATCTTGCTTTATGAGAATAGCAGTCAAACAGATTCTCAGAAACAACAAAGTGACAGATCTTGCATTATGAGAACAGTCAAACAGATTCTCAGAAACAACAAAGTGACAGATCATGCATTATGAGAACAGTCAAACAGATTCTCAGAAACAACAAAGTGACAGATCATGCATTATGAGAACAGTCAAACAGATTCTCAGAAACAACAAAGTGACAGATCTTGCATTATGAGAACAGTCAAACAGATTCTCAGAAACAACAAAGTGACAGATCTTGCATTATGAGAACAGTCAAACAGATTCTCAGAAACAACAAAGTAACAGATCTTGCATTATGAGAACAGTCAAACAGATTCTCAGAAACAACAAAGTGACAGATCTTGCATTATGAGAACAGTCAAACAGATTTTCAGAAACAACAAAGTGACAGATCTTGCATTATGAGAACAGTCAAACAGATTCTCAGAAACAACAAACTAACAGATCTTGCATTATGAGAACAGTCACACAGATTCTCAGAAACAATAAAGTGACAGACCATGCATTATGAGAACAGTCAGATTCTCAGAAAGAATACAACAAAAGATTGGCTGTAAAGATGGTCGAACTCTTTTCCCATAAATGCTCCAACCAAATACCAATGACAACATCAATGGCTGAAATAAAAAAAAAAAGACAGAAGTCTCCAGTTTTAAATTGGTAAAAAATCATCTGAATCCCCAACACACTCACACACCTGTGCTATACTACTTGAAAGTTTCATATAAAATTGTTTGAAGTAACAGAGAGTGCAAAGAAAGGACTCTCCTTGAATATCAAGAAACAGTAACAATGGTGATATCAAAGAAAATGGTGACATAGAAATAGAAGGGAAAATTTTTTTAAAAAAGTGGATAATTTTAAATACCTAGGGAAGCTGTACAACAGAGATTAAGAGCAGAATAGGGCAGGCAAAAGCCACATTTAAGAAAAGGAAGAGTATCATATGAAAAAAGTCACTATCAATAAATGTAAGAGAGTGCTGAAATGCTATATAGAAACCAGTTTTGCTGTATGTGCAGTAACTCTTGAATGTAAATGAACAAATTAGGAAGAACTTAGAAGCAACAGAGATGTGGTTTTAAGACGAATGTTGCGAATTCCTTGGCCTGCAGAGTAACTAACAACGATTGCCTGAAAGAGGCTAATGAACTAGAACATTATATACAACAATAAGAAAGAGGACAAACAGCTTTCTTTGGTTCATGTGATGAGAAGAGAGGCATGGTAGAACATCTGTGACAACTGGAAAGATCGAGGGGAAGAGAGGCAGAGGCAGACAAGAGAATGATGCTGGATGGATTGAGACAGGTGGCATGGAGGAATATCATCAGCAGAGTTGATCCAGAACACCAAAGACCGAGATCTGTGGAGAGCTCATGAACTGCCTACGCCAGCTGGCAGGGCACTTGATGATGATGATGATAAAATTTCCCTGAACTAATTTCTTTTATAATTTGTTGGTGCAGAACAATGCATTATATTCATGTTTACCAACCCCTTTGTGCTTCTAAATGTTGCTATTATCCTTGAACTCACTGCTTCCCATCCTATTATTGCATCTTCAGCCTCCTTAGAAAGCATTAAGGCCATTCTTATACTGCACAGGGCAATTTCCTTTATGCAGTATGAGAACAGCACTGTTTCACCTGTGTTTTGAAGCTTTTTGCCTGCTCCATTCCATCTTGTTTCAAACATAATAACTTTAACATATTTAATTCCCCCTACTACCTGTGCAGTCTTTCCTAGTTCATACATAGTTCTAACATCGCAGATGCCAATTCGGGAGACTTTTCTAGGTGACAGAGATAAGTTGTCAATCCAGATTCCTGATGGCTTTCTCCACATCACATTATACTTGTTCAAGAAGAGACTCCTTTCATCTTGGTTGGCTGGGTTATTTTTTCTGTTCTCATCTGTAGACTTGTTTTGGGGTTTGCTTGTGTGTTGTAAATAAAGTCTACAATGAAATTTGGTAGGCAGTTAGTCCCATGCCGACCCTCCCTTACAGCCTCTTATGTCATGCAATAGTAGGTTGGTGTTGCTACTCTTTGCTTCCCATGTGGACCACGGTAACACAGGGGGAAAAAGAGGAATTCCCCAAAAAATAAAAATTATAAAAGAAATGCACACCATACTTCTACTGACCTATTCCTGGTAGACGCTGCAGTACGAGGTGCTGTCTTGTCATGTTTTCTCTATGGAGAAACATTTACAATGAGAGATAAATTAATAGAAAAATTTTCAAGCGACTAATGTTCAGGTGACATCAAAACTGTAGCTCTCATAACGAGGAATGCCATTCACCATTTTGCTTGGTAGGAGTTATGCTAGGAAAGTAGAAATGTCGCGGGGGTTAACTGTCTGATTACTTCTTAACTCTCACTAGACAACTAGAGAACAATGTGGCCGAAAGGATTAAATCACTCACGCTTGAACTTCCAGTGCAATGATAGCAGGGTAGGGGGTTCAAGCCACACGTTGGTCATTTGGGGATTCAAATGCTGACTTCTTGTTCTTGACTTGGGGGAATAAATTACAAGTACCTCAGAAGTCGGAGTGGGTTGGCCTGAGAGACACTGGTAATAGGGAAAGTTAACCCTCAAGCAAAAATCTAGTGCACTCACTAGTGGCAACAACTACTTGCAGAAGTAGCATATGTGGATCACGCAAGTTAATGCCAGCAACAACAACAACAACAACAACAAAACAACAGCAACAAAACAAAAATGAGAGAGAAAAGACTAACTTTATCCTACTTCTTGTGATATCAGTTCAGCTAAGTCTTTGTTATCCTTTCCTAATGAACTAAATTCAGGCAGATTCTCATGTACTAGGGGTTGTGTCTGTTATTTCTCACTGGAAGATAACTTACGTCCGTCCAAATAAACTCAATTTGAGTATTTTCCCGGCAGAAGCCAACCCCCTTTTACTTACCTTCAGTCAATAGAGCAGGGGAATGGAACCCACATCTACCACTGAAGACAGCCGTGGAAAAACAACACATGATACTAGCCCCAAATGAATACCACTCACATTAATTATAGAACATTTTGCCACAATACTTTTCTTGGACAATACCATTACTTCCATTTTATTATTCAAGGTGATACCTTTTCTTCCTTTCTATATCCACGGTGCGCTTGTGGGACCAGGTGGAGAAGGCGGAGGAACAGATTGAGAACCCATATGTGGAAAGAATGAGATTGCGGGGGATCGGCAGGGGTTCTGGAAGAATCTCAAAACTGAGAGGGAAGACCAAGAGAACATTTAATCAGATAGCGGTGGGAACGATTAGTAGTATGACTCTTAGCAGGCTGTTGAACGGGGGGACTGAGCACGTATGGGAATGTCCTGAGTGCAGTGATGTCGGTTCTTGACTCAACTCAACTTATATCCATGGTGTCAATCATTTCCTGATTTTTTGCTGTAAAGATGGTGTCATAAGCTTCATGTCTAATGGTTTATATAAACAGAATTCATCATCATCATGTCTCATGCTGATAAGCATGGGCGGTCATAGTTCATTATCTCACAAGATCATCAGAGTCTTGGATCAGGTCTGTGAGCGGTCATAGTTCATTATCTCACAAGATTGCCAGAGTTTTGGATCAGGTCTGTGAACGGTCATGGTTCATTATCTCACAAGATTGCCAGAGTTTTGGATCAGGTCTGTGAACGGTCATGGTTCATTATCTCACAAGATTGCCAGAGTTTTGGATCAGGTCTGTGACCAGTCATGGTTCATTATCTCATAAGATTGCCAGAGTTTTGGATCAGGTCTGTGACCGGTCATGGTTCATTATCTCACAAGATTGTCAGAGCTTTGGATCAGGTCTGTGAACAGTCATGGTTCATTATCTCACAAGATTGCCAGAGTTTTGGATCAGGTCTGTGACCGGTCATGGTTCATTATCTCACAAGATTGTCAGAGCTTTGGATCAGGTCTGTGAACAGTCATGGTTCATTATCTCACAAGATTGCCAGAGTTTTGGATCAGGTCTGTGACCCGGGCATGGTTCATTATCTCACAAGATTGTCAGAGCTTTGGATCAGGTCTGTGAACAGTCATGGTTCATTATCTCACAAGATTGCCAGAGTTTTGGATCAGGTCTGTGACCGGTCATGGTTCATTATCTCACAAGATTGTCAGAGCTTTGGATCAGGTCTGTGAACGGTCATGGTTCATTATCTCACAAGATCACCAGAGCTTTGGATCAGGTCTGTGACCGGTCATGGTTCATTATCTCACAAGATTGCCAGAGTTTTGGATCAGGTCTGTGATCGGTCATGGTTCATTATCTCACAAGATTGTCAGAGCTTTGGATCAGGTCTGTGACCGGTCATGGTTCATTATCTCACAAGATTGCCAGAGTTTTGGATCAGGTCTGTGAACAGTCATGGTTCATTATCTCACAAGATTGCCCGAGTTTTGGATCAGGTCTGTGAACGGTCATGGTTCATTATCTCACAAGATTGCCAGAGTTTTGATCAGGTCTGTGACCGGTCATGGTCATTATCTCACAAGATTGTCAGAGCTTTGGATCAGGTCTGTGAACGGTCATGGTTCATTATCTCACAAGATTGCCAGAGTTTTGGATCAGGTCTGTGACCGGTCATGGTTCATTATCTCACAAGATCGTCAGAGTTTTGGATCAGGTCTGTGACTGGTCATGGTTCATTATCTCACAAGATTGCCAGAGTTTTGGATCAGGTCTGTGACCGGGCATGGTTCATTATCTCACAAGATCGTCAGTTTTGGATCAGGTCTGTGTTTTTTTCTCGGTTAAGCCATGTGGCCAAAAGGGCCATGTATTTATTATCTCTTTACCTTTCCCAAGCTCTCTTCCCATCAATTTTGCCAGTTGTCACTAAGTTTTCCAGTTTATTTCTCATAATGTGCCCAAAAAAATTTTTAGCCTACGTCTAATTTCTCACATACGAAGACAAATACTGGGAAGATAGAGGAAGACAGAGAGAACATTTGGACAGTCCTGGCACGGAAGATCTTGTGTCATGGCACGGAAGATCTTGTGTCATGGCACGGAAGATCTTGTGTCATGGCATGGAAGATCTTGTGTCATGGCACGGAAGATCTTGTGTCATGGCACGGAAGATCTTGTGTCATGGCATGGAAGATCTTGGGGCATGGCACGGAAGATCTTGTGTCATGGCACGGAAGATCTTGTGTCATGGCACGGAAGATCTTGTGTCATGGCACGGAAGATCTTGTGTCATGGCACAGAAGATCTTGTGTCATGGCACGGAAGATCTTGTGTCATGGCACGGAAGATCTTGTGTCATGGCACGGAAGATCTTGGGTCATGGCACAGAAGATCTTGGGTCATGGCACGGAAGATCTTGGGTCATGGCACGGAAGAGAGTCAACACATGAACTGAAACACACTGTTGGAGATGGCAAGAGAGATAGTGGAAGACAGAGAGAACATTCTGGACAGTCTTGTGTCATGGCACGGAAGAGAGTCAACACATGAACTGAAACACACTGTTGGAGATGGCAAGAGAGATAGTGGAAGACAGAGAGAACATTCTGGACAGTCTTGTGTCATGGCACGGAAGAGAGTCAACACATGAACTGAAACACACTGTTGGAGATGGCAAGAGAGATAGTGGAAGACAGAGAGAACATTCTGGACAGTCTTGTGTCATGGCACGGAAGAGAGTCAACACATGAACTGAAACACACTGTTGGAGATGGCAAGAAAGATAGAGGAAGACAGAGAGAGAACATTCTAGACAGTCTCGTGTCATGGCACGGAAGAGTTTAGACATGAACTGATACAGAAGTTCAGTTTTAGTTGGAGATGGCAAGAGAAGCATAATTGTTCATGTTAAGTGTCAAAGCACTAGATGATGATACCCAAAGCAAGAATCTGCAAAAACATTCATTAAAAATATTTAAAAAAATTTTCCTACTTTGGTCTGACAGTAGTTGGTTGTGCAAACATTTGGAGCAGACTCCTCATTGCCTTCTTCTGTTATATCCTCAAGGACCGTCTTTTGAATTCCTAAATGACAAGTATTAAATTCAGTTAAATAGTTTCATTGCATACACCATAAAACATTCAGAATCATGAATGGCAGACAAGTGAAGAATTATGTGGTTAGTTGCATACAATTTTCAGGTTGTAGCAGTCGCCTCCAACATTTTCTGGCTATTTATGATTCTTGGATAAGTTTTATGTTCAGAAGTTTATTCATACCTGTGACAGGTTGGCCCACCTCTCAGATCGTTTTGTTACTAGATGGAGATAGCCCTTTGTAACCCCTCTATGTTTTTCCTGTATTTAAATTTTTTTTTTTATCTATATTTTCAAATATTAGATAAAATCGTCTTTGGTTAGTGTATTTTTATACATAAAACTATAGAGAGAGTTAAATACTATTTCTTCTTATAGTTAGAAGTAGATGTAGGGTAGAGTTCGTTTACAAGCCAAGAAATCAAGTCAGGCTGAATTTTATATTCAGTTTTGGCTGTGAATAATAAAATTTGGGGGCAGGAAGGGAACTCTCCTGGATGAGAAGTTAACTTCCGGTAGCACCCTAACTTCTGCCATTTTTTTTAGCAACCTGGAAGGAGCAGGAGCTATCACGTCAATTGGCTAAAATTGAAAAACCTGTCTGTGTTTAAACATATTTTTTTGCTGGCTCTTGTTAAGCCGAAAAAACCCCCTAAAACATAGAAAAGCCAATGATAGTCTCCTCTCCCGATAGGCCAGTCAAAATCTAGTTGCAGGGTGAGTTAATAATAATTTTGTTATATATTTTTCTGTGTGTCGAAATGCCGGCAAAATCTAAAGGCCATGCCGATCGATAATAGATAACATTACTTAAAACTAGTGTTAGTTAACTAATATTAGAATTAGGACCATGTTTGTGCCATGTGGCTTGCCGACAAGGGTAAAACGCAAAGCTCGTCACAGGTGGCATTAAAAACATGGATAAATTACATTACGTGATTCTCGAAATTAGGTATCCGCCTGCGGAAGGACACCTGATTTAGTCAGTAGACGATTAGAGTTAAGATAATTTAATTATGTGCTTAAACTTCGGAACTAGCGTATTTCTCTAGATAAAAAACTTATTAGTTGAAGGAATTAGTTCAGAGAGTGAATAGTTACAATTAATTATTCTTTATTAATCTCTTATCTGGCCCATAGTCAGATTACTACCATGTGGTCCAATATGGCCCACTTAACAAAGTTCAACCCTTGGGGGAATTCTCCAACCCTAATATTGTTCTTGTGTATAGTGAAAATAATCTTAAACCTAGCTAAGAAATCCTCTAGATAATTTAAATTTTGTTTTAATTAATATAAGGAAGACTTGCTAGTAGTAAACTCATAACTCTTTAAGTGAACTTGGGGTGTTTCATTGATTTTAATGGTTCACTCGTGTACATCGTGAAGTTTTAGTTGTTGTGTGTGAATTCATCTCATTCTATGGAATTCATCATGTGATGTTAATTTATCGTGTGGAGTGTAGTTTGTTTTGTTTCCATACTTGGAAAAAGATGTGTGGTGTTTCATCGATTTAATGGGTTTTTTAATGTATATGTGACGTCGGAGTTGTGGCGTCTGAGTTTCATTCCATTGAAGTCATCCTATATGTACTGTTAAGTCATTATGTGAATTGTGATTCATGTTTCCATGATTAATCATGACTTAGAATATATATTTGCAATGTGGTCTTTGAAGTAGAGCATTGTGGTTGTACATGTTTGATCTAAATGTCAGCAGAGAGAATAGGATATCATTTGTGTGCTGTTTCCATTAGATCAGTGTGCTGTTGTAGATTTCAGATAAGGAATCAAAATGTGTAAATTGAGATTGTGAACAATGTGAACAAATTGAGATACTACATGCTATTGAAATTTATGAGACAAGCATGCCATGCAGGACATGGCCAAAAGAATTTACAATTCTGTCTTGAAGGATTATTCACTCCTTCTCACTGTCATTCACAGAGCATGCACCCTGATCATCTGTAGCCGTAGTCACGACCGGTGATTGAGCTACGAACCACTCACTTGATGCAGCAGAGAGTGGAGTCCATACCACGATCCAGTCAGCACTGACAGTTTTCCATCCAGGAGGCTAAGGATTATCAGATGAGTGGCTACCCCCCCGTTTGCCACTGCACAGCAATCCTAATTTGTCCACTATTGGCTAGAAGTCATGATTAGGGCCTCTAGCTGAACATCTTGTAGAAAGTTCAGGGGTCTGCGTATCTCTTATGTGTCAGTGAGTTCCCAGTGGGGCTCACGTAGTGTTCTTTAGTATTAAACGTTATATTATCTTTGTACTTTTAACAACTGCGTCTGTCATTTTAGGATTAGCATTAGCATCATCATATTGTGTGACGAGTGAAAGGATTACATCTATACTTATCATTCTGTCTTATCTCCTGTTGTGTGAGAATACATTAGGCAGTGGGGGCTCATTATTCTTCCAGGCATGTTAGCAGGAATAAACTTGACATACTGTCTTCTTGTGTTAGTACAGTTAGTCGTCATAAACTTTCCCGCTGGCACTGTTTAGAAGTAGTGATCCATTCCTGGGACTTTGATAATCATTCTTCTAGAATTGCGAGCCATTTGATCGCTTCTTCAGCAGTGGTTAGATTCTCTATTAGTAGAAGTCTATTTAGTATCTACTTTGATCTAATTCCATCCTAGTAGTATACGTTACGCGACAATACCGTTGTATGGAAACCAACGCAATGCGGCCGGCTTCCAAATTGCCCATAGCTGTGTTTCAAACACAGTATGCTGCATTACGAATTGCATTTGTAACCCACTCGCTGCAGAGATGTGGTTTTATAGAAGAACGAGAACACTGTGGGTAGACCGAAAGAGCAATGAAGATATCTTGAAAGAAGAAGGTCAGCATGGCCGAATGGGTAAGAACGTGTGTTCTTAAACATCCGGTGTGCTGACGCCGAGGTTAGGGGTTCAACCCCTTACACCGGGCAGCTGGACTACAATGTTGACCTGTCATCCTTGACTTGGGGATGTAAATGGGTTGTTGGGTTTGGTAAGCACCGCCCAAAATCCGGTGCTAATAGGAAGCAGGTAGGGGGCTGAGTAGTCTCGAGGTATGGTGTCCGCCTTGAGTGCTGGAGGTCCCGGGTTCAAGCCCCAGTGATGACCGGGATTTTTTCTCGTGGACTTCTAGTAAAAAATTCCCCTGGTCTCTGGGTAGTGAGATCGGACGCCCGTGTGTATTGTTGCGCATGTAAACAATCCCTTGGCAGTTGGAAATCAAAAAAGAGCAGCCTAACGGCGCTGCCCGGGCAAAATTTCAAGTTAAAAATCTACGCAAAATATTTCAGGATCCTCGCCGGTGCTAAGGAGTTCGTGCACTGAGCTGAGTTTCTCCAGACTCAATGTTTGAGTTAGGAGAACGGAGCACTTATGGGTTGCACCTGTGTGCCATGATGTTGATCCAGCGACTAAACTAAACTAAAGATCCCAATGTCAAACAGCATAGACTATAAGATAAAAACATTAAATAACAATGAAACCAATGAATGCAGAGGCTGGGTGGCTTGGCAGTTATGATCGCTGCTTCTGGCTCATGCAGACAGACCGTAACATGGTCTGGACTTCTTTTGTCTTCTATCTCCCCAATGGGGATAGACCACCAACCAACCCACTTTAGCTATCTTTAGCTAACGGTCTGGACCTTTTATAAAATTCATATATTTTCTCTCTCTGATCCTAGGGTACAGATTGCCATTCCAAGGAACTCCGAGAACCTGTGTTAGAAATTAGAACAAAAAAGGCTGGATAAAGCACTGCCAATGTCTAATGTAAAAAACTGCTCGCAGTGGTTTGCATGCTTTCCAGTCATGTGTTCAAATCTTCTTAGAGGCAGGGATGTTTACAAATGTACCTGGGCCGCTCAGCTGAACTAGCCAAAACTGGGTAATGAAACATTCCAAGAAGTAAGGGCGGTTGGTGTGAAACAACTTCCAGGGTGGTGTGTGACATGCCTCTGAGAAGAACAAACAACTTCCAGGGTGGTGTGTGAGATGCCTCTGAGAAGAACAAACAACTTCCAGGGTGGTGTGTGAGATGCCTCTGAGAACAGGCAACTTTCAGGGTGGTGTGTGAGATGCCTCTGAGAACAGGCAACTTTCAGGGTGGTGTGTGAGATGCCTCTGAGAACAGGCAACTTTCAGGGTGGTATGTGAGATGCCTCTGAGAAGAACAAACAACTTTCAGGGTGATGTGTGAGATGCCTCTGAGAAGAACAAACAAGCAACTTCCAGGGTGGTGTGTGAGAAGCCCCTGAGAAGAACAAACAAGCAACTTCCAGGGTGGTATGTGAGATGCCTCTTAGAAGAACAAACAACTTTCAGGATGATGTGTGAGATGCCTCTGAGAAGAACAAATGACCAACTTCCAGGGTGAGTGTGAGATGCCTCTGATAGGAACAAGCAACTTCCAGGGTGGTGTGTGAGATGCCTCTGAGAAGAACAAATGAGCAACTTCCAGGGTGGTGTGTGAGATGCCCCTGAGAAGAACAATTGATAAACTTCCATGGTGGTGTGTGAGATGCCTGAGAGGAACAAATGATCAACTTCTAGTGTGGTGAGTGACATGCGCAGAAGAGAACATGTCAGCAACTTCCAGAGTTATGAGTATGTTCTAATGTTCTATAACAAAGATATGTACTGAAACTCACCATTTCAAATTCTGAATCTCAGCAATTTTGTTCTGTTTAGTGTCTTGTGCTGATGCTCGTACGTGTGCCAGTGCAGTTTGAAAAGTTCCACCACACCCTGCAGGAATTAATTGGAGATTACCCAACAAATAATGGTAATTAGCATACAGTAAAATTCAATAAATATGTTATTTCAAGCACACCCTCAATATTCAAGGTCACATGTTCCTACAGACCTCACAAAATATGGAAAAAAGAGACAGAGGATGAAACAGAAACAGAGAGAAATAGAGAGGGGTAGGATGTGTGAGAGAGAGAGAGAGAGAGAGAGAGAGAGAGAGAGAGAGAGAGAGAGAGAGAGAGAGAGAGAGAGAGAGAGAGAGAGAGAGAGAGAGAGAGAGAGAGAGAGAGAGAGAGAGAGGAGGGTAGGGGGAGAACAAGGGGGTGTGCGAGTGGATTGTGCGTGGAAGAGAGCGACAGACAGAAACAGACTGTATGTGTGATTCAGAGAGATTGTATGGTTGTCTCATAGTAATTAATGATATATACTCTTCACCGATTTGTGCAGCAGACCGTGTCGCGTTGCATTATAACGTGTTGGTATGGGAGCCGGTTGTTCAGAAAGCAATGGCAAACTACTGAACGTAAAAACCTACCCAGTACATCAACAGCAGCTGAAAAATTCTGGTGTTGACTGCAACATCCTGCAAGGGATATGCAACATAACAAAGAAAAATTTAAAAAAAAACAAAAAATCTCTTCACCTATACTAAATCATAACTCTGAAGCCCCCTGGCAAAGTGGTTAAGCCGCTTGCTGAATGCTCCAAAAGTCATGCGTTCATTTTCACTGCGTCGTTCTGCCAGGTGCAAGTTGTTCAAAGAACTGCTGTGTGAAAGGATACTTTTGCTTATTTACTTTTCAACCATATTATGATATGAATGTTGCAGGTGCTTTGAGGACACTGCAGGTGCTTTGAGGACGTTGCAGGTGCTTTGAGGACACCGCAGGTCCTTTGAGGATGTTGCAGGTTCTTTGAGGACATTGCAGATCCTTTGAGGACAGTTGCAGGTCCTTTGAGGACATTGCAATCAATCCCAGGTTGACTTTTAGGCAATTTTATGCTCGGTAGTTTTGCCATTGCTTTCTGAACAAAAAGTCTGTGTATAG
>JACEFZ010015177.1:0-166630 GCA_014155875.1 Cepaea nemoralis
GGTGTTCCTGTTTTTAAAAATGGGAACCAACGTCTGCCCTTTCCCCAATTTTTTTTTTTTAAATTTTTCCCCTTGTCCCCCTGTTTATTTACTGTCCTGTAGATGTCCTGTCTTTTGACCATTCTATGTCCTGACTTGTGTTCTGTCTGCAGATGTCCTTATCGATGTCCTATATGTCATTATCTCTATTCTGTCCCTTGTCCTCTCTATGTCCTGTACCCACGTCCTCAACACTCTGACAATGGACAAAGGTAATCTGGGGCATTCCGATGTAGGATTTTGTGAATTAGTTTAGCCTTATTGAAAAGCAGGCGTTTGCGGAGTGGTAGTAACTGAAGGCGTTTATGCAGGCTACGATTGTCAGATAAATGTTTGCTATAAATTAGACTCATGGCCCGTTTCTGGAGTGAGTAAAGTCGCTTGGTGCTAGAATTAGAACAACCGTCCCAGATTGCAGAGCAGTAGTCAAAATGTGTCTGTATATGAGAAGTATAGAATATTTTTCTTGTGTCCTCATCAAGGACATTTTTGATTTTGGCGAGATGGTAGACTTTTTCCGCTGTTTGTTTAGTGAGCGCTTGAACGTGGGAATTAAAGGTTAGGTTTCTATCAATGATTAGGCCTAATGTTTTGTGCTCAATTACACTTTCTACTGGTATGTTATCGATGTGAAGTTGAAATGATGTGTGTGTTTAGAGTTTGAAGTCGTTGTCTGGTTGTTAATAACATTGATTTTGTTTTAGTGATGTTAATTTGCATACGATTTGCATAGCTCCACCTAACTATATTATTTAATTCTTGTTGCAAAGACGACTCCAGCAAAATACAGTTTTCAAGGTTTGAATACACTGTACAGTCGTCTGCAAATAGATCGCAGGTCGACGAAAGATGCAAAGGTAGATCGTTAATATATATGGCAAATAATAGAGGGCCAAGAGTAGAGCCTTGCGGTACTCCAATATTGAACGTAGTGGTTTGAGACAGAGACTTATTATGTGATACTACTTGCTTTCTGTTTGATAGAAAAGATGTTATTAGAGTGACTACATTAGGACCAATTTTCATATTCTCAAGTTTTTTACTTAAAATAACATTGTCTATCATATCAAATGCTTTACTGAAATCAATAAACACAGTTCCACATAGACTGTTATTGTTTATATTCTGGTGCCAATTTTCTATCATGTTTGTTAGGGCCGTATGGCAAGAATATTTTGGTCAAAATCTTGATTAACTGTCAACAATAAGCTTGTTGCGAACTAAATACTGTAATGTTACTTTATGGATGTGTTTTTCTAGTGGTTTAGATAGTGATGATAGTAAGAAAAGGGGTCTGTAATTGTTCGGGAGACTATTGTCCAATGAACCAGATTTAAGAAGAGGGGACACTTTAGCGATTTTGAGAGCTGATGGAAAGTGGCCTTTGGTGAGACACTAATTATATACATAGGTTAGTGATATACAGATGACTGGCGCAGCACAACGGAGAATCCGGTTGCTGATTCCATCTAACCCAGATGAGGTTGTGTTTTTTTTTAGGTTACTGAGGTAAGTGAATACTTCAGTGATTGTCATTAGGGTATGTCGGAAATAATATCCACGGGAGCATCTGCTCTCGCAAAACGATGTCAGTAAAGATAAGTTGCAAGGAGAATTAGGTATTGAAGTCTTCAACTGGTCTATGTCAGTTTGAAAAAAAAAATATTACTGAATTGGTCTCATGTAATATGATTTGATGGTAAAGAATTTCGGAAAGTTATACTTGTTTGTCAAGGTGTTAATTGTCTTCCATATATCCTTACTATTTGTTTTATCCAATACTAAGTTCTGAAAGTAATTTTTCTTTTCCCGTCGTATTGTATATTGAACTTTGTTTCTAAGACTACGATATGTGCTGAGATCCCGCTTTTTATGCGCTTTATCTCTGTCTCTCATTGTTTCAAGTATTTCCTGTGTAATCCATGGTGGTTTGACGTGGTGTATGACTCGAACTTCCTTGATTGGCACATGTCTATCAAAAACATCAATAAAGGTTTTCATCCAGAATTCCAGAGCATCATCCGGGTCAGGAAGTTGATAGACATTGTCTAGAGATGAGCTGAGCAAGTCCTGTAAAAATGCGTTTTGGTTGAAATTTTTGTAACTTCTATATTTTACACTTATGTGTTTATGTTTAGGAGTTTTAATTCCCTTTTTAGACAAGGTGCAGCATATTGGGTAGTGATCGCTCATTGCACAATTGGGTACGGTGCATTCTATGATGTTGTCTGAGCAAGTTACGTAAATGTGATCTATGAGTGTCGAAGATGATTTTGTTATTCTAGTAGCTTGTTGTACTATTTGTTGGAAATTGTATGATGCAATTATATTTTCCCATATTATGTTGAATTTGTTGGTGTCAATGTTAAAGTCTCCGAGTAGTATAATTTCCTGAAGCGAAAACCACATCCATCATGGTAGTAAAGTTTTCGTACCAGACGTGTCCAGCACTGGGATTTCGATAGAGGTAGCCAATTATCAGGGGTGTGCGGTTTTGAAGTTTTAGCTCTAACCAAATACATTCTATTTCGCAAGTTTCAAAGTCTAGCCTACGGTGAACATTTAGTAAATTAGAAACATAGGCTACTATGCCTGTCTCTTGTTTCCTACAGGGATCCCTTCGAAAAACTTTGTACTCTTTAATAGAGATGTTCTCATCTGAAATGTTTTCATTTAGTCTACTCTCACTAAGGCCGAATAAATGAACATTTTGATTAAAAATAGAAGATAACTCTGGCAGCTTGTTAAATGCGTTGCAAATGTTTAAGTGTCCAAGGCGTATTCCGGATTACTTGAGCCAGTGTTGCCACTTCTCGGACATTTCATCCATGAAGTAAGTGTAAATTAGTCAAAATAAGCAAAAATACAAGATCATAAAAAATCACAATTACATTAACTTACAAAATATCAGTAATACAAATCGATATGTAAACGACAATATTATAACAATATAACTAATTAGACCAACGAATATAATGCAAACACAGAACAAAACGAATTAAAGAACATACAACAAAAAATTAACCTGAAAAAACTACTTCACAAGCTAAGTAACCAACTGTTATCCAAAAGAATGGATAAATGACCATACAAGTCAATGTCTCTGTTTAAAGCGGAGTATCCCACACGGGAAATAAAACGTTAAACAGTAAGCAATTAAAGTTCAAGGAGGAAGCTCTGTTGCTGGTATCAATGCATATAGGGTTCCGTTTTTAATACATATCCTGTCTCACAGGTCTGCATTGTAGTGACATCATAAGGGCTTGATTCAGAGCGGCAGGTCTGAGGGGATGTGGGGAAAACTCAACAACAAAAATCATAGAATGCCCCGTTCGGAACTTCCAAGCCTCAGTCTAGAAGGAGATGCCAGGTTTCAGTGGAGATAAGCTCTGTGGAAGTTCCACATGCTAGGGCTACAGAGTCAGTAGTTGCCAGGTTTCCGTGGAGAGAAGGTCCGTGGAAGTTCCACATGCTAGAACTACAGATTCAGTAGTTACCAGGTTTCTGTGGAGAGAAGCTCTGTGGAAATTACACATGCTAGGGCTACAGAGTCAGTAGTTGCCAGGTTTCCGTGGAGAGAAGCTATGTGGAAATTCCACATGCTAGAGTCACATAGTCCGTAGTTGCCAGGTTCCGTGGAGAGAAGCTCTGTGGAAGTTCCACATGCTAGGGCCACAATGAGACAAGAGTCAGTATTCCTCCACAAACAGAGACTCATTGCCCAGAGACAAGACGTCACCTTATGTTTTATTATTAATTTTATATAAGATAGGCAGATCCATTGGGACATGGTTGATTATGAATGAGATAGACAAGATCCAGTGCCATTCCTCACGTAGTAAGCCAGAAGCCAACTGACTTTCACTAAAACCAAGGATAGACATTCTAAATACTGAATCAGTACTAGTACCAAGGTGAGACAACTTAAACACTGAGTAAGTACTAGTACCAAGGTGAGACAACCTAAACACTCAGTAAGTACTAGTACCAAGGTGAGACAACCTAAACACTGAGTCAGTACTAGTACCAAGAGGAGACAACCTAAATACTGAGTCAGTACTAGTACCAAGGTGAGACAACCTAAACACTGAGTAAGTACTAGTACCAAGAGGAGACAACCTAAACACTGAGTCAGTACTAGTACCAAGAGGAGACAACCTAAATACTGAGTCAGTACTAGTACCAAGAGGAGACAACCTAAACACTGAGTCAGTACTAGTACCAAGGGGAGACAACCTAAACACCGATTCAGTACGACTGCCAAGAGGAGACAACCTAAACACAGTCAGTACTAGTACCAAGAGTACTTGTAAGTCCCCTTACCTTTGTCACTCAATGCCGCACACTCGAAACCATCGCTTTTGCACACGTCTTTGAGCCATTCGCCCTGCGTGGAGAAGACTGGACTGATGATGATTTTTTTGGCACACGCCGCGCTGTCCCAGGGGTCGCAGATTCCTGCAATATACCAGAGGAAGGATTGGTTCTGTATGTCTGTGTGCCTGTTTGTACGCCTGTTTATGTGTTAAGTGTGCGCCTGTGTGTGTGTGTCCCTGTCTATGTGCTAAGTGTGTGCCTGTCTATGTGTTAAGTGTGTCTCTGTGTGTTTGACTGTGTGTGTGTGCCTGTCTGTGTGACCAATACTGCTATTACTATTGCTACTACTACTACTACTACTACTACTACTACTACTGCAGGTAGTACATCCAACAACAATAACTGCTATCGTTACTACTACTGCAACTACTATTGCTACCACTTTCCATTGCATTGGCACCTTGCCGTCTTGACAGACGATAGTTTGTGCTTCAAAAAGGCATAATAACTTTTACCCATGGCGGTAGCGAATGTGACTGATAAGGCCAATTCGCGCTGTAAATGTTCGTTCACAGTGGGTGCATGTGAACACGTGGTCATTTCCACCATCATGCACCATCTTACGTCTCACACGCTCGGTGTGTGACTTATCTGCAATAATTTTCTCCTTTGTCTTTATTCCATTTCTGATGTTTGCCCTCCATGCAACACGTTCAGCGGCGACTTGCTCCCAATGTGCATTATCAATGCCTGTATCAATCATGTCCCGCTTACACACATCTTTGTATCGTAGTAGAGGCCGACCCTGAGATCTCTTACTCATCTGTATTTCACCAAAGAAGATTTCCTTTGGTATTCAACCATCATCCATCCTCCTAAGATGTCCTATCCATCTAAGTCTACTAAGACTGAGCATGGAATAAACCGTCACACAACCTGATCTTTCCAATACTTCAGTATTTGTGATTTTGTCTTGCCACTTAATACCAAGAATTCTTCGCAGACACCGCATATGAAAGCTGTTTAAACGTTTCTCTTGGTGTGAGTAAGTTGTCCAGGTTTCACTGCCATAAAGAAGAGTACTAAGGACACAGGCTTGATAGACAAGGACTTTTGTTTTGGCAGTAAGCTTCCTGTTCTCCCAGACTCTTTTTCTTAACCTGTTCATTGTTGTTGCTGCCTTACCAATCCGGATGTTGATTTCCTGATCTAGGGATAATTTGCTATTTACCACTGATCCTAGATATGTAAAATGGTCTACCATCTCTAGTTCGGCGTCGTCAATAAAGATTGATGGTACCCCATGTGCACCTTGTGACATAATCTGTGTCTTCTTTTTGCTAATTGTTAAACCAAATTCAGAACAAGCATTGGAGAATGCAGATAGTAGACATTGTAATTCTTCCTCAGAGTGGGTCGTAACTGCAGCATCATCTGCAAAAAGCAACTCTCTGATCAGTACCCTCCTAATTTTGGTCTTGGCCTTCAATCTCTGAGCATTGTAAAGGCCGCCATCTGAGCGTGAGTGAATGTATATACCACCATCCTGATCACGAAAGGCATATTTCAGTAGAAGTGAAAAGTATATTCCAAAGAGGGTGGGAGCTAGTACACAACCTTGCTTAACTCCACTCTTGATTTCAAACTCTTCAGAAGTTGCACCATCAAACTTGATTATACCCTTCATGCCTGTGTGGAACGATTCTACAATGGACAGAAGAGTTGGTGGGCAGCCAATCTTCTTTAGTGCCTTGAACAGACCCTCAAGACTGACCAAATCAAATGCCTTTGTGAGGTCGATGAAGGCAATAAACAGTGGTTGATTCTGTTCACGGCATTTTTCTTGCATTTGTTGCAATGAGAATATCATATCAATGGTAGACCGGTTCTGTCGAAAGCCACACTGTGATTCGGGGTAGACTTGATCTCCTAGGATTTGAAGTCTGCGCAGAACAATTCTGGCAAATACTTTTCCAACAATACACAGAAGTGAGATACCCCTATAGTTGTTACAGTCGCTCCGATCGCCCTTGTTCTTGTACAGTGTTATGATGCTTGAATCTTTGAAATCCTGTGGGACTTGTCCTTCTCCCCAGCATAGCTCTGTTAGCTGGTGGATCTGTAGAGTGAGTGTGTTTTGCCCACTCCTGATAACCTCTATTGGAATCCCATCCTTACCTGGAGCCTTGCCAGATGCAAGTTCATTTATAGCACACTTAACTTCTGTTATGATGGGAAGTGTGTCCAGGTGGTCAAGAGTTGGTAGAGCCTCTATGGCGTTGAGGGCATCATCCGCTAGTTTGGTCTCACCTGAGTAAAGTTCTAAATAGTGCTCTACCCATATGTCCATCTGCTGTTTCTTATCAGTGATGATTTCTCCAGTCAAGGTTTTCAATGGTGCACTTCTTTTGATCAGTGTTGCCATTTTAGTACTTTTAACGCTAAATTTAGTGCTTTTTCAAGTCAGTTAGTGCGAAAATTTTCCTTTTAGCGCGGCCGCGTAAATTTAGTGCTTCACAAAATTTTTTTGGTGCTTTTTGGAGGTGTGTAAAAATTACTTTAAAATTCATTTTGGGAACACTAAAAAGCCGAATTTGAACTGAAGCGAGGGAGTAAAACAGTCTTAGTACATTACCGCGCAATATTTAACTAATTTAACTCCCTTTAATACGATTTAGCTGAAAGCGAACGCTATTTTGCAGACAAGTCCAAACGACAATACATTAGCTTGTAATCGAGTTCATAATTGTGTGGTGTCTACATGATCCTTTCATTTAAGCTTATTTGTGTTTCACCATGAGCAAGAAATATTGTCAACATTTCAGAGAACAGTGGCTCAGTGACACGAGATTTCAAAAATGGTTGATAAAAGTAGAAGGGGATAATACTAAGTTGCAAATATTGCAAATGTTCAATTGCAGCCAGGTTAAATGATATTGAGAGGCACAAGAATACAACGAAACATCAGAAAGCCGAACAACCATTCAGTACACAAAGGCAAAACAACAATTGCATTTGAAAACAGAAAGATGATGTCAAAGAAACAGACTGATTGATTGATTGATTGATTGATTGATTGAGGAATCGACATCACAGCATTCGGGGCATTCCCATAAGTGCTCCGTCTCCATCCTCAGTAGCCAGCGAAGAGTTCCAACACTAATAGTACCAGTAGCAATCTGATTATAAGTACGTCTCGCCTTTCCTCTGAGCGTTGAGCACGGGCCAGATCCCTTCGTCACTCCTCGCTGTCTCATGCTTGTCACCCGTGACCTCCGAAGCGAAGCAAGCCACTCCGCACGAAGCCTGCCCGTCCTCACCCTCGTCAGCATGCTTTCTGAGTCAGTTACAATCACGATGTGTGTGTGTGTCAGTATTCTCCATCCAGCGGAGAAGCCGCAGTGACTGCCTCCACCTCCATTCTTAAACTGGATGTTGTGGTATCATATGCCAGGCTCTCCTGCCCCAAACATCGACCATTAGCTTTGGCTATGAACCCCCAGCCACTTCTCTCATCCTCTTGACACGAACCATCTGTGTAGATAATCACATCACCCGAGTGAGCATTGTCCTGAATTAGTTGCTGGATTTCCACTTCCGTGGCCCTGATGGCCACTCCCTGCACTCCCGGCTTAATGTGATTATAATCTCTGCACAAGTCTGACTGCTCCGCTGGCACTCTGACCCACTCCTCTCCACGCCTAATGTTCTCCAAGAGGACATACCTGTCTGATCGTATCCTCCGCCTGAGCCATCCATGATTTCCCTCTTATAAGTCGCTGACCCTTAACTGCGTCCAGCGCCTCATGCAGTGGGTGATCTGTGTCTGCAGCTACTCTGAGGTATGCCTTCGCCTGCATCACCTTGAGCCTAAAAGCAACAGTCGGCAGACCAAGGATATAACGCATACACACTACTGGGGTGTCTCTAGTGCATCCCAGAATGACCCGCATAGCTTCGTTCTGTATGCGCTCTAACTTCACCAGCTGACTCTCTGAGACAGTGAGCAGTCCTAGTCCATAATCAGTTACTGAGAGGATCAACTGCTGGTATAGTGTGAAAAGCATTCTCTGCTCTGTGTCCATTGCAGCCATAGTTTTAAGTGCACTGAGTCCCTTTTGAGATCTTGTCACAACCGTCTCCACATGGTCCTTGAAGGATAGGCTCCTGTCAAATGTGAGCCCCAGATACTTCAGTTTGTTCTCTCTGCTGACATTTCTACCATCCATCGCGAGGCTTGGGACATCAGCTCTTACAATCCTGTTGTCCAGAGAGCACCACAAAACAGCCGCCTTTTCCGGGTGGATGACAGCACTCATTTCTGTGCACCAGTCAATCACTTTATCTACTGTCGCCTGTAGCTCCTGGGCTGTTTGCTCCCTATCTCTCCCCTGCCTATATGCAAGAATATCATCTGCAAATGTTAGTATTCTTCCAACCCCTAGTGCTTCTAGGTTTGCAATCTTGCTCGTATACACATTAAAGAGCACCGGTGAGACTGCAGATCCCTGTGGCAGTCCCGGGGTTAATATATGTGGCTCTGAGGTCCATGCACCCAGACAGAGAGCAACCCGACGAGAGTGCAGGACGGCTGCTATCCAGTTCACCAACCAGGGATCGACCCCTTCTCCATCAGTGCGGTCATCAAAATATCATATCGATCTCTATTGTACGCATCCTCGAGATCAAGCGCTACCGCCATATTTTCCTGTCTACTCTGGAACCCCTCATAAACATCAAAGGCTAAAGTGGCTGCATTTGACCAGGTATCTTTTCCTTGCCTGTAGCTCCTCAGGCCTCTTGGAAGAAGTTTCCTCCTTTCCAAAAAATCACTCAGCTTAACAGCGACTATCTTCTCTAAAACCTTCCCAAATGTATTTTGAAGGGTGATGATCCTAAAGCCGCTAAGCTTTGACTGATCCTTGAATGGTTTTGGGAGAAGGATGAGATAGCTGTGCACCCAATCCTGCGGTACTGATGCTGTCCTAATGCTCTGGTTAAAGCAGTCGGTCATCTCCTTCAGGTCTGCATCGCTCAAACCCTTCATGTGGCCATACCTGACCCCATCGGGCCATACTGGTGCCGTGTCTTTTGCCTTTTTAAAAATGTGTTTAACATCTTCCACCCGTATGATGTCTTCATACTGCATACTCTTCGTGGTGCCAGATAACTCCTCTCTAACTGCATCCCTGGTGTCCGCATCATTATGATTGGTCTGCTCTAAAAATCTCTGGAGAAATGCCTCCCCTTTCTCTTTGTCTGTTGTCACGCACACACCATCATCTCTATAAATTGTTCCTACTGTCATAGACCGATCTTTTCTCTGCATTTGCCTGTGCAGTTTCCAGAATTTTCGCAGTGTTTTATCACCTCCAATCTCCTTCATGAAACATTCCCATTTTGCCTTTTTGGCATCTGCAGCACAGCGCTTGAAAACCTCCACCTTGTCTTTCTTGACGTTTTCCGCTGTGTCCACTTCCTCTCGTGACCTTCGAATTGTCTGTCGCACTTTCTTTAGCTGCTTCACTGCAGCTCTCTTTGCTTTCCAAGCACGGTCTACTTCAGGGGTCCACCATGGGGGCTGCAAAAAGGGAGTTTTAACAGTCCTGTTACATGCCCCTTGTCTGAGGCGTCCAAGAAGGCAATCGGTCCTCTCATACCGGAAGGTCTTGCGCGCTCTCCCAGCTTTAACTTTCCTGGGTTTAGAGATCAGGACTGAGCATGGCATGTGATCACTCCCATGGTCATTCAAAACAGTCCACTTTACATCAAGGACTGATGACTGGGAGACAAGTGCCAAGTCAATAGCTGTGTCTGCATCGCCATGCCTCATTGCCATTCTTGTCAGCCTACCATCATTTATGCAGACCACATCGGAGTCCACCATGACATCCGCAAGGGCAATTCCCTGTCGGTTTTCTCCACTACTGTCCCAATCTCTGTTCCTTGCATTGAAGTCTCCACATATGAGTAGCCTATCCCTGGTAATTCCTCCAGTTCCTTAAGCCAGTCCCAATGTTCCTTTCTGACAAAACAGTCCACTGTGGCATATACATTTATGATGTTCCACCTTAAGCCACCAATCTCCATTTGTATACCCTGGACCTCTCTTGCACTGTGATTCCACTGGCTCAAGTCAAGTACCACATGCTTCACTCCTTCCTTCACAAGCAGACCTTGTCCATGTCTCTTCTGCCCAGTAGGGCTTATATAACTGGAGTACCTAGGGCAATGGTATTTGTCTGTATTTAGCTCCTGGAGCATGAGGACGTCAAAATCATATATTAGTCTCTCCAATACAGGACCTCTCTGTCTGGCACTGCGAAAATTCCAGTATCCCACTCTTACATAGTTGAAACCTAGTCTGTCCACTTTTCGTCTTGTTCTCCTGGCGCCTGCCCTCCTATTTCTATGCCGTCTTCTCACACCATTTCCTCGTCTTCTCTTCCTCACTCTCTCTTCGCTAGGGATGTCTCTTAGCCTCTGAGGGATGTGTCAAGCGCAGAGCACGTGCTCCGTAGCTCCGGCGACGATTCCCGTGTTTAAATAAATCCATAGGCAAAGTTTGGATATTGCAGGAAATAAACGGTCACCCTAGCATTGCCTGCTTGCTAGGGAAGAGGCAGGGGATGTCCCGCAGGAATCCATACACCTGGTGCCGCCCCGCACGCCTGCCAGACGTCCAACGTTCACGACCAGTTAACCCATGGCCATCCAGTTCCTCATCACGCTGGTCCACCTTGAACTTGGGGGTTTATATTTGGAGTTTTCCGTCTCCTAGATGGACTGCTGTCCAAAGCTAACGGGTTCCACCTACCCGGGAGAGGGGTTAGAGCGCCCCGACTCGCTTGGCAGGCACGTCTCCGAGCATATGAGGTATTTTCTAAGGAACTCAGATCCCACCCTGAGATCCCTCCTCGCCCTCCGTGCCCACCGCCAGTTGGTCCGCGGCTGCTTATTGGGTATTCGCAGCTAACCTCTATGTCTAGAGGCCGTTCCACGATCCGCCACCTGTGGGCGCGCTGGGTCGGGGATGGTCGCCCCAGCGTTACCCAGTTTCTTTACCAAAAGAAGCAGAAGGATGCATGAGTTTTTTCATAGCTGGCCATTGTTCGCTTCGCATTGTTGACCATTTAAGTGAACTCTGCAAGGTACACTTTGGTGACAGCAAAGGTTGCAAGAACTTTAAGCTTAGGAGAACTAAGTGCAGAGCAGTTATTTCAAATGTACTTGTACCATATTTCACAACAGACTTTACAGCTGATATTGGCAAAAGTAAATACAGCTTATTGATTGATGAGAGCAATGACATTTCTGAAACTAAGCTACTTGGAGTAGCTATTAGGTACTATTCAGAGACAAGAAAGCAGTTTGTGGTTACTTACTTAGATTTAGTTGAACTGAGTGACTGCAACGCACAGGCAAATTGCAATGCGTTAAAAGATTTTTTAAACAAGAATGGACTTGAGTTGCAAAGACTAGTTGCACTGGGCACTGACAATGCGTCTGTCATGACAGGTGTAAACAATGGAGTATATACAAAATTAAAATCCGAAGTTCCTCCTCTGGTACTAATTAGGTGTGTATGTCATTCCCTTCAGCTGACAGTGTCACAGGCTGCAGCTGCTTGTCTGCCCAGGAACATCGAGTTTATGATTAGAGAAACATATAACTGGTTTTCTCACTCAAGTCTTCGTCAAGCAAAGTACAGGGAGCTTTTTGCTTCACTAAATGATGGACAACATCTGCTGAAGATTGTTCAATTAAGCCAGACACGATGAATGTCCATTCTATCTGCCATTGTCAGAATATTGCAGCAGTGGGTCGAGCTCAGAACTCATTTTGATGTAGCAAGACTCAACGAGCGCTGTTATACAGCAGAACTTCTACATTCTATGTTTAGCGACATGAAAAACTATGTGTATCTCATATTTCTCAAGCATATTCTCGGAGAAGTTCAAAGTGTGAATAAGAAATTCGAAGCAGACATCCAGGATCCAACGAAACTACTCAGCGATCTTGTCCAGCTCATTGATTCTATCAGTTCAAAGATTGCTATTCCTGGGGGAAAAAAAATAACAGAAAGTGATGCTATTCAAGATTATTTAGATCCTAATCCCAATCTTGGTTATGAGTTTGAGAAAGAAATAGCAGACTACAAATTTCCCGATGAGAAAGGAATTCGTGGAAGGTGCATCCAGTTTTTAATAGAGCTATTGACACAGCTGTGTTTACGTACACCCGATAACGATCGAGTGTTGCAGTCCATGTCATGTCTTAGTGGAAGTGAATGTCTACAGCCAATGAAGCCCTGTATATTGGATCTTGCTAAAATGTTTGTAGAAGATGCAGCTACTCTCACCCGCATCGATTTCCAGTGGAGAAAACGTCATCATATGCAGTGGACACAGACCTCTGACACACTTTGACTGTGGGCAGAAATAGCCTCATACAGGGATGCCACCGGTGGAAATCCTTTCCAAGATCTTACAGTTTAGCTTTAACTCTGCTCATTTTACCTCATTCTAATGCGGACGTGGAGCGTATTTTCAGTCAGATGGGAGTTATAAAATCAAAATTGCGGAATAGGCTGAGCATAAAGAGTTTGACAGCTGTTTTGACTATTAGATATGGAATGAAAAGATATGGCAAATGCTGTCATGATTATAAACTACCTAAGGATATTCTGCGAAAAATTGGATCACAGGAGGCATATACATGTTTATTTCAATCATCCTCCTCATCCTCATCATCGCAGGAGCAAACACAGCAGGAAATAGCTACAGAAACTGAAGAGGAGTTGTTTGACTGGGATTTGGCAGATCTGGAATAAACTTCATTCTAATATTCAGTGATAATAATAAATTATAATGTGCTACTTTATAACATTTTGAATGAATACCGCCAGGGCTTGTTTTAGTGATTTCCCAAAAAATAGTATTGCAATTTGGTGCTTTTTTGGCTCGAAAGTAGTTCTGATTGGGATTTGGCGGATCTGGAATAAACTTCATTGTAATATGAAGTGATAATAATAAATTATACTGTGCTACCTTGTTACATTTGTAATAAAGCTTTTTGTTTTGTTTGGTGCTTCCTAAAAAAAGGTTGGTGCTTTTTAGTGCTTTTTTGGGTCGATTTTGGTGCTTTTTCATCAAAGGGAGATGGCAACACTGCTTTTGATCATTGGACCACAGGCTTTCTTTATTCCTTCATACATGCTTCTGATGTTTCCCTTCAATCAATCAATCATGTGCCATGCCGGAAAGCGTGGGCGGTCATGATTCGCCATTTCACTCGATCACCAGAGTCGTGGATCAGCTCAGTGTTCCTGTCTCGTCCATGCCATGTGGCCAAGCGATCCAGGTATTTTCCTCTGTTATGTTATGTAATGTTTCCCTTATCACTTGCGATTTGAATGGACACATAACTTGATCCAATAATTATTTGCACTTTGCCTGGTAGTCTTTTGCACATCCTTCCTAGCTTGCTTTAGCTCACTCAGAGTGTTACGTTTTGGTCTTTCCTTATTTCTTAAGAGAGCTATCTTCTTCTTATCAATCAAGAGCTGCAGAGTCTGACTGTTTGCCACAAACCAGTCCTGCCTCTTATGATCCACAGTGCCGTAAACCCCTACGGCAGTTTTATAAAGAATTTCTTCAGTTGACCCCACTTTTCACTTACTGTACAATTTTCTGGTGTATCAGTGAAAGCGTCTTCAAGTTGCTGTTGAAACTGAAAGCACTTTTCAGGATCGTGAGTGTTAATAATATTAATCCTGGGGCTAGACTTGTGTTTAGCTGTGTAGATTCTCTTTCATCTCAGTCTAACCCTTGCAACAACCAAAGAATGATCCGTATCACAGTCAGCACTATGGTAACTTCGAGTCAATGATATATGGTTCAGATGCTGTCTCCGTGTGATGATGAAGTCCAGCTGGTGCCAATGGCCGGGATCTTGGATGTTTCCATTTGACCTTATGCAGTTCTTTTGTTTTAAAAAAGGAGTTTGTAATACATAGGTCATTTCTGGTGCAATGCTGCAGCGGCCTTTGCCCATTTTCATTAATGCGACCGACGTTGTATTTTCCAAGGCACACTGGCCGTGAATTCGAGTCCTTGCCCACACGAGCATTGAAATCACCAAGCATATAAATGTAGTCAGATTTTGGAACTGCCTTGATCACGGAGTCTAACTCCTCATAGAACGAATCCTTCACATCATCAGAGGAATCGAGTGTCGGTGCATATGCAGTAATAATGGTGGCAAAACCACAAGAAGTTGCCAAGCGCAGGGATAATAGTCTTTCATTACCCCTGTTGGAATTTCAATCGTTCCCAGTAGCGAATTCTTCACGGTAAAGCCCACACCGTGTTGTCTTTTTTCTAACTGCCCTCTACCCTTCTAAAAAAAGGTAATTGTTTTCCCTGAGTGAAACTTCCTCAGCGTGGCGAGTCTCTTGCAGGCCAGCAATATCAATGTTAAGACGATTGGGTTCGGCATCAATCACAGCCGTTTTTCTCACATCGTCAATATTTGTCAAGTAAGTGGAAAATCCTGGACACATGGTTCTCACGTTCCAGGTTGCAAGCGGTAGCTTGAGGTTTCTATTTTTTTTCTTTTTATTAGTGCCAGGTGCGTTGGTTTTACAGCTTGTGATTCAGATTTTGTCCTAGCCCCAAGCACCCATTGAATCAGGCAGGCTGTGGTGGATCAGTACCCAATTGGCCGGGGGCTGCCCAGCTTAAGGCGGGCGGTAGCTGATCAGTGACACCTGTAGGTGTCTCCCACCGTCAGAGGCAACGCGTGGCGTCCCTTGTCTACGCCAATTGGCAGGGACTTATAACCCGTAACAGTTGCCTCTCGCTTTGATTCCGAGACGGTTAAGACCAGGGATGGAGTTATTGCCTCTCCATAGCACAAAGCCTGGGCTAAAATATAGAGATCATGTGTTGACCATGCAGCATGATCCCTCTCTCGGCCTGCCTAATTCACCCCAGAGGAAAGGTAACACCTCTACATCTGGAACAAAACAATCTGCAGAAGCTGTCGGATCAGCAAAGCAATGCTCTAACTGTCCGCCTGTCGGAGCTTCGATCTAGACCAGCTGCCAACCAAGGCTTAGGGCCTAGTCTGCCCTGTCATGACATTTTGTCGTTAGGTTGCATTTCCTCGCACCAGGGTAAGGCTAGTACCCTCCCAATTGCGCTCTTCCGCCCGAAGCCGTTGGCACAATGTGGGGTGTTGGGTTTGGTAAACGCCGCCCAACGTTCGTCGCTAACAGAAACCAGGTAGTACCGTCTACTGTTATACGGTAGCTCAGTCATATCTGACTAAGACCTGACATTGCTACCACTACTACTACTACTACTACTACTACTACTACTACTACTACTACTACTACTACTACTACTACTACCACTACTACTACTACCACTACTACTACTACTACTACCACTACCACTACTACTACTACTACTACTACTACTACTACTACTACTACTACTACCACTGCTACTACTACTACTACTACTACTACTACTACTACTACTACTACTACTACTACTACTACTGCTGCTGCTGCTGCTGCTGTTGCTGCTGCTGCTGCTGCTACTACTACTACTACTACTAATACGATGATGGTGAAAATGATGATGTAGACTAGTCTCCAAAGTTGATGTCATATCCCTTCCCCGTGTGATATCGCCGTTATGACGTATATCTTCTGGAAATCTTTTCATTGCCTCTATTCGTAACTGACCACGTGATATTAACAAGAGACATGAGTTGAGAGCTGTATCGTTTCCATCCACGTGATGTTAACAAGAGACATTATTTGAAGCTGTGTCGTGCCTGTTCACGTGATGTTAACATGAGACATTAATAGAGAAATGTGTCGTTTCCATCCACGTGATGTTAACAAGAGACATGGGTTGAGAAGTGTATCGTTTCCATCCATGTAATGTTAACAAGAGACATGAGGTGAGAGCTATGTCGTGTCTGTCCACGTGATGTTAACAAGAGACATGGGTTGAGAAGTGTATCGTTTCCATCCATGTAATGTTAACAAGAGACATTAGTTGAGAACTGTATCGTGTCTGTCCACGTGATGTTAACAAGAGACATGAGTTGAGAACTGTGTCGTTTCTATCCACGTGATGTTAACAAGAGACATGAGTTGAGAGCTGTATCGTGTCTGTCCACGTGATGTTAACAAGAGACATTAGTTGAGAACTGCATCGTGTCTGTCCACGTGATGCTAACAAGTGGATGATAGGAGTAACTTCGGTCTACATGGGCTATATGAAGACCTACCTGGATGAGACAGGAACTGGCTGGTTTTAGGCATGCCATTCTGTGTCCAGGTGCAGTCTGGGTCACCGAGCTCCTCGCCGTTCTGCAAGCCGTCGCCGTCAGAATCTTTGCGACATAGGTCCACGGTCCAGCGCTGCGGGCCGGGCAGGGAATAGGGACACAGTATCACAGTCAAGACTGATGCTCTTACCTTATGTTATGCTATGTTATGTTATGTTATGTTTTGCTATGTTATGTTATGTTATGTTTCCTCACATGGCGGTGGATTCGAATGTTTACAATGTACCTGGGCTGCCAGCGACCCAGCCTAAATATCGCTACTAGAAAATACCTTATGAAGTAAACGTGATACCGACCTCATCAGCCACCAAGTGCCGGTTGGTCTAAAATTAGGGTCTAGCACCATTACACCATAAAGCACGTGAAAGGAGCCTCGGTTTACTGCACAGTGGGAGATAACCGATGTACCTACCAACATCAGTTGTGATCCTGTCTAGGTTAAAACGCGGCTACGTGTTCCCCCGTAACATATACCGTTGTTGGGGCGTGAACTGTTTCTCCGTGGCATATTCTATTCTGTGACATAATCAGGTAGGTTGCTAATTCTCTTCCGTGTCGCTCCTCCTTCCCAGATAATGAAAACAATTGCTGGTACACATGAAGAAAATATCTGGGTGACCCCATCGCGGTAATGTCGGAAACAATGATCCTGGTGAATTATGAGGCAGACGTGGCCGAGGCCCTTTGGGTTCGTGTGTATAGTGCAGAAGAACAGATAGATCATCACAGCTTGGATAGACTGATGCTGCAGGGACTGACTAGAGGGTCTTTGGACACTTAGTACTCCAAGGAAAAGCCCGACGGACACATAATTGTACTGCTACAGCTATCATTAATACTCTACATAGCCCTTTTCCACCAGAACAAGGCATTTGATAGAGTAGATATAAATGAGGTCTGTATGTCATTCCCTTCAGCTGGCAGTGCCACATTTTTGTAAAACAATTGGCACTCAATGGGTGATGTGGTCAATAGCGCACACTTCGCCTTTACTTTCCAGAACATGTCATGGTGCTTAGTTTCGGCTGACTCAACCCAGGAGCAATAGTGGGGACTCAATTACATGATATACGGGCTAACCATTCGCTATCGCACTCATGACGGCCTGTGCACTTGGTAATCGAAATTTAAGAGGAAACAAATACCTATTTTTCACGGGAACATAATATTCTACAAGATACTCGCCAAATCACTCACCAACAAACTTAAACCTTTCATGCCAACACTAATACACCCAGACCAACAGTGCAGTGTCAAAGACAGAAATATACACAATCACACACACCTCATTAGAGACATTATTAACTATACACATGGAAAAGACTGTCCATCCTCCATCTTATCCTTGGATCAAGAGAAGGCCTTCGACAGAATTTCCCACTTACCTACATAGGACACTAGAACACTGTAACATAGGAGAGTACTACAGGCAGTGGATACAGATCTTGTACAAAAATCCTGAGAGCAGAGTGTTGGTGAACCATTCACTGACAGCTAGCTTCAGGCTCACGAGATCTGTAAGACAAGGATGTCCCTTATCACCACTCCTGTATGTGCTCACTCTAGAACCTTTATTAGAGAAGATAAGGCAAGACACTAGTATTAAAGGAACCTTCCTGCATGGGATAGGAGAGCAGAAGCTCATCGCCTATGCAGATGACACTGCCTTCTTTCCCACCAGCAACACATCAATAAGGAATATACTCCACACCTTTACCCATTTTGGAAAAGGCAGTGGAGCCAAAATTAATGTACAGAAATCACAGATAATGGGCCTGGGAAAGTGGAAACAAAAGGCTGATTTCCCTCCAGATCTGAAACACATAGACACCATGAAGCTGTATGGGATCACATTTCCATGCGATCCCACAGAAACACACAGACAGACATGGCACGCACTGACCGAACAGATCACAGACATGTTACACAGGTATAGGTACAAGACATCCACAATATTTGGTAGAAGCACAATAGTCAACACATACATATTACCCAAAATAATATATTTAGCGACAGTACTGGACCCTCCTAAACAGACCGTCACAAACATAAACAAACAAATCAGACGCTTCATCTTCACCAACACAATACACAGCATTAAACACAAAACTCTCATACAAGACAGGAAACAAGGCGGGATTTCACTACAGGACATCCAGACAAAAATACTGTCACTTAGAATCAGTCACATAGGTAAAATCATCAGACACCCAGAACAGAACAGACTAGCACTATACTACATAGGCCACAACATCAAACATCTCACACCTCTTAACAATGCAACTGCACACTACCAGGGAAAGACTGCCAACATTCTATCAGACATGCATACAGGCAATAAAAGGACATGAACAGTTAATACAGCAAACAACACACAAAATATACAAACATTTAGTTAGAGAACAAGCACCATCACTAAGACTTAGGATTAAAAGAGGACACAAATACTTCATGACTGACTTCACATGCACCTTTTCAAACCTACACAACAAACACATAACACCAAAAGCTAGAGAGATCACATATAGACTGTTATACAGTATGACCCCCACAACACAGGTAGAAGCATACATATCCAAACAATGTCAATTATGTAGAAACAACACACAAGAGACAGAGGAACACATTTATTATACGTGTCCAACAATTACTGCCACACGCGCAACACTCAAACACCTCATACAAACACACACAGGCAAACAAACCGACATATATAAAGCAATTTTTCTCAATACTATACCAATGACATCTAAGGACATACATACAAAACTACTTGTAGCACTTTCTTACTACAGACAACTTATATGGACCTGCAGAAATTTTGCCAGATACAAACACCACACATATAACACACATTTAGTTTCCTTCATGTACACGCACAAAATATCACAACTCTTTCCAGAGTTGGTATAAATGGTATACCAACTCTGGCAATTTTGGGAATTTGTTGGTAATTTTGGTATACATGAGTGAGAGAAAAAAAGAAGAAACTGTGAATGAATGGTGAGTGGATGATTAAATAGATCACATATGGTCAAAAGACCAATGGAAAATCCCTTATGTAAAGAATAGTGGAAGTATAAATGCTTGTTTTACTTGTTTCAAAATGATGGTTTCACCCTTATAGACAAGAGGGAAAAGAAAAAAGGAGAAAAGAAAATTAAACTCCTCCCATTCCAATGTACTATTTATGGAATGTTTGGCTTTGAATGCACTTGTTGTGCTATACTACCACCACTACTAAGATGATCACTTTAGTAAATAAACTCACATATTTGTTATACTATTATCATTATTATTATTATTATTATTATTATTTTATTATTATTGTTTATTATAATGATTATCATCATTATTATTATGACTATCTTTATTCTACCTTTACTATCCTTAGTATTATTAATGTTATAAGTATTATTGATATCATCATTATTATTTTACAATTTCATCTCCCCCGCGCCCCCCCCCTTGCTTACAGTTTTGTTGCCTTTGCTACTAACCCCACTGGTTGGTTCAAATTTTTGTCCTGCCAGTGCCATCATTACTAAGGGTGGTCAGGAGAGCATTGATGGAATTGAACAATTAGTGGGAGGGTAGCGCGGGAAACAAAAATGTAAAGATTTCCCTTTCTCTTAGTCACCCCCTTTGAATCATGTGAGTGAGGGTTGAATGAATAAATAAATACAAAAACACATATGGTTATCAAACCAATAATACTGTAAAAACTTATGCAAATACAAATGTTTGGTTAATTTTTATTTTAAAAAAAAAAAAAGAAAGAGAGAGCAAAGAGGGAAATATGAATAAACCCCTACATTTAGGGAAAAAAAACAAGGAGGAAAATATAACCCTCTCCTTTACTCCAAGTATTATTAAAACTGCAGTTTGCATGTGTATGTACCTGCTAGGCTATGTTAACACCATTCCAAAGAAAATCATCCTAGCAAATGGAACCACATATTGTACAAATGTTTATCATTTTCATAACTATTATCACCATTGCTGTTTTTTTTTTTTTTGCTGTCATTACCCCCAGTATGTCTCTTCTTGTCATTATTACTATTGCCATCATTAGTAATAAAACAAAAACCCCTTTCCCATGTGCCCCCCCTCTCCTCGCCCATGGTTGTTCTTGCCTTTGCTGGTACCCACACCGGTTTGGTTCAAATATTTATCCTGCCTTTACCATCATTGCCCAGAGAGGGGGGTAATGGCATTGGTGGAGTAGAACCAAATTGGTGAGAGGGTGGCAATGGAAACAAAATGTAAAGATTGTAAAAATTTGTGCTAATATTGCTGCTTGTTTACTTTCTACAATAAGTTTTTTAAAAAAAAAGAGGAAGGGAAAAAATGAATAAACCCTTACAAATAAGACCAAAAGAAAAAGAAAAAAAAATAAACAAGGAGAAAAAGATAACCAACTCCTTTTACTTCTGCTATTATTGAACATTGCATGTTGCAAGTATATGTAAAAATAAAAAAATAAGCAAGGAGAAAAAAAAAAAGATAACCAACTCCTTTTTACACCTACTATATTATTAAACAGGGCAGGATGCAATTGTTATTGTATGCACCAGCCATATTTTAACACTATTTCTAAGAAAATCATTTTAGCAAATGGAATCACATGTTTGGAAAATGTGATCATTATCAAAACAAATCCTACCATTGTGTTTATTAATAGCTATTAGCATTGCTGTCATCACCCTTAGTAGTTTTTTATTCCTTGTCATTATTATTATAAGATGTATTTCATGTAAACACCATTCCTAAGGTAATCAATTTAACACATAAAATCACATGTTAAAACTATTATTTATTATCATTGAGTCTATCACTAGTCTCAGCACTGTTATTGATATTCCTTGTCACTATGATATTTATTTATGTATTTGGTTGTTACTTTGCATTATTATCATGTAATCACTATTAATATATATGGCTTTGAAAACGCGTATACTATCACATCCCACTTTCCCACCCTTTTGATACTGTGATTGTTGTCTCTGCTGCCACCCTCACCGTTTTGTTTCAGTTCTGCACCGCCATGTTTATCATCACCGAGGGTGATGGTACTTGGTAGGAGTTTTTTGGAGCTGACAGGAGAGCGGGGCGGCAGGGGAAATAATAACAGCCCGCTACCATCACGCTTTTGATTTAAAATATTTCCTTACAACAATGTCAATGGAGAAATGTTTAAATGTATAAAATATTTGTAATTTTTGCGCATATGTCACCTACACGCCCACATGCAACGCTCTGTAAAAACACGCACACAAATACTGAACACACAGTACGCATGTAACAACACAAACAATACAAATGCAACAACTACCCCTCCTGCATTGTAAACTAGGATACTCCTTGACAACCCCCCCCCCCTCCCCCCCCCCCACCTTTCGATACTGTTGGTTTTGATGCTGCTGCTGCCTTCACCGGTCGGTTCTAACAAGTTTTACTGCCATTTTCCTCATTACCAAGTGGTGATGATGGTATTGGTGGGGTTGGAGCTGACAGGTGAAAGGGCGGCAGAGGGAAAATAACGGTATACTACCGTCTTGTTGTTGTTTGTACTCGTTTTTCGTTACCCCCCATTTCAAATGTAAAAAGGTTGAAACAAATGTTGTAAAAATTTGTGCATATGTCACCTACACTTCCACGTGCAACGCTCTGTAAAAACACGAACAATACAAATGCAAATGTTTCTTAACACTCAATAAAAGTTTTTAGAAAAAAAACAAACCAAAAAAAAACAAAACAAAAAAAAAAAAAAAATCTTAGCCAAAAGGCCGAGAAGATAAACATTTTCACGGCTCAGTATGCTAGCTAATTCGGCAGGTTTCCTTACCCATGTTACACATTAAGCGCTTGGTGAAAATCTGGTTTAGAAATATACTAACCAGGCAAAGATTATTATTAAAAATTAACCCTAACACACGTAATAACGCCAAAATTTCTTGTATGTATATTGGAGAATAGTTACGTCAATAAAAAACTACGAGTCTCATTTAATTTAAGCCATAACTTCCCGAGATAATCATGAAGATATGTAATATTAAACATCAAAGTTATACCCCCTTAATTATAAAACGTATGCCAAGGGAGACAAATCGGATCCCTTGGCTCAGCCAGAATTGTCGACCCTTTGCACGCTAACCTCCCCCTGAATTACCGTTTACCTGCGCGCGCAAACAACCAGTAACGCTTCACCGAGCACGAGCCCTCCGATACGACAATAGCCATGGGCCAGCGGGGTACTGATAACCGGTAGCTAAACGTTGCCGGGGCCCGTAAGGGAAGCAAAGAATAGCAACACTGCAGCCTATCACGCATGTCGTAAGAGGCGACTAAGGAGGCTTGATGGTTTCGTCGCCCTGCTACTGAGTGAGTGCGTGGCGCAACACTGTGAGCTGTGAGTTTCGTGTGAAATGCTTTCGAAACTGCCCGAGGTTTTATTGGAACGTGACTGCATGTTCAGAGCAATGGCAGATGGCTATGTTCCAGAATTGACCGGTTTTTGCCTTATGCAGAAATGTGCGGCTGCTGGGCTTCTGGTTGACTGCCACTACCATCGACGATGAACTGTATTTCGTGGAATGTGTGGGTGAACATCTAGGAAACATCCAGATGGGAAAATGATTGCAGATTCCATCAGAAATGAACTGAGTGTTTTGTGGGGGACTATTGTGTTGACATTCTGGCGGCGGCCTTATGCACAGTGTATCTGTGCGGGCTGTTGTTTGTCGAGACGCCTGTCTTTCCCACTTTTCACATTGGGCAGTAGGGAGCATTTTGTATGATATTCACTGGCACAGGAACGGAGCATAATGGGGACGACCCGTTGCTGTGAAGTTGGAACTGCTACTAACTAACTAACTAACATGTTTCCTCATATGTGTGATCTTATGACGAGCGACGTCGCCGCACGGTAGGCCTTCTAATGCGTGCTCCATCTGCAATGTAGAAGCCGTGTCAACGTATCTTCACTCACATGAGACGTTGGCTATAATGTTTCCTATCTTGCCCTCCGAGACCACACATCGACGTGCTTCGCCAGGCCTCACTCGATTGTAGATCTCTCTTACTGTCAATATTACATTTTCTTTTACTTATATTTTACTTTGAGGGATGAGTACGTGGGTGGGGGGATGTGTGTGGGGGATGTGTGTATGGGTGGGGGATTTGTGTGGATGGGGAGATGTGTGTGGGTGAGGAATGTGTTGGTTGGTGGGGGATGTTTTGTTGAGGGATGGGTTATTGGGGGTGTGTAGGTGGATGGGTGGAGGATGTGTAGTTGGGTGAGTGTGTGTGGGATGGGATGAGTATGGGATGTGTGTGTGGGTGGGGATGTGTGTGGGTGGGTGCGGTATGTGTGTGTGGGTGGAGGGAGATTGTGTAGGTGGGTGTGTGTTTGAGTGGGTGGGTGCATGATGTATGGGTTGGCAGGCGATGTGGGTGTATTTGGGTGTGGGAGTGTGTGGTTGAAAGATGTATGTTTGGCTGAGTGGTTGGGGTGTGTGGGTGGGTGGAAGATGTGTGGGTGGGTGAGTGTGTGTGGGTTGAGGAATGGGTGGGGGATGTGTGTTTGGGTGGGGAAGCGTATGTGGGTGGGGGATGAGTGAGTGGGGGGACATATATGTTTGCTTGGGGGTGTGTGTGTGGTTGGGGTGTGTGTATGTGGGTGGGGGATGTGTTTGTGGTGGGTTGGTTATGTGTCTCATAACATGGTAATATGCATTGTTTATGTTTACAACGTTTATTTGACAATGTTTTTTCCCTATGTAAATGTATCATGCACTATTGATGAACAAAAGATGAGTGATTGGAAGGGTCGAATGTAAGACGGGCCTGCCTGCCCAATTTGTAACCCTTCGAAAAAAAGATCAATCAATCAATATCTCTTTCTTACTGTCTCTCTGTCTCTCTTTTTCTTTCTTTTACTGTCTCACTCTCGCAATGTCTCTCTTTCTCTCTTTCTGACAGTCTCTCTTAATGTCTCTCTTACTGTCTCTGTCTCTCTTATTGTCTCCCATACTGTCTCCCGTACTGTCTCCTTTACTATCTCCCATACTGTCTCCAGTGTTGTCTCTCTCTCTTACTGTCTTTCTTACTGTCTTCCGGACTCTCTCTCTCTCTCTCTCTCTCTCTCTCTCTCTCTCTCTCTCTCTCTCTCTCTCTGATATTGGGTGGGTGAGTGGGTGTAGGTTGGCTGATGTGTGTGTGGGTGGGTGGGGAAAATTGTGAGGGTGCGAGATATGTGTGTGTGGATAGGTGCGGGATGTGTGGGTTGGCGGGGGTATGTTTATGTGGTTTTGTGATGTGTGTTTTGCTGAATGGTTGCGGGTGTGTGGTGGGTGTTGGAGAATATGTGTGTGGGTGTGTGGGTGTCGGTTATGGGATGGGTGGGGGATATGTGTCAGGGTGGAGAAATGTGTGTGGGTGGGGGATCAGTGGGTGGTGTGGCATGTATGTTTGCCTGGGTCTGTGTGAGTGCGTGGAGGTATGTGTGGGTGGGTGGGGGAGGTATAAGGGTGGGGGAAGTGAGGGTGGCTGCGGGATGTGTGGGTGGCTGCGGGATGTGAGGGTGGATGGGGGATGTGTCTCACAACATTGCAATATGCACTGTTTATGTTTACAACTTTCATTTGACAATGTTGTTTTTTTCTTCATGTGAATGTATCATGCGTAATATGCATTGTTTATGCTTACAAAATCTATTTGACAATGTTTTTTTCCCTATGTAAATGTAACATGCACATTTGATGAATGAAAGATGAGTGATTGAAAGGGCCGAATGTAAGACGGGCCTGCGTGCCCAATTTGTTACCCTTTTAAAATAAAGGTCGTTCGTTCGTTCGTTCTCTTACTGTCTCCCTTACTGTCTCCCGTACTGTCTCTCCCTCTTCTTCTTACTGTCTCCCGTACTGTCTCCGTTACTATCTCCCGCGCTGTCTACCGTGCTGTCTACCGTACTGTGTCCCGTACTGTCTCCCGTACTGTCTCCCGTACCCGGGAAGGTTAACCCGGTCAACAAATACCCGCAGAAGTCGGAATATCGGCCTAACGGCGCAAGAACGCAGCTCTGCTGTAAACAGACACAACGCAATCACGTCCGGAAAAAAAAACTCCGGATGAACGCAGATGAAGAAGTCTCCCGTACTGTCTCTCATACTGTCTCCCGTGCTGTCTCTGTTTCAGACAGGACCTATTCCTAAGACAGTCGTCATACATGTGGCACTTAACCTTCACCCTGAAACAAGGACAGACAACTCACGTATCCGGCGAGTTCAAAGTCCCGCCCGAATGGGTTCCTGGTTCCGGCCCCCTGGTCACTGATGTGGCCCGTGGCCGACCAAGTCTGGCCCGGCTTGCAGGGAAACGGCACCAGCTCTCCGTTTGGGATCTTCTTCTGGAACGGCTTATATGGCGTCACCGTGGTCAGCAGGGTGGTCAGAACAGTTAGACTGTTGAGGAGACAATAAAACTGGACACACGCGAGTGAAAATAAATGTGGACAGATAAAGTAGACACAGACGAGTGGAGATAAATGTGGACAGATAAAGTAGACATGGATGATATGGGGTAAATGTGGACAGATAAACTAGACACAAATGAGATGGGGTAAATGTGGACAGATAAACTAGACACAAATGAGATGGGGTAAATGTGGACAGATAAAGTAGACACAAATGAGATGGGGTAAATGTGGACAGATAAAGTAGACACAAATGAGATGGGGTAAATGTGGACAGATAAAGTAGACACAAATGAGATGGGGTAAATGTGGACAGATAAACTAGATACAGACGAGTGGAGATACATGTGGACAGATAAACTAGACATACACGAGTGGATATAAATGTGGGACAGATAAAGTAGATACAGACGAGTGGAGTTGAATGTAGACAGATAAACTAGACACAGACGGGTGGAGATGAATGTGGACAGATAAACTAGACACAGGCGAGTGAATATAAATATGGGACAGATAAAGTAGATACAGACGAGTGGAGATAAATGTAGACAGATAAACTAGACACAGACGAGTGGAGATACATGTGGACAGATAAACTAGACACAGGTGAGTGGAGATGAATGTGCACAGATAAACTAGACACAGGTGAGTGGAGAAAAATCTAGACGGATAAACTATACACTGGTGAATGGAGATACATCTGGACAGATAAACTAGACACAGGTGAGTGGAGATGAATGTGGACAGGTAAACTAGACACAGGTGAGTGGAGATAAATGTGGAATTATAAACTGGACACAGGTGAGTGGGGATAAATGTGGAATTATAAACTGGAGACAGGTGGTGAGTGGGGATAAATGTGGAATTATAAACTGGAGACAGGTGAGTGGGGATAAATGTGAAATTATAAACTGGACACAGGTAAGTAAGGATAAATGTGGAATTATAAACTGGACACAGGTGAGTGGGGATAAATGTGGAATTATAAACTGGACACATGTGAGAGGAGCTAGAACTGGAAAAATATACTAGACAAAGACAGGTAAAATAGACACAGGTGAGATGAGATAGATGTGAACAGATAGACTAGACTCATGTGAGATGAGATAGATGTGGACAGATAAACTAGACACATGTGAGATGAGATAGATGTGGACAGACAAAGTAGACACAATCGTCATCCATTTTTTCTTCGCTTTTTGGCTTTTCTCCGGTAATATTTCTTTGCTCGTTTGATAAATGGAGTCCCTTAAATTTTCCCATTGTTCGTTTAAATTCTGTGTTTTAGCTATTCCATTGTACCTACTTTTTTTTACACTCACTATGTGTTGTTCTTGAATTTCTTTATCCGCCTTCAAAACCTCTTTATTAAGTCTCATGTTCTTAACCACTGTTTTTTTCTCTTCAGTCTTACTTTTATCATTCCACATAGTGGTAGTACATGATCAATATTACAGTCAGCACCCGGCATTGTATTTACATTAATTAACGCACTTCTTAACCTTTTATTAAAAAGTATGTCAATGTGTAAAGTCGTCGTTTATGACGTTTAAACCAGGTGTTTCCAATTATCATATCAGAGATATTTGCCCATTCTATTAGTTGCTCTCCTCTTTCATTTTTTTTTATCTAAACCATAATTCCCCACCACATTTTTCATTTTTTCTTTTCCTTTTTTTTTTTTTTTTTGCTATAAAGATAATGCATACAGATAAAACTACTATGGAGAAAGAAACATATGTTAATGAGGAAACATTGGAGGTGGTGGAATATTTCGAATATTTTTGGGTCATTGATTACCAACAGTGATGATACAATGAAAGAAATTAAAAAACGAATGTCTGTTGCAAAGACTAAAACAACTCAATAAATTGTAGGGTGGGACAGATAGCACTACAAAAATTAGATTTTTAAGAGCATGCAAGTTTCGCATTGCAGCATACGCCTGTGAGACCTGGACACTTACTAAACAAGTTGAACAGCACATAAATGCATTTGAATATAAATGTTATAGACGAGTTCTAAGAATATCTTGGATAAACAAAAGAACAAATGCATCCATACTTAAAGAGCTGAATATTGAAGATGGTTGGTTATTAATGACGATAAAACAAAAAAATCATTGAAATATTTTGGCCACGTGAAACGTCACAAAACTTTGGAAAGAACAATAATGGAGGGGTATATGCTTGGAAAGAGAGGAAGAGGAATGCCAAAGAGAAGATAGGTGCAGGACGTGGCAGATGATCTCCAGGTGGGTGTATCGGAAGCGGGTAATTTTGCTTTTGATCGAGATCTTTTCCGGAAGGTTGTTATGGGAGCGAGGTTCTGCAAAGGACATGCTATTGAATGAATGAAAGAACTTTTGCATTAAGTTAGTTAGTTAGTCGACAGATCATCCTCATTGCACTCGAACCATTCAGTCCATAAGTGCTCGGATCCCCTCCTCAGCAAACCCCGCAGCATGTAGCGGCTAACGACACCAGTTCTGTGTTGGTTTATCAATCTTCTTTGGCTTCCTACGTAGTGTTCTTGTTTGGCCACACGTCTTTTAATTTGCTGTTCTCACAGTCTGAACATGGTTGTAGATTCGCAGTCATCACTTGGTTCACGCAAAAGTCTTACTTCTCGTAGAGCATTCAGAATGTCAGCCTGGTCCATGGCGCGTCCGCCCTCCACAGTAGCCTTACCTGCGAGCTTGCCAGCCCGCTCATTTCCTTGTACTCCCGCTTGCCCTGGCACGAAGATGAAACTAATCTTTGTCAGCCGAGACCGCTCCAGAGGCAGCAACCACTCTCTTCGGATCCACCCATCTCTATCCTCTTGAGCATGCTCATTGAGTCGCTAAGGAAACATGCCCTATTGAATGTCTGTGTCTCGAGCCAAGTTATTGCTTTACTCACTGCCATGACTTCCATAGTCAGGCTACTTGTGGTCTCAACAAAAGCACCAGAGTCCTCCTTCACAATTCTCCCTCCGGCCCGCGCCGTAAAGGCCCATGAGCTTCTCACATGTCGGACGACCGACCCATCTGTGTAAATGACAGCATCACCGTCTAACGAATTCTCGAAAATCAACGCTTGTACTTCCGCCTCCACAGCAGCCGGATTTTCTTGTCTGCATTTTCTGTCTAGTTGGATGCAAACTGAAAAGGACGTACAGAAATCTGTTGGCACTTGTACCCACTCCTCGCCAGGTTCTAAGTCCTCCAAGTGAACACACCTGTTGAAGAATGTCTTCGGCTTGACCCATCCACGACCTTCCTCTTTTTAACCTGCTGCCCTTCACCTTCCTAATTTCACTATGCAGTGGATGTTGTGTGTTTGCGTTAACTCTGAGGTAGGCACGTGCTCTGCAAATTTGTAGTCTGTCTTCAATGGTTGGAAAATCAAGAAGGTAGCGCATCGCCCTGCATGCTGTATCTCTTGTACATCCAAGAATAATGCGCATAGCCTCATTTTGTATCCTTTCCATCTGCTTACGGCTGAGAGTCAGGATCGCCATCGCATACTCAAAAACAGACATGACCAGCCCCTCGTACAGAAGACATAGATGGCGCTGCTCACAGTTTGCTGCCGCCATCACCCGCATCGCAGCCAAACCCCGCTTGGCCTTTGTTATCACCTGGTCTATGTGCTCATTATAAGCAAGGCTTCGATCAAAACGTATCCCCAGGTAATTCATTGCCTGCGTTCTTTCCACAGTCTCTGAACACAGATTAACAGTTGGTGTTGGAGTGTTGACAATATGATTATTCAAAGAGAACCATGTCACTGTTGCCTTTGTTGGGTTGACCATTGCCCCAGCTTCAGCACACCAAGTACTTATGCGATTGAGTTCGGTTTGTAGTTCCACAGCAACCTGATCTCTATCCTTACCCTGACGATACACTAAAACATCGTCGGCATATGACAATGTCCTCCCCGGTCCAGTGATCTGCTCGCTGGTGATTCTCACAGTGTAGGCGTTGAACAGCACCGGAGATAATGGTGATCCCTGTGGTAGGCCAGGATATATTATTGTTGGTTCCGAAGTCCAACTGCCACATCTAAAAGCTACTTTCCGTTGGAAGAGGGCTGCAGCGATCCAAATAAGGAGGAACGGACTTATCTTGAGTTCAAGAAGCTGAAGCATTAGAAAATCCAATGGTACTCTGTTGTACGCATCCTCAAGATCAATTGCTGCAGCAAAGGTTTCAATGCCTGAGTGGAAACCTTCATAGACATCATGGGCAAAAACTGCTGCATTGGTCCAGGTTTCTCTTTTGGGACGATACCCTCCCAGGGTAGGAGGGAAAACACCTTGCCTCTCTAGCTGGCTTGATATTTTTCTGGCAATTAACTTCTCCAGACTTTTGCATTAAAATCACCTAGTATTATTTTATATCTTGCGATTTAATTTGAGACATTACAATGCCTACTTAATCGTAAAAAATTTTTTATTTCTTCATCACTACTGCTTGTTGTTAGTGCATATACTTGTACAATATTTATATCTATTGGTTTGCCTTTCAATGTTACCATAATATTAGGGGCGTTCATTTTAAACCCGTTCCAATGGCTTTATTACAAAAGCATGAAAGAAACATTAACAGGTGTGGTAGAATTAAACAACGCATTCACTTTGAATGAATTATGCACTATGGTTGGTCAGAAGAAGTCGCCGTAGGCATTCGGACAAGCATCCCATTGCTTATGTAGGCGGCGAATGCCGTCCGCAAAAAATAATTGTGGTTGCTCACTGAAACAAGTGCTTACTGCGTTCATTACGTCTGCATCTGTGTGAAATCGTTGCCCCTTGAGAGCTTTTTTTAGAGGTCCGAACAAATAAAAATCACATAGTAACAAATCAGGATAGGCTGGATGTTGCAGAATTTCCCACTTCTTCCTTGCTAATGCTTGGTGCACAATATTTGCGACATGCAGACGAGCATTATCATGCAACAAAATCACACCGCTAGAAAGCATGCCTGGGCGTTTATTCTTTGATGGCTTGTTGCTGCTTGTCTACTGTTTGCAAGTAGTGGGTAGAGTTGATGTTGACACCAGGTTCTTTAAAGTCGGCCAACAATAGCCCTTCATGGTCAAAACATTCGCTCAGCATAACCTTACCAGCGGAAACCTGTAATTTGAATTTTTTGGCTTTTGATGATCCAGCATGCTTCCATTGCACGCTCTCTCTTTTGCTGTTCGGCTCAAAGTGGTGACACCATGATTAATCGCCTACCGCTGTTTTTTTTTTACATTACATTGGCACCTTGCCGTCTTGACAGACGATAGTTTGTGCTTTAAACAGGCATAATAACTTTTCCTATGGCGGTAGCGAGTGTGACTGATAAGGCCAATTTGCGCTGTAAATGTCCGTTCACAGTGGGTGCATGTGAACACGTGGTCATTTCCACCATCATGCACCATCCTACGTCTCATACGCTCGGTGTGTGACTTATCTGCAATAATTTTCTCCTTTGTCTTTATTCCATTTCTGATGTTTGCCCTCCATGCAATACGTTCAGCGGCGACTTGCTCCCAATGTGCATTATCAATGCCTGTATCAATCATGTCCTGCTTACATACATCTGTGTATCGTAGTAGAGGCCGACCCTGAGAGATCTCTTACCCATCTGTAATTCACCAAAAAAGATGTCCTTTGGTATTCTACCATCATCCATCCTCCTAAGATGTCCTATCCACCTAAGTCTACGAAGACTGAGCATGGAATAAACCGTCACACAACCTGATCTTTCCAATACTTCAGTATTTGTGATTTTATCTTGCCACTTAATACCAAGAATTCTTCGCAGACACCGCGTATGAAAGCTTTTTAAACGTTTCTCTTGGTGTGAGTAAGTTGTCCAGGTTTCACTGCCATAAAGAAGAGTACTAAGGACACAGGCTTGATAGACAAGGACTTTTGTTTTGGCAGTAAGCTTCCTGTTCTCCCAGACTCTTTTTCTTAACCTGTTCATTGTTGTTGCTGCCTTATCAATCCGGATGTTGACTTCCTGATCTATGGATAATTTGCTATTTACCACTGATCCTAGATATATAAAGTGGTCTACTATCTCCAGTTCGGCGTCGTCAATAAAGATTGATGGTACCCCATGTGCACCTTGTGACATAATGTCACAACGATGTGTTTTCGCCTACCACTATGCAGAAGTGAAATGCATCACCCTCAACTCTGTAACGTAGCAAGTGGTTCAAACACCATCCCATGCGTTCCTCTTTTTGGTGGTCGGTCAACATCCGTGGTACCCACTGTGAACACATCTTCCGATATTGCAGTTTCTTACTTTTGAATTGTCCCAATTTACACATCACATTCTTTCGCTAGCGAATGTGTGCTTCGACAACGGTTCATCTGTACATGCATCAATTTCGGCGATGGTTTTTTCTGTTGCAACAATATGCGCTTGGCCCGGCCGTCGAAGATCTGTCGTGAACTGACGTCCTTTCCGAAACATCCGTGCACGGTCTGTCACTGTTGTCTTCGACACATATTTGTTACTGTACGCTGCCTGCATTATTCGATGAATGTCCACTGGTCGACATCCTTCAAATGAAAGAAACTGAATCACCGCTCTTTGAGCTTCTTTGGGTGAAATTTGGATCAACCCGGCCATTATGTCAACGGTCAGAAACAGAACCTATGCATCATATGACGATAAGCAATTGCTCTTTTATTCTTTGGTCAGTACTTATCTCATGACTATGACATGATCATGTTCAACGTACGCAATTACGCGCGGTGTGGCACGAACGGATTTCAAATGAACGCCCCTTATCACTCTATCTGAAATACACCAGTAACCATTAAGTGATTTGGCTGTTTAATCTAGGTACATTTGAAATAATCTAGGTACAGGTGAGAGATAAAAACCTACCTGAAATACATCTCAGATGTCATGAAGTTATTAGTCCTTACGTACCCAGTTCATTAACATCAGCAAATTGTTGTTTGATGATGATCTTGACACCGAGAATGTAACAACAGGGCAGTAAGGTTGTTTGTAGAGTGATAACACAGCTGATATGTTGGATGTTTGTAGATTGTAATACAGCTGATGTGTTGGATGCCTTTGTTTGTAGATTGATAACAAAGCTGATGTGTTGGATGTTTGTAGATTGTAATACAGCTGATGTGTTGGATGTTTTAGATTAATAATACAACTGATGTGTTGGATATTTGTAGATTTATAAAACAGTTGATGTGTTGGATGTTTGTAGATAGTTAATACAGCTAATGTGTTGGATGTTTGTAGATTGATAACAACTGATGTGATGGATGTCTGTAGATTGATAGCACAGCTGATGTGTTGGACGTTACCAGCTGAACGATGTGATGTTCTAAGCTTGGAGATGTAATGTTCTAAGCTTGGAGATATGATGTAAACAGTTGGATATTGAAGTTATCACAAGTGGGAAGTGAGACACAAGCTGCCAGATGTGACCGTCTGGGTAAGTACCGTCAATTGGTTTAACGGCTTGCCACGGTTTTTGTCACACTACAATAGCCACCCAGGTGACGTCACGCCGGGTGGAAACACAGCTCTTACCTCAAGACTGTTGACTACGACATGGCTTGTATGGTGTTTTGTTTGATCATGTGTGCACATTGTATAAAAAATTTTACGCTTCGCTGTGTTTGCATCGTTCATTTGCATGAAATATGTTACTGCGTCATTGTGTTTGCATCATTCATCTGCATGAAATATGTTACTGCGTCACTATGTTTTCATCGTGTATGTGCATAAAATATGTTACTGCGTCATTATGTTTTCACCGTGTATGTGCATGAAATATGTTACTGCGTCATTGTGTTTGCATCGTTCATCTGCATGAAATATGTTACTGCGTCATTGTGTTTGTATCGTTCATCTGCATGAAATATGTTACTGCGTCACTGTGTTTGCATCGATCATCTGCAAGAAATATGTTACTCCGACATTGTGTTTCCATGTTTCATCTGCAAGAAATATGTTACTGCGTCACAGTGTTTCCATCGTTCATCTGCAAGAAATATGTTACTGCGTCACAGTGTTTTCATCGTTCATCTGCAAGAAATATGTTACTGCGACATTGTGTTTGGATCGTTCATCTGCAAGAAATATGTTACTGCGTCACTGTGTTTGCATCGTTCATCTGCATGAAATATGTTACTGTGTCACTATGTTTCATCGTGTATGTGCATGAAATATGTTACTGCGTCATTGTGTTTGCATCGTTCATCTGCATGAAATATGTTACTGCGTCATTGTGTTTGAATCGTTCATCTGCATGAAATTTGTTACTGCGACACTATGTTTGCATCGTGAATGTACATGAAATATGTTACTGCGTCATTGTGTTTGCATCGTTCATCTGCATGAAATATGTTACTGCGTCATTGTGTTTGCATCGTTCATCTGCAATACATATGTTACTGCGTCACTGTGTTTGCATCGTTCATCTGCAAGAAATATGTTACTCCGACATAGTGTTTCCATCGTTCATCTGCAAGAACTATCTAACTGCGACAATGTGTTTGCATCGTTCATCTGCAAGAAATATGTTATTGTGACATTGTGTTTGCATCATTCATGTGCAAGAAATATGTTACTGCGTCATTGTGTTTGCATCGTTCATCTGCATGAAATATATTACTGCGTCAGTATGTTTTCATCGTGCATATGCATGAAATATGTTACTGCGTCACTGTGTTTCCATCTTTCATCTGCAAGAAATATGTTACTGTGTCATTGTGTTTTCATCGTTCATCTTCAAGAAATATGTTACTGTGTCATTGTGTTTGCATCGTTCATCTACAAGAAATATGTTACTGCGACATTGTGTTTGCATCGTGCATCTGCGTGAAATAAGTTACTGCGTCACTATGTTTTAATCGTTAATATGCAAGAAATATGTTACTGCGTCACTGTGTTTCCATCGTTCATCTGCAAGAAATATGTTACTCCGATATTGTGTTTCCATGTTTCATCTGCAAGAAATATGTTACTGCGTCACAGTGTTTCCATCGTTCATCTGCAAGAAATATGTTACTGCGTCACAGTGTTTTCATCGTTCATCTGCAAGAAATATGTTACTGCGACATTGTGTTTGGATCGTTCATCTGCAAGAAATATGTTACTGCGTCACTGTGTTTGCATCGTTCATCTGCATGAAATTTGTTACTGCGTCACTATGTTTGCATCGTGAATGTGCATGAAATATGTTACTGCGTCATTGTGTTTGCAGCGTTCATCTGCATGAAATATGTTACTGCGTCATTGTGTTTGCATCGTTCATCGGCAATACATATGTTACTGCGTCACTGTGTTTGCATCGTTCATCTGCAAGAAATATGTTACTCCGACATTGTGTTTCCATCTTTCATCTGCAAGAAATATGTTACTGCGTCACTGTGTTTCCATCGTTCATCTGCAAGAACTATCTTACTGCGACAGTGTGTTTGCATCGTTCATCTGCAAGAAATATGTTATTGTGACATTGTGTTTGCATCGTTCATGTGCAAGAAATATGTTACTGCGTCATTGTGTTTGGATCGTTCATCTGCATGAAATATGTTACTGCGTCAGTATGTTTTCATCGTGCATGTGCATGAAATATGTTACTGCGTCACTGTGTTTCCATCTTTCATCTGCAAGAAATATGTTACTGTGTCATTGTGTTTTCATCGTTCATCTTCAAGAAATATGTTACTGTGTCATTGTGTTTGCATCGTTCATCTACAAGAAATATGTTACTGCGACATTGTGTTTGCGTCGTGCATCTGCGTGAAATACGTTACTGCGTCCCTATGTTTTAATCGTTAATATGCAAGAAATATGTTACTGCGTCACTGTGTTTCCATCGTTCATCTGCAAGAAATATGTTACTGCGACATTGTGTTTGGATCGTTCATATGCAAGAAATATGTTACTGCGTCATTGTGTTTACATAATTCATCTGCATGAAATATGTTACTGCGTCACTATGTTTCATCGTGTATGTGCATGAAATATGTTACTGCGTCATTGTGTTTGAATCGTTCATCTGCATGAAATTTGTTACTGCGTCACTATGTTTGCATCGTGAATGTGCATGAAATATGTTACTGCGTCATTGTGTTTGCATCATTCATCTGCATGAAATATGTTACTGCGTCACTATGTTTTCATCGTGTATGTGCATAAAATATGTTACTGCGTCATTATGTTTTCATCGTGTATGTGCATGAAATATGTTACTGTGTCATTGTGTTTGCATCGTTCATCTGCATGAAATATGTTACTGCGTCATTGTGTTTGTATCGTTCATCTGCATGAAATATGTTACTGCGTCACTGTGTTTGCATCGTTCATCTGCAAGAAATATGTTACTCCGACATTGTGTTTCCATGTTTCATCTGCAAGAAATATGTTACTGCGTCACAGTGTTTCCATCGTTCATCTGCAAGAAATATGTTACTGCGTCACAGTGTTTTCATCGTTCATCTGCAAGAAATATGTTACTGCGACATTGTGTTTGGATCGTTCATCTGCAAGAAATATGTTACTGCGTCACTGTGTTTGCATCGTTCATCTGCATGAAATATGTTACTGTGTCACTATGTTTCATCGTGTATGTGCATGAAATATGTTACTGCGTCATTGTGTTTGAATCGTTCATCTGCATGAAATTTGTTACTGCGTCACTATGTTTGCATCGTGAATGTACATGAAATATATTACTGCGTCATTGTGTTTGCATCGTTCATCTGCAATACATATGTTACTGCGTCACTGTGTTTGCATCGTTCATCTGCAAGAAATATGTTACTCCGACATTGTGTTTCCATCTTTCATCTGCAGGAAATATGTTACTGCGTCACTGTGTTTCCATCGTTCATCTGCAAGAACTATCTTACTGCGACAGTGTGTTTGCATCGTTCATCTGCAAGAAATATGTTATTGTGACATTGTGTTTGCATCGTTCATGTGCAAGAAATATGTTACTGCGTCATTGTGTTTGCATCGTTCATCTGCATGAAATATGTTACTGTGTCAGTATGTTTTAATCGTGCATGTGCATGAAATATGTTACTGCGTCGCGTCACTGTGTTTCCATCTTTCATCTGCAAGAAATATGTTACTGTGTCATTGTGTTTTCATCGTTCATCTTCAAGAAATATGTTACTGTGTCATTGTGTTTGCATCGTTCATCTACAAGAAATATGTTACTGCGACATTGTGTTTGCATCGTGCATCTGCGTGAAATAAGTTACTGCGTCACTATGTTTTAATCGTGAATATGCAAGAAATATGTTACTGCGTCACTGTGTTTCCATCGTTCATCTGCAAGAAATATGTTACTCCGACATTGTGTTTCCATGTTTCATCTGCAAGAAATATGTTACTGCGTCACAGTGTTTCCATCGTTCATCTGCAAGAAATATGTTACTGCGTCACATTGTTTTCATCGTTCATCTGCAAGAAATATGTTACTGCGACATTGTGTTTAGATCGTTTATCTGCAAGAAATATGTTACTGCGTCACTGTGTTTGCATCGTTCATCTGCATGAAATTTGTTACTGCGTCACTATGTTTGCATCGTGAATGTGCATGAAATATGTTACTGCGTCATTGTGTTTGCAGCGTTCATCTGCATGAAATATGTTACTGCGTCATTGTGTTTGCATCGTTCATCTGCAATACATATGTTACTGCGTCACTGTGTTTGCATCGTTCATCTGCAAGAAATATGTTACTCCGACATTGTGTTTCCATCTTTCATCTGCAAGAAATATGTTACTGCGTCACTGTGTTTCCATCGTTCATCTGCAAGAACTATCTTACTGCGACAGTGTGTTTGCATCGTTCATCTGCAAGAAATATGTTATTGTGACATTGTGTTTGCATCGTTCATGTGCAAGAAATATGTTACTGCGTCATTGTGTTTGCATCGTTCATCTGCATGAAATATGTTACTGCGTCAGTATGTTTTCATCGTGCATGTGCATGAAATATGTTACTGCGTCATTGTCTTTCCATCTTTCATCTGCAAGAAATATGGTACTGTGTCATTGTGTTTTCATCGTTCATCTTCAAGAAATATGTTACTGTGTCATTGTGTTTGCATCGTTCATCTGCAAGAAATATGTTATTGTGACATTGTGTTTGCATCGTTTATATGCAAGAAATATTTTACTTCGTCATTATGTTTGCATCCTTCATCGGCATGAAATATGTTACTGCGTCATTGTGTTTGAATCGTTCATCTGCATGAAATTTGTTACTGCGTCACTATGTTTGCATCGTGAATGTGCATGAAATATGTTACTGCGTCATTGTGTTTGCATCGTTCATCTGCATGAAATATGTTACTGCGTCATTGTGTTTGCATCGTTCATCTGCAAGAAATATGTTACTGCGTCACTGTGTTTCCATCGTTCATCTGCACGAACTATCTTACTGCGTCAATGTGTTTTCATCGTTCATCTGCAAGAAATGTGTTATTGTGACATTGTGTTTGCATCGTTTATATGCAAGAAATATTTTACTGCGTCATTATGTTTGCATCGTTCATCTGCAAGAAATATGTTACTGTGTCATTGTGTTTTCATCGTTCATTTTCAAGAAATATGTTACTCCGACATTGTGTTTCCATCTTTCATCTACAAGAAATATGTTACTGCGTCAGTATGTTTTAATCGTGCTGTGCATGAAATATGTTACTGCGTCACTGTGTTTGCATCGTTCATCTGCATGAAATATGTTACTCCGACATTGTGTTTGCATCTTTCATCTGCAAGAAATATGTTACTGCGTCACTGTTTCCATCGTTCATCCGCAAGAAATATGTTACTGCGTCATTGTGTTTGCATCGTTCATCTTCAAGAAATATGTTACTGCGTCATTGTGTTTGCATCGTTCATCTGCAAGAAATATGTTACTCCGACATTGTGTTTCCATCTTTCATCTGCAAGAAATATGTTACTGCGTCACTGTGTTTTCATCGTTCATCTGCAAGAACTATCTTACTGCGACAGTGTGTTTGCATCGTTCATCTGCAAGAAATATGTTATTGTGACATTGTGTTTGCATCGTTCATGTGCAAGAAATATGTTACTGCGTCATTGTGTTTGCATCGTTCATCTGCATGAAATATGTTACTGTGTCAGTATGTTTTAATCGTGCATGTGCATGAAATATGTTACTGCGTCGCGTCACTGTGTTTCCATCTTTCATCTGCAAGAAATATGTTACTGTGTCATTGTGTTTTCATTGTTCATCTTCAAGAAATATGTTACTGTGTCATTGTGTTTGCATCGTTCATCTACAAGAAATATGTTACTGCGACATTGTGTTTGCATCGTGCATCTGCGTGAAATAAGTTACTGCGTCACAGTGTTTTCATCGTTCATCTGCAAGAAATATGTTACTGCGACATTGTGTTTGGATCGTTCATCTGCAAGAAATATGTTACTGCGTCACTGTGTTTGCATCGTTCATCTGCATGAAATTTGTTAATGCGTCACTATGTTTGCATCGTGAATGTGCATGAAATATGTTACTGCGTCATTGTGTTTGCAGCGTTCATCTGCATGAAATATGTTACTGCGTCATTGTGTTTGCATCGTTCATCTGCAATACATATGTTACTGCGTCACTGTGTTTGCATCGTTCATCTGCAAGAAATATGTTACTCCGACATTGTGTTTCCATCTTTCATCTGCAAGAAATATGTTACTGCGTCACTGTGTTTCCATCGTTCATCTGCAAGAACTATCTTACTGCGACAGTGTGTTTGCATCGTTCATCTGCAAGAAATATGTTATTGTGACATTGCGTTTGCATCGTTCATGTGCAAGAAATATGTTACTGCGTCATTGTGTTTCCATCTTTCATCTGCAAGAAATATGTTACTGTGTCATTGTGTTTTCATCGTTCATCTTCAAGAAATATGTTACTGTGTCATTGTGTTTGCATCGTTCATCTACAAGAAATATGTTACTGCGACATTGTGTTTGCGTCGTTCATCTGCGTGAAATACGTTACTGCGTCACTATGTTTTAATCGTTAATATGCAAGAAATATGTTACTGCGTCACTGTGTTTCCATCGTTCATCTGCAAGAACTATCTTACTGCGACAGTGTGTTTGCATCGTTCATCTGCAAGAAATATGTTATTGTGACATTGTGTTTGCATCGTTTATATGCAAGAAATATTTTACTGCGTCATTATGTTTGCATCGTTCATCTGCAAGAAATACGTTACTGTGTCATTGTGTTTTCATCGTTCATTTTCAAGAAATATGTTACTCCGACATTGTGTTTCCATCTTTCATCTACAAGAAATATGTTACTGCGTCAGTATGTTTTAATCGTGCTGTGCATGAAATATGTTACTGCGTCACTGTGTTTGCATCGTTCATCTGCAATAAATATGTTACTGCGTCACTGTGTTTGCATCGTTCATCTGCAAGAACTATCTTACTGCGTCAATGTGTTTGCATCGTTCATCTGCAAGAAATATGTTATTGTGACATTGTGTTTGCATCGTTCATGTGCAAGAAATATGTTACTGCGTCATTGTGTTTGCACCGTTCATCTGCATGAAATATGTTACTGCGTCATTGTGTTTGAATCGTTCATCTGCATGAAATTTGTTACTGCGTCACTATGTTTGCATCGTGAATGTGCATGAAATATGTTACTGCGTCATTGTGTTTGCATCGTTCATCTGCATGAAATATGTTACTGCGTCATTGTGTTTGCATCGTTCATCTGCAAGAAATATGTTACTGCGTCACTGTGTTTCCATCGTTCATCTGCAAGAACTATCTTACTGCGTCAATGTGTTTTCATCGTTCATCTGCAAGAAATATGTTATTGTGACATTGTGTTTGCATCGTTTATATGCAAGAAATATTTTACTGCGTCATTATGTTTGCATCGTTCATTTTCAAGAAATATGTTACTCCGACATTGTGTTTCCATCTTTCATCTGCAAGAAATATGTTACTGCGTCAGTATGTTTTAATCGTGCTGTGCATGAAATATGTTACTGCGTCACTGTGTTTGCATCGTTCATCTGCATGAAATATGTTACTCCGACATTGTGTTTGCATCTTTCATCTGCAAGAAATATGTTACTGCGTCACTGTTTCCATCGTTCATCCGCAAGAAATATGTTACTGCGTCATTGTGTTTGCATCGTTCATCTTCAAGAAATATGTTACTGCGTCATTGTGTTTGCATCGTTCATCTGCAAGAAATATGTTACTCCGACATTGTGTTTCCATCTTTCATCTGCAAGAAATATGTTACTGCGTCACTGTGTTTCATCGTTCATCTGCAAGAACTATCTTACTGCGACAGTGTGTTTGCATCGTTCATCTGCAAGAAATATGTTATTGTGACATTGTGTTTGCATCGTTCATGTGCAAGAAATATGTTACTGCGTCATTGTGTTTGCATCGTTCATCTGCATGAAATATGTTACTGTGTCAGTATGTTTTAATCGTGCATGTGCATGAAATATGTTACTGCGTCGCGTCACTGTGTTTCCATCTTTCATCTGCAAGAAATATGTTACTGTGTCATTGTGTTTTCATTGTTCATCTTCAAGAAATATGTTACTGTGTCATTGTGTTTGCATCGTTCATCTACAAGAAATATGTTACTGCGACATTGTGTTTGCATCGTGCATCTGCGTGAAATAAGTTACTGCGTCACAGTGTTTTCATCGTTCATCTGCAAGAAATATGTTACTGCGACATTGTGTTTGGATCGTTCATCTGCAAGAAATATGTTACTGCGTCACTGTGTTTGCATCGTTCATCTGCATGAAATTTGTTAATGCGTCACTATGTTTGCATCGTGAATGTGCATGAAATATGTTACCTGCGTCATTGTGTTTGCAGCGTTCATCTGCATGAAATATGTTACTGCGTCATTGTGTTTGCATCGTTCATCTGCAATACATATGTTACTGCGTCACTGTGTTTGCATCGTTCATCTGCAAGAAATATGTTACTCCGACATTGTGTTTCCATCTTTCATCTGCAAGAAATATGTTACTGCGTCACTGTGTTTCCATCGTTCATCTGCAAGAACTATCTTACTGCGACAGTGTGTTTGCATCGTTCATCTGCAAGAAATATGTTATTGTGACATTGTGTTTGCATCGTTCATGTGCAAGAAATATGTTACTGCGTCATTGTGTTTCCATCTTTCATCTGCAAGAAATATGTTACTGTGTCATTGTGTTTTCATCGTTCATCTTCAAGAAATATGTTACTGCGTCATTGTGTTTGAATCGTTCATCTGCATGAAATATGTTACTGCGTCATTGTGTTTGCATCGTTCATCTGCATGAAATATGTTACTGCGTCATTGTGTTTGCATCGTTCATCTGCAAGAAATATGTTACTGCGTCACTGTGTTTCCATCGTTCATCTGCAAGAACTATCTTACTGCGTCAATGTGTTTTCATCGTTCATCTGCAAGAAATATGTTATTGTGACATTGTGTTTGCATCGTTTATATGCAAGAAATATTTTACTGCGTCATTATGTTTGCATCGTTCATTTTCAAGAAATATGTTACTCCGACATTGTGTTTCCATCTTTCATCTACAAGAAATATGTTACTGCGTCAGTATGTTTTAATCGTGCTGTGCATGAAATATGTTACTGCGTCACTGTGTTTGCATCGTTCATCTGCATGAAATATGTTACTCCGACATTGTGTTTCCATCTTTCATCTGCAAGAAATATGTTACTGCGTCACTGTTTCCATCGTTCATCCGCAAGAAATATGTTACTGCGTCATTGTGTTTGCATCGTTCATCTTCAAGAAATATGTTACTGCGTCATTGTGTTTGCATCGTTCATCTGCAAGAAATATGTTACTCCGACATTGTGTTTCCATTTTTCATCTGCAAGAAATATGTTACTGCGTCACTGTGTTTCCATCGTTCATCTGCAAGAACTATCTTACTGCGACAGTGTGTTTGCATCGTTCATCTGCAAGAAATATGTTATTGTGACATTGTGTTTGCATCGTTCATGTGCAAGAAATATGTTACTGCGTCATTGTGTTTGCATCGTTCATCTGCATGAAATATGTTACTGTGTCAGTATGTTTTAATCGTGCATGTGCATGAAATATGTTACTGCGTCGCGTCACTGTGTTTCCATCTTTCATCTGCAAGAAATATGTTACTGTGTCATTGTGTTTTCATCGTTCATCTTCAAGAAATATGTTACTGTGTCATTGTGTTTGCATCGTTCATCTACAAGAAATATGTTACTGCGACATTGTGTTTGCATCGTGCATCTGCGTGAAATAAGTTACTGCGTCACTATGTTTTAATCGTTAATATGCAAGAAATATGTTACTGCGTCACTGTGTTTCCATCTTTCATCTGCAAGAAATATGTTACTCCGACATTGTGTTTCCATGTTTCATCTGCAAGAAATATGTTACTGCGTCACAGTGTTTTCATCGTTCATCTGCAAGAAATATGTTACTGCGACATTGTGTTTGGATCGTTCATCTGCAAGAAATATGTTACTGCGTCACTGTGTTTGCATCGTTCATCTGCATGAAATTTGTTACTGCGTCACTATGTTTGCATCGTGAATGTGCATGAAATATGTTACTGCGTCATTGTGTTTGCAGCGTTCATCTGCATGAAATATGTTACTGCGTCATTGTGTTTGCATCGTTCATCTGCAATACATATGTTACTGCGTCACTGTGTTTGCATCGTTCATCTACAAGAAATATGTTACTCCGACATTGTGTTTCCATCTTTCATCTGCAAGACATATGTTACTGCGTCACTGTGTTTCCATCGTTCATCTGCAAGAACTATCTTACTGCGACAGTGTGTTTGCATCGTTCATCTGCAAGAAATATGTTATTGTGACATTGTGTTTGCATCGTTCATGTGCAAGAAATATGTTACTGCGTCATTGTGTTTGGATCGTTCATCTGCATGAAATATGTTACTGCGTCAGTATGTTTTCATCGTGCATGTGCATGAAATATGTTACTGCGTCACTGTGTTTCCATCTTTCATCTGCAAGAAATATGTTACTGTGTCATTGTGTTTTCATCGTTCATCTTCAAGAAATATGTTACTGTGTCATTGTGTTTGCATCGTTCATCTACAAGAAATATGTTACTACGACATTGTGTTTGCGTCGTGCATCTGCGTGAAATACGTTACTGCGTCACTATGTTTTAATCGTTAATATGCAAGAAATATGTTACTGCGTCACTGTGTTTCCATCGTTCATCTGCAAGAAATATGTTACTGCGACATTGTGTTTGGATCGTTCATCTGCAAGAAATATGTTACTGCGTCATTGTGTTTGCATCGTTCATCTGCATGAAATATGTTACTGCGTCACTATGTTTGCGTCGTGCATCTGCGTGAAATACGTTACTGCGTCATTGTGTTTGAATCGTTCATCTGCATGAAATTTGTTACTGCGTCACTGTGTTTCCATCGTTCATCTGCAAGAAATATGTTACTGCGACATTGTGTTTGGATCGTTCATCTGCAAGAAATATGTTACTGCGTCATTGTGTTTGCATAATTCATCTGCATGAAATATGTTACTGCGTCACTATGTTTCATCGTGTATGTGCATGAAATATGTTACTGCGTCATTGTGTTTGAATCGTTCATCTGCATGAAATGTGTTACTGCGTCACTATGTTTGCATTGTTAATGTGCATGAAATATGTTAATGCGTCATTGTGTTTGCATCCTTCATCTGCATGAAATATGTTACTGCGTCATTGTGTTTGCATCGTTCATCTGCAATAAATATGTTACTGCGTCACTGTGTTTGCATCGTTCATCTGCAAGAACTATCTTACTGCTTCAATGTGTTTGCATCGTTCATCTGCAAGAAATATGTTATTGTGACATTGTGTTTGCATCGTTCATGTGCAAGAAATATGTTACTGCGTCATTGTGTTTGCACCGTTCATCTGCATGAAATATGTTACTGCGTCATTGTGTTTGTATCGTTCATCGGCATGAAATATGTTACTGCGTCATTGTGTTTGAATCGTTCATCTGCATGAAATTTGTTACTGCGTCACTATGTTTGCATCGTGAATGTGCATGAAATATGTTACTGCGTCATTGTGTTTGCATCGTTCATCTGCATGAAATATGTTACTGCGTCATTGTGTTTGCATCGTTCATCTTCAAGAAATATGTTACTGCGTCATTGTGTTTCCATCGTTCATCTGCAAGAACTATCTTACTGCGTCAATGTGTTTGCATCGTTCATCTGCAAGAAATATGTTATTGTGACATTGTGTTTGCATCGTTTATGTGCAAGAAATATTTTACTGCGTCATTCTGTTTGCATCTTTCATCTGCAAGAAATATGTTACTGTGTCATTGTGTTTTCATCGTTCATTTTCAAGAAATATGTTGCTCCGACATTGTGTTTCCATCTTTCATCTACAAGAAATATGTTACTGCGTCAGTATGTTTTAATCGTGCTGTGCATGAAATATGTTACTGCGTCACTGTGTTTGCATCGTTCATCTGCATGAAATATGTTACTCCGACATTGTGTTTCCATCTTTCATCTGCAAGAAATATGTTACTGCGTCACTGTTTCCATCGTTCATCCGCAAGAAATATGTTACTGCGTCATTGTGTTTGCATCGTTCATCTTCAAGAAATATGTTACTGCGTCATTGTGTTTGCATCGTTCATCTACAAGAAATATGTTACTGTGTCATTGTGTTTCCATCGTGCATCTGCATGAAATAAGTTAGTGCGTCACTATGTTTTAATCGTTCATCTGCAAGAAATATGTTACTGCGTCACTGTGTTTCCATCGTTCATCTGCAAGAAATATGTTACTGCGTCATTGCGTTTGCATTGTTCATCTTCAGGAAATATGTTACTGCGTCATTGTGTTTGCATCGTTCATCTACAAGAAATATGTTACTGCGTCATTGTGTTTCCATCGTGCATCTGCATGAAATAAGTTACTGCGTCATTGTGTTTCCATCGTCTAAGGCTACTCCACCTACACTAGATGTTGATGTCCTCTGTCTAAGGCTATTCTACCTACACTTGTTTATGTCCTCCGGCTATTCCACTACACTTGATGTTGGTGTCCTCCGTCTAAGGCTATTCCACTACACTTGATGTTGGTGTCCTCCGTTTAAGGCTATTCCACTACACTTGATGTTGGTGTCCTCCGTTTAAGGCTATTCCACTACACTTGATGTTGATGTCCTCCGGCAATAACGTTTGCTTAGTCTATAAATGAAGACATTACAACCGGCTACAAATATAGATTTTAACCTGCTCGGTATCTCATACTTTCACAAACAATCGTTACAATGTGTATTATTGTGAGATTGGGTGCACCCACAGTCCCACAGCCACACAACAAGCTGCTGGTATTCTGACGTCTTCCTCGCTACAAATGTTGGAGTGGTGTGGGGTTATCTCCCAGGTGAGTTGAGAGGGGTGTGGTCAGACCTCTTGCTCTAGGCAAATAAAACGTGAAGCAAATAATTGACCACTCCAGTTTCAATGAAATCAAGATAGGGAAACACAGAAAGTAGGTTCACTTCACCATAAGGTCACGTGGTAGTTAGTTGTGCGTGAGAATACCTCGTCCATTATTACTGTGTGTGGATATATACACAACGAATGTGTGTATATATGCGGTGAATGTTTGGATGTATACACGATGAGTGTGTGAATAAATGGGTACATATATACCTAATGAATGGATATATGCACGATGAATGTAAGAATATATGAGTACATAAATACGTAATTAATAATGTGTGGATATATACACGATGAATGTGTGAATAAATGGGTACACATATGCCAGGAGTAAATTGACGGTTGTTGACTCAGCAACCCTCTGGCATTATTTTACTGTGATGAATCAGTTCTGGCCTTATTTACCCTATTGGTCAGTGGCGACCTTGGTAATAATTCTTTACAGAGTATCTGTGCGATAGAACAACTTCGCACGCCTTGGACAACACTATCATCTTGACGCGCCACCCCTGCATTATTTCAGTGGCGCTTCTTTGATATCTTTAGAGATGCTTAATCTTGATCTTGTTGACATCTTTCCTTCTGCTTTAGATGGCCATTAAGCTGTTCTGTCTTGGACAGTCTACACTTGTTAACTACTTAGACTGAGCTCGACGTAGCTGGTATAACACAACATTGGTGGAGTTTTCACATTCTACTTTACTAAGGCTATACACTGGACACTGTCGATAGTACAGTCATTTGCTCTACACAAGATGCACAAATATACAAAACAGTGCTTAAACAATCAACTGTTCGAAAAAAGCGACATAATATTAGTTACGCTCTATAACACAGAACTAGGTCCAACGCTGACCGTAGCTCGAGTCCAACTGATTTAAGGTGACGTTTTGCCCTTGTGCATAATGTACTATACAATTTTCGTGCTTTACCGTGGTAGGTCACTTCGCACGGTCTCTTCATGCAGACCGCGCCTGTTACCAACTCATACCATGTTCCAAGCCTGTATCAACTGGACTACGACACATATATACATAATGAATAGATTTATACACCATTAATGTAAGAATATATGAGTACACATATACTTAGTGTATGGATGTATACACGGTGAATGTGTGAATTAATAGGTACACTTATATATATATATGTGTGTGTGTGGGTGTGTGTGTGTGTGAATCCGATAACAGTAGGATGAAGTATAAATCTTTAACTCGTGAAATAAGAAAGAATACACGAAAGGACAAAAACCATTGTATACATGATTGCTGTACCAGAACAGAGCAATATCATAAGACTGGAAGAGATTGCGAATTGTTCAAAGAAATGAGGTTATTGACAAGAAATGTTCAACCTCAATTGAATGTTATCTGTGACAAGATGGGAAATACCTTAACAGAATCTAGACAAATTCTAGAAAGATGGCAGGAGTATTGCAGTGGCATGTATGATATGAGTGACAATTTAGTTTAGTTTAGTTTAGTCGATGGATCAACTTCATGGCACACGGGTGTAACCCATAAGTGCTCCGTTCTCCTCCTAACTCAAACCTGAATCTGGAGAAACTCAGCTCAGTGCACGAACTCCATAGCACCGGCGAGGATCCTGAAATACTTGGGTGGATTTTTAATTCGAAATTTTGCCCGGGCAGCACCTTTAGGCTACGCTTTTTTTTCGATTTACAACTGCCATGGGATCTTTTACGTGCGCAACAATACACACGGGCGTCCGATCTTACTACCCAGAGACCAGGGGAAATTTTATTACTAGAAGTCCACGTGATACAAATCCCGGTCCTCACCGGTGCTTGAACCAGGGACCTCCAGCACTCGAGGCGGACACTATATGAGTGACAGTGAGGATATGAATGAGATAATGAGCTAATGACGGCAGAGACAGAACCTGAATCCTCATTAGATGAAATTGCCTGGGCAATAAAGAACCTGAAGAATGGTAAATCACCTGGATGTGATGAGATACCTGCTGAACTAATTAAAGCGGGAGGAGAAGAAAGCATACAAATCTATCACGCATAATGTAAAAAGATATGGAAATGTGGTATTTGGCAAAAATATTTGAAGAGAACTATCTTCATTTCAATACCAAAAAGGGCCACCTGAAATTATGTTCCAACTATAGAACTGTTGCCCTGATCAGTCATGCAAGTAAAATTCTACTAAAAATCATAATGGGAAGACTTCGTAAGAAAATGGAAGAAGAAATTAATGTGGTTCAAGCTGGATTTAGACAAGGAAGAGGAACAAGAGATCACATTCTCAACTTGCGTTTAATAAGAGAAAAGTGCAGAGAATTTAATGTAAACCTATTCTCATGTTTTGTGGACTATTGAAAGGCATTTGACTGTGTAAAACATCAGAAACTTTGGGAAATCATGAGGAATATGAGCTTTCCATCACATGTAATACAACTCATAAGAATGCTCTATCTAGACCAACAAGCAGCAGTTAGAATAGATAGCGAGACATCAGACTGGTTTGACATCAGGCAAGGAGTCTGTCAGGGATGTGTGCTGTCCCCCTATTTGTTTAACCTGTACGCCGAAAATACAATGAGAAATTTAAGAGATTATATAAAAAGGGAGCTATATGGTGCCCTAAATATCGGTGGTCATGACATACCGGAGATTCGATATGCTGATGATACAGTATTGCTATCCACAACACAGACTGGTATAGAAAACCTAATAGCCTCAACCCGATTGAACAGTGAATATCACAACTTATATCTGAACATAGCAAAAACAAAGATAATGCATATAGATAAAACTACTATGGAGACAGAAATATATGTTAATGAGCAAAAATTGGAGGTGGTGGAAAATTTTGAATATCTTGGGTCATTGATTACCAACAACGGTGACACAATGAAAGAAATTAAACGACGACTATCAATTGCTCTTCAAAGACTAAAACAACTGAATAAATTATGGAGTGGGACAGACAGAACTACAAAAATTAGATTTTTAAGAGCATGCATCTTTCCCATTGCAACATACGCCTGTGAGACCTGGACACTTACTAAACAAGCTGAACAGCGCATAAATGCCTTTGAATATACATGTTATAGACGAATTCTAACAATATCTTGGGTAAAGAAAAGAACAAATGCATCCATACTTCAAAAGCTGAATATTAAAGAAGGTTGGCTATTAAAGACTGTAAAACAAAGAAAATTGAAATATTTTGGTCACTTGAAACGTCACGAAAGTTTGGAGAAAACAATAATGGAGGGGTATATGCCTGGGAAGAGAAGAAGAGGAAGGCCAAAGAGAAGATGGGTGCAGGATGTGGCGGATGATCTCCATATGGGTGTATCGGACGCGGGACATCTTGCTTATGATCGAGAGGTTTTCTGGAAGGTTGTTATGGGAGCGAGGTTCTGCAAAGGACATGCTACTGAATGAATGAATGAATGAATGAATGAATATATACACGATGAATGTGTGAATAAATGGGTACACATATACTTACAATATGACATAGATATACAGATATACACGATGAATGTGTTAATATACGGTTACACATATAATGAATGTGTGTTAGTTAGTTAGTTAGTTAGTTAATGAATGTGTGTACCTACGCAGAAACAACACTCGTCACATATGATATACCAGAACTTCAGCAACCTACGTAGATACAACAACAGACAATCACAGATGGTATGCCAACACTACAGCAACCTATGTAGAAACCACAACACCTGTCACCGATGATATCACAAACGCTCCAGTTGTTTCCAGCGCGAATCACACACGCTCCTGTTGTCTCCAGCGCGAATCACACACGCTCCTTTTCTCAAACTGGCAGCTTTTCCTCACACGGCGTTGACTAGAGCCTCTCTGCTCACTACACCAACAGATCAGCACATATCGTGACTACTCTCTGCTCAGTACATCAACAGATGGGCACACACCGTAACACCTCTCTGCTCACTACACCAACAGATCAGCACATATTGTGACACCTCTCTGCTCACTGCACCAACAGATCAGCACATATCGTGACACCTCTCTGCTCACTACACCAACAGATCAGCACATATCGTGACACCTCTCTGCTCAATACACCAACAGATCAGCACATATCGTGACACCTCTCTGCTCAGGACATCAACAGATCCGCACACAACCGTGACCACGCTCTCTGCCAGTACATCAACAGATCAGCACACCACCGTGCCACCTCTCTGCTCAGTACACCAACAGATCAGCACACACCGTGGACACCTCTCTGCTCAGTACATCAACAGGATCAGCACACACCCGTGACACCTCCTCTGCTCAGTACATCAACAGATCAGCACATATCGTGACACCTCTCCTTTGCTCAGTAACACCAACGATCAGCACACAACCGTGACACCTCTCTGCTCAGTTACATCAACAGATCAGCACACACCGGACACCTCTCTGCTCTGTACATCAACAGATCAGCACACACAGTGACACCTCTCTGCTCGAGTACATCAACAGATCAGCCACCACACCGTGACACCTCTCTGCTCAGTACACCAACAGATCAGCACATATCATGCCACCTCTTCTGCTCACTACACCAACAGATCAGCACATATCGTGACACATCTCTGCTCAGTACATCAACAGATGGGCACACACCGTAACACCTCTCTGCTCACTACACCAACAGATCAGCACATATTGTGACACCTCTCTGCTCACTGCACCAACAGATCAGCACATATCGTGACACCTCTCTGCTCAATACACCAACAGATCAGCACATATCGTGACACCTCTCTGCTCAGTACACCAACAGATCAGCACACACCGTGACACCTCTCTGCTCAGTACATCAACAGATCAGCACACACCGTGACACCTCTCTGCTCAGTACATCAACAGATCAGCACATATCGTGACACCTCTCTGCTCAGTACACCAACAGATCAGCACACACCGTGACACCTCTCTGCTCAGTACATCAACAGATCAGCACACACCGTGACACCTCTCTGCTCTGTACATCAACAGATCAGCACACACAGTGACACCTCTCTGCTCAGTACATCAACAGATCAGCACACACCGTGACACCTCTCTGCTCAGTACACCAACAGATCAGCACATATCATGACACCTCTCTGCTCACTACACCAACAGATCAGCACATATCGTGACACCTCTCTGCTCAGTACATCAACAGATGGGCACACACCGTAACACCTCTCTGCTCACTACACCAACAGATCAGCACATATTGTGACACCTCTCTGCTCACTGCACCAACAGATCAGCACATATCGTGACACCTCTCTGCTCACTACACCAACAGATCAGCACATATCGTGACACCTCTCTGCTCAATACACCAACAGATCAGCACATATCGTGACACCTCTCTGCTCAGTACATCAACAGATCAGCACACACCGTGACACCTCTCTGCTCAGTACATCAACAGATCAGCACACACCGTGACACCTCTCTGCTCAGTACACCAACAGATCAGCACACACCGTGACACCTCTCTGCTCAGTACATCAACAGATCAGCACACACCGTGACACCTCTCTGCTCAGTACATCAACAGATCAGCACATATCGTGACACCTCTCTGCTCAGTACACCAACAGATCAGCACACACCGTGACACCTCTCTGCTCAGTACATCAACAGATCAGCACACACCGTGACACCTCTCTGCTCAGTACATCAACAGATCAGCACACACCGTGACACCTTTCTGCTCATTTTATCAACAGGGAGCACGATCCTTTCTACTAATGCTATTCATATGACTATTGTGAAGACAAAACTAGTTACCACCAAGAATATAATTCGATGCACACTTCTGCCAAAGCAGATTGGTGATTTGAACTTCGACCCACGACCACTAGAGAGGCGCTATCGCCATTCGGACGAGTCAGATTGGAATACATGTGTACTCACTGTAGCTGTCAGTGATTATATTGTCTAGTGATAACCTGTCCTCTTATTTTGACTGCTTCTGTGAGTGCAAGTCAATACCTGTCGATGTATGTCTCCCGATATTCCCATGTCTCTCTCTCCCCCCCCCCCTCCCGGATTTCCTCGCCAGTAGAAGTGAGAGAAGGTTTCATGTCGTAACTCACAATCCCCCAGTTTGGAATGGACTGATCCATGTATGTTTACTGACCTCTAATCTCATCTCATCATGTTCCTCTTGTACCTTGCGGTGTCGAGGTGAAGTATAAACATCGTGAGAGTGCCCGATTATGCATTTCATATATCGATATTCCCATGGACTCTGCTATTCTCTCCGTCCTACGTTTACGTGGTCGGCCTCTTCCTCTGTTTCCATCTGGTCTGTACATCATTGCTTGTTGTGGCATGCTGTTGACTGGTAACCTACTTGCATGGCCAAACCATTTGACTTGCTGCTTTCTAATAAAATCTAGTGCTGCTTTAACCCCCACTTTAGTCCTGATTTCTTCATTTCTGATCTTATCTCTTCTTTATACGTTGAGTATTCATCTCAGGAACCTCATTTCTGTTGTTTTGATTTTTCTTTTCTCTTTTTCTGTCATTATCCAAATTTGGCATTGGTAGCATAGAGTTGGTAGGAAGATTGTGTTGTAAAGTGCTTTCTTAGTAGTTATTGATACATGTTTGTTCTTTAGTATTGGTGCAATTTTGTCCAATGATTTGATTTGCTCATTGCACCTATTTTCGATCTCGCTTTAATCTGCCATTTGATGATATTATACTTCCTAGTTTGAACTCTTACGTTTCTGGAGTTCGTTTAGGTGATGTGTTGTTTGTTCTCTTTAGTTTAGTTATACCTCTGTTTGCTGGCTAATTTCATGTATGTTCCTACAGTCGTTAGACTTCAAGTGCACGGATCAACACCAATACTCTAGAATCGCACGGGCATCTAGTGCTCAATAACTGTCAACATCTGGATGACACTCGCAAACCACAAACTTAAATCTTCAACTCTGTGTTTCTGTTACGTATGATGTGAAGTTGGAATCAACGGTAGCTTTGATAAAAATTAGACAATTTTGAGACAATGTCTTAGAAGCCTCTAAACATCACTGACAGACTTCAAAATTTGGCATTGGACGTAGAGGGAGGAAGAATGTCGTTAAATGCTTTCATAAGAAGATGGTTCGTTGGTACTTCGGCCTTTCCAATGAGTCTTGCCCTCATTGGTCACTTCGAACTCGTTCGTAGCCATGAGATAACTTCCTAGGTAGAAACTCTTTAGATTGTTTCATGGGATGGCCAGTTTAGGTCCAAGTTCTTCTATGTTCTTCTTAGGGTTTGAGAGCGTTTTCTTGCCCAAATTTTCAGTTATGTTCCAGACATGTTAACAACTATTCAAGTGGTCTTGTAATTCAGCTTCTGATTTTGCTATTAGTGCTTGGTCGTCCGCAAATAGGAGTTCTCTAATGGTTAGATTTGCAGATGGTTCTTCTGTGTTCTCGTCATGCGGTATTCTTGCTGCCTCTGCTTGGCTGGCTTCTTTACATATGTTGTCTATATATGTTATGAACAAGAGAGGGGACAGGACACAACCTTGTCGTACTCCAGATCTTATGGTGAAGGGTTCTTGGGTGTCCTCCACTTGCCCTCACTATGCATCGTTAATGCCCAAGCAGTTTACTGACCTGATGGGCATTAACGATGCAGATTCTCGTGGTTTTGGCGTTAGACAACAGATGTCACAGAAAGTTAGATGAAAGTAAACATAAACGACTGCAATATAATGACCAGTTCTACCCTGGGTCGGCCTTAAGTGAGTGGCCTTATCGGGAATTTAGTTCTGGTTGAAATCGTGTTTAGAACAATTGTTTCGCAGTACGGTGTCTGTGTTTTTTTATAATCCTGGAGCAGACGGCAACAGCCCAGGGTTGCCATTCTAGATATTTTACATCCGGATCTAGATGTTTTTGATTGCGTCTAGGTGTCGTTTTCTGACTTTTGGATGTTAGATGTAATTCTAGATGTTTTTCATTTGGAGTTAGATATTTTATAGATTTGACTTTTCTTTCGAGGTCATTTCATTATTATTGTCTAAATAGTTATTGCCCTTTTTCTGTTTCGTCTGGACGCAGGTAAATTATGGTAACTGCCATTATTTAAACTTTGAACTGGCTTGGGTCAACTTAGATTTGCAGATGGTTCTTCTTCTGTGCTCTCGTCATGCGGTTTTTTGTGGTCTCTGTTTGGCTGGTTTCTTTGCATCCTTTATTTTTCCTACATGAGCATCCTTTATTTTTCCTACATCCAAGTTGTGTATCGCTTAGCTGGGACTCTATAGTAGTTTGTAATCTTTTTTCAAGAATTTTGCAAAATGTTTCCCAGTATGACTCAACAATGAAATGCCTCTGTATTGTGTGCAGTCTCTTTTGCTGCCTTTGTTTTTCCAAACTGGTATAATTATGGCGTTTCCCAGTCTTGTGGTGTCTGTTGTTCTACCCAACATGGTTGAATAGTCTATGTAAACATTCTGTTCCTACTTCTCTTGCTGCCTTAATTAGTTCATTTGGTATTTCATTTTGTCCTGGTGATTTGTTCAATTGGGCTAATCTGACGGCTTCTATAATTTAAGCTTTCAGTATGTCTGGTTCTAGTTCTTCGGTGGCATCTGTGTCGGTTTCTTGAATTCCTGTGACATCTGGTGGGATGTTGAGAAGTTGTTCGAAGTACTGTTTCCATCTTTTTAGGATTTGTTTTCGATCACTTATTGGTTCTCCATTTTCGCTGTTAATTATTTCAGCCGGGTCAAAGGATTTTCCTCTGGTTCTCGTTGCACTTATTTGTTTGTAGAAGTTTCTAGTTACCTCTTTGTAGTTTTTATTTAAGGTTTCTCCATACACCTTCCAGTCTTTTTGTGTTTCTCTCTTTACTATTCTATTTGCATGTCTTCTCGCTATTCTATATTCTATGTAATCGCATTCTTGTTTGCTCTTCGACCACTTTTTACATTTTTCTTTTTTGTCTTTTACAGCTTTCTTTACTTCTGCGTTCCACACACTTGTTATTTTCTTTATCTTTGTTTTGCGTTTTTTCATGGTTCCACATGTTATTTTAAAATTAATATAAAAAATATAAAAAATTGATGGTTTGAAAACAAAAGGACTGATTAACAGAAAATGAAGAGGACAACTTAGGAAATCGCTGTCAAGATTTTCTTCTCTCATTATTCAAGCAAATGAAGCAGAGACAAACTGGAAATTTAGATGTATTGAAAAATATTTCACTCTTTTCTGTTAACAACATATTTCATCCAGTAAAGGACATATCAAAATAATGTAAAGTTATGAAATTTTTAAGGGCTACTGATAATAGTGTGGCGGAAGCAGAATAACAGTTAACCAAAATAAATTTGGTTGACTGGAGAAATAAAACAGAAACTGAAGCCTTTTGGAGTGAAGTAAGACAATTTAAAGATGCCTCCGGTAACAGTCCATTCTGTGAGCTCTTTGAATGTGCTTGTCTACCATGATACTACCCCATTCAAATTCTGGTGTGGGAAGCGTTTTCAATACTGTGAATTATACAAAATGTAAACTAAGAAACAGGATGAAACTTGACCTCTTAAATGCTATCTTGACAATAAGATTTGGCCTGATGAGAACAGGAAAATGCTGTTCAACTTATCAGCTCCCTGATCGTGTATTAACAGAAACTGGAACAACTAAAGCATACCAGAGCCATTTTGAATCTGAAGCTTCAACTTCATCATCCAAGCTAAGTTCATCTTGTGAGGCAGACATCAGTGAAGATGAGGACATGATTCTATAGGGTAAGTCACATCTATTTGTTTTATATGTTTTTTATGTTGCATATCACTTACATGACGTTGCAGTCAACAGCAGCATTTTTTCAGCTACTGTTTATGTACTAGGCAAGATTACGCTCAGTAGTTTGCCATTGCTTTCTGAGCGACCGGCTCACATACCCCTCGTACGTTACCATGATGCTCGAACCGCTGCCGGTTCGGGCGCAGCTGCGTTACTCACGAGAATGTACGGGGTTACGGCGAAAGCCGTAAATTCCTTCGCCAGGGAGACAGGCAGTCACATCAATACATATGTAATTTCTTACGTTATCAATCTAGATGTTTTTCCTAGATACTTTCCAACGAAATCTATATATTTATGGATGTTGTTTGGGCCGTTTCTAGATTATTTTTTTTGGTTAAAAAAAAAAGTGGCAACCCTGCATCCATGTTTGAATTTCTCAGCCAACGGTTCCAGTTGATAGCGTCCTGTCGAAATTTGTTTAGTCAACGGTTCCAGTTGACATCTGCCCTGTCACATTGTTTAACTGTTTTGTCCGGCCCAGGTTACGCCCTGCTACAAGAATCTAGTCAACATCAGCGAGGAAGGTGAGCATTGGCGGCGGTTCTCTGACAAACGTCTCGGTATGGTAGGCAAGCAGTAACCGACAGTCTCCCTGAACGAATGGCCGCCGCAATCCTCCACTGCCAGTTGGACTACACAGATGTGGGGTAGCACATGCCAATTCAGCGAGTTCTTTGATCATACACCCAAGGCTTCAGGGATGTGTGAAAGGGCCGTTTACTTCGACTTGACATCACACGGATCTGTAACCCAGTTGATGAGTTGACTAGCTGGCCTTCTGGTCCCATGGGCATACGTTCGAATCTCCAACGCGGCGGTGATATTGATTTATAAACTTGATCTAGGCTTGCAAGTGGATCCAGCCTAAATTGAGTATCAGGAAATTGTCTGGAAAGTTACTGTGTTAATCCGTTGATTATATCATCGATGTGTACTATGTCAGAAATCCACAAGGATTGAAGTACAATAGATCCCCTCAAATTGTAGCATACATGGACATGAAGTGAATCATAGATTGGCAATGAAAGGCTCACGACTAACTCAGCCTGATATAAAAATATAGTTGTGACGATGTGGTCAGTAATGTCTCCATGTTGTGATGATGTGGTCAGTAATGTCTCTGAGTTGTGATGATGTGGTCAGTAATGTCTCCATGTTGTGATGATGTGGTCAGTAATGTTTCTGAGTTGTGATGGTGTGGTCAGTAATGTCTCTGAGTTGTGATGATGTGGTCAGTAATGTCTCCATGTTGTGATGATGTGGTCAGTAATGTCTCTGAGTTGTGCTGGTGTGGTCAGTAATGTCTCTGGGTTGTGATGATGTGGTCAGTAATGTCTTGATGTTGTGACGATGCGGTCAGTAATGTCTCTGAGTTGTGATGATGTGGTCAGTAATGTCTCTGAGCTGTGATGATGTGGTCAGTAATGTCTCTGATCTGTGATGATGTGGTCAGTAATGTCCTTGAGTTGTCATGATGTGGTCAGTAATTTCTCCAAATTGAGATGATGTGGTCAGTAATATCTCCAAATTCTGATGATGTGGTCAGTAATGTCCTTGTGTTTTGATGATGTGGTCAGTAATGTCATTGTGTTGTGATGATGTGGTAAGTAATGTCCTTGGGTTGTCATGACGTGGTCAGTAATGTCCTTGAGTTGTGATGATGTGGTAAGTAATGTCCTTGAGTTGTCATGATGTGTTCAGTAATGTCCTTGTGTTGTGATGATGTGGTCAGTAATGTCTCCTAGTTGTGAGGATGGGTTCAGTAAACCAGGAATGTCGGTCGCCCTATATTCCAGACACGTCATTTCAAGATGGGTAAGAAGAAGAAAGTTCACATCCTGGCTGACGACGAGAGAGTTGCCTTCGAAGAACAACAAAGGTTGTTGGAAGAGGAGATGAGGAAGAAGAAGGAAGCTGTACTCACGCAGTTTCTGAAGGTACAATTATGCTCTGTGTGTTCACACATGACACGGTTTCTCAATGTACAATTATACTCTGTGTGATCACACCTGACACATTTTCTACAGGTACAATTATACTATGCCTGTCAAAGTACAATTATACTCTATGTGTTCACACTTGACAGAGTTTCTCAAAGTACAATTATACTCTGTGTGTTCACATTTGACACAGTTTCTCAAAGTACAATTATACTCTGTGTGTTCACACCTGACACAGTTTCTCAAGGTACAATTATAATCTGTGTGTTCACACCTGACACAGTTTCTCAAGGTACAATTATACTCTGTGTGTTCACACCTGACACAGTTTCTCAAGGTACAATTATACTCTGTGTGTTCACACCTGACAAATTTTCTCAAGGTACAATTATACTCTGTGTGTTCACACCTGACACAGTTTCTCAAGGTACAATTATAATCTGTGTGTTCACACCTGACACAGTTTCTCAAGGTACAATTATACTCTGTGTGTTCACACCTGACAGATTTTCTCAAAGTACAATTATACTCTGTGTGTTCACACCTGACACAGTTTCTCAAGGTACAATTATACTCTGTGTGTTCACACCTGACAGATTTTCTCAAAGTACAATTATACTCTGTGTGTTCACACCTGACACAGTTTCTCAAGGTACAATTATAATCTGTGTGTTCACACCTGACACAGTTTCTCAAGGTACAATTATACTCTGTGTGTTCACACCTGACACAGTTTCTCAAGGTACAATTATACTCTGTGTGTTCACACCTGACACAGTTTCTCAAAGTACAATTATATTCTGTGTGTTCACACTTGACACAGTTTCTCAAAGTACAATTATATTCTGTGTGTTCACATCTGACACAGTTTCTCAAGGTACAATTATACTCTGTGTGTTCACACCTGACACAGTTTCTCAAGGTACAATTATACTCTGTGTGTTCACATCTGACAGATTTTCTCAAGGTACAATTATACTCTGTGTGTTCACACCTGACAGATTTTCTCAAGGTACAATTATACTCTGTGTGTTCACACTTGACACAGTTTCTCAAGGTACAATTATACTCTGTGTGTTCACACCTGACACAGTTTCTCAAGGTACAATTATACTCTGTGTGTTCACACCTGACACAGTTTCTCAAGGTACGATTATCATTGGCACCTTGCCGTCTTGACAGACGATAGTTTGTAAGGGATGGAGTTATTGCCTCTCCATAGCACAAAGCCTGGGCTAAAATATAGAGATCATGTGTTGCCCATGCAGCATGATCCCTCTCTCGGCCTGCCTAGTTCACTCCAGAGGAAAGGTATCACTTCTACATCTGGAACAAGACAAGCTGCAGAAGCTGCTGGATCAGCAAAGCAATGCAGGTACAATATACTCTGTGTGTTTTTCACCTGACACAGTTTCTCAAGGTTCAATTATACTCTGTGTGTTCACACCTGACAGATTTTCTCAAAGTACAATTATACTCTGTGTGTTCACACCTGACAGATTTTCTCAAAGTACAATTATACTCTGTGTTCACACCTGACACAGTTTCTCAAAGTACAATTATACTCTGTGTTCACACCTGACACAGTTTCTCAAAGTACAATTATACTCTGTGTGTTCACACCTGACACAGTTTCTCAAAGTACAATTATACTCTGTGTTCACACCTGACACAGTTTCTCAAAGTACAATTATACTCTGTGTTCACACCTGACAGATTTTCTCAAAGTACAATTATACTCTGTGTGTTCACACCTGACACAGTTTCTCAAAGTACAATTATACTCTGTGTTCACACCTGACACAGTTTCTCAAAGTACAATTATACTCTGTGTTCACACCTGACACAGTTTCTCAAAGTACAATTATACTCTGTGTTCACACCTGACACAGTTTCTCAAAGTACAATTATACTCTGTGTTCACACCTGACAGATTTTCTCAAAGTACAATTATACTCTGTGTGTTCACACCTGACACAGTTTCTCAAGGTACAATTATACTCTGTGTGTTCACACCTGACACAGTTTCTCAAGGTACGATTATCATTGGCACCTTGCCGTCTTGACAGACGATAGTTTGTAAGGGATGGAGTTATTGCCTCTCCATAGCACAAAGCCTGGGCTAAAATATAGAGATCATGTGTTGCCCATGTAGCATGATCCCTCTCTCGGCCTGCCTAGTTCACTCCAGAGGAAAGGTATCACTTCTACATCTGGAACAAGACAAGCTGCAGAAGCTGCTGGATCAGCAAAGCAATGCAGGTACAATTATACTCTGTGTGTTTTTCACCTGACACAGTTTCTCAAGGTACAATTATACTCTGTGTGTTTTTCACCTGACACAGTTTCTCAAGGTTCAATTATACTCTGTGTGTTCACACCTGACAGATTTTCTCAAAGTACTTTGTGTTCACACCTGACAGATTTTCTCAAAGTACAATTATACTCTGTGTGTTCACACCTTACACAGTTTCTCAAGGTACAATTATACTCTGTGTGTTCACACCTCACACGGTTTCTCCAGGTACAATTATACTCTGTTTGTTCAAATCTCACAGTTTCTGACCCTGTTGTGTGTAGACCTGAGGCCAAGTGATATGTGGTGGTTCACTGAATCCATGTGGTATGTTATGTTTACCCCCATGTAATATACAACCTGATATTGTTGATCTACAACTGTGATGTTGTATAATGTTAATCGACAACTATGGTGTTGTATCTTCTTCTTTGCTTTCATCCGGAGTGTTTTTTCGGATGTGATTGCGGTGTGTCTAAGTTATGCGCCCTTGGGCCGAAACCCGTAGGCCAACACATACGACTTTTAGCGTGCTTTTTTGACCAGGTAGCATTCCTAGGAGACTCTCACTTTTGCGGTACCGTCCACAGCCCAGCTGGCCATGTTGGAATGGTCGAAGACTTAACGGTCTTCTCTCAAAGGAAGGCAGGGCAGTCCATGGCATTTTCCACCATCCAGGGTGGCTTCCATAATTGCAGGGCCGACACATAACGCCCTGGTGCTGGGCTCACCGAGAGAATCGTTACGTCCTACGCATGGCTGCTTTAATTCCTCACTTCAATATATTGAGCATTTCGTTCGCCCCGGGCCGTTCCCGCACAAATCAGACAGGTCTGCAGGCGGTATCCACTCAGCTAGTTTTCGACACGGACATGTGCTTGTCGGTGTGCCCGTCAGAGCTGTTCCAGCACGATGGACATTCGGAAAACTACCTAGTCAGAGCTGTTCTGAACAAGAGTGGCATTCAGAAACTACGTAGTCAGAGCTGTTCCTAGCACGAGAGACATTCGGACGAGACACTTCACTCGGACGTAAATGCAATTTTTATTTTGCCACCCGTAGGATGGCACTTCCGGCTTTTTTTAATGAGGTTAGCCTTCCTCAGGTTTCGAGGCACGTTAGACTTATTGTTGTGATGTCGCCCACATCTCAGCTGGTCAAGAAAGAACGTCAGCGACATCACGGTCAGCCCTCAAGGGAAGGCAGGGGCAGACCATGGGCATTCCCTCGCTATCCAAGGAGGCTTCCATATTTGCAGAGCCGGCACATATTGCTCTGAGACCGGGCTCGCCCTAGGAGTTGCCTCGTCCTGCTCATGGCTGCTTTAGTTCCTCGCTTCCTTGTGTTGGGCATCTCGCTTGCCACTGGTCGCTCAAGCACACACCAGGAACGGTCAGTCTGCGGGCGACATGCACTAGGTAAGCTTTCACTTCGGACTACGCAATAGATTCGCTAGCCGTGAGTTCCATTTCGTGTTATTGAGACGTTTTTCCACCTGTCTACACTCTCTATGAGTTAAATACAGTTTTCGTAACCATTTCATTCGACTGGGGCACTTCTTCAACCTTTTAGTACTCGCTCACGAGGTAGGCTACATGTGCTGCCGGCTCAGCACCTTACCTCCGTACAGCAGTGAGCGAGAAAAGGCCAGGCTCTCTCATCCGGGGATCCCTCGTATCCCCCAGCTGAGAGCCTTCGGACAAGTATCTGAACTGGGCATGTAGCGTGCTCAGTATCTCACCTCCATTTTTCGGTAGGTGCGTATCGGCCTAGCTCTCTCATCCAAGAGTAGTAGCTTAGAGGCGTTCAGCTACATCTCTCAGATGGAGGCCTTTGTGTAAGTGTCTGGACCAAGTTTGTGGCTTCGTGCGCCTGAGTTTAAATTTTGACTGCTATCCTCAGTCTACCTGCAGAGCAGCAGGTTGTGTCTCTCTTAGTCTGGTCCCTGTCCCAATAGTAGTTTATATACATTGGCACAGCCCACAGCTGCTAGGCTGTAGGTATAATGTTGGGGTGTAGTATGGTGAGCTGTAAGGCTGTAGGTATATTGTTGGGGTGTGGTATGATGAGCTGCTAGGCTGTAGGTGACATTTCTTCCCCTAGGACAAACTCATGCACGAGGAGCGAGCCACGCAATACAACATGACCAGGCTGAACTTTCAGTGGAGGCAGATCATGAGGATGGAGAAGGCCAAGGAACTGAAGAAGGACATTGAACTCTTGAGTCAGACATTTGAGAGAGTCATTGACACCAAAGACACGGTCATCAAAACCTTGGTTAATGAGATGATTGAGGCCGATGAGATGTACGCTATGGCAGTCAGAAGTCACTTACAAGTGATGGATTATTTGCTGGGTAATGTATTACATTCAGGCGTCACTTGCAAGTGATGGATTATTTGCTGGGTAATGTATTACATTCAGGCGTCACTTACAAGTGATGAATTATTAACTTGGTAATGTGTTACATTCAGGAGTCACTTCCATGTAATGAATTATTTACCTTGGTAATGTATAACATTCAGAAGTCATTTACATGTGATGGATTAATTTTGTTATGTATGACAGAGTGGAGTCTCGTACACTTGGTAATTTACGACAGTCTGGAGTCTCGTACACATGGTAATTTACGACAGTCTGGAGTCTCGTACACATGGTAATTTACGACAGTCTGGAGTCTCGTACACATGGTAATTTACGACAGTCTGGAGTCTCATACACCTGGTAATTTACAACAGCCAGTAGTCTCATCCACCTGGAAATGTACGACATTCTGGAGTCTCATATTCCTGGAAATTTAGGACATTCTGGAATCTCATTTACTTGGTAATTTACGACATTCTGGAGTCTATTACACCTGGTAATTTACGACTGTCTGGAGTCTCATATTCATGGAAATTTAGGACATTCTGGAGTCAAATATTCCTGGAAATTTAGGACATTCTAGAACAGTGTTTCCCAACCTTTTTTGTGCTATGCCCCACCTAAGCCTTTCTAAAAATTCTTATGCCCCCCCCCCCCCCCCAACATATGCATCATTTTTAATATTCAAAAATTGAAATGTTCACTAAAGAAACCTGAATTTTTTTTAGAAGGGCTCACGGTTCCCAGAGGGGCCAGAGCCCCACCCCCCCCCCCACCCCCCACCCCAGGTCCCGCGTCCCTGTGTGTCGGTTGATTTTTCCCTTTTTTTTTTGTTTGGCGGTTACCCCAGACAAGCTGGTTCCCCCGCCTCCCCCTTTTTTTGTGTGGACCCTTAGTCCCACTGTGAGCTATTGCCCACAGTGGTCCACCAGGCCCACATCTAAGGTGAAGATATGTGATGGGTTTTTATTTGATCATCCCAGCCCCCGACTAGACCAGGCGCACTACTGGGAAAGGGGGGGGGGGGGAGCAGCAAATGCACCCGATCCTAGCCAAAGGACCGATAGGTTTTAGGAAGAAATCAATAGGAAATTATTGAGCAAACAGTAAGTAAATTTTCAAAACATATAATGGAGAACTGAAATTCAAGTACAAAATAATTTTAATGAAAGATTTTTCTATTTTATTTTAATTATTAGTAATTATTTAAATTTAGTGAGATCCTTGCGCTTGATGCTTGCTGCAAAGAGATTTTATGTCAGGTTCCAATTTAGTTAACTTCAGTCTCAAGTCTCCCCGTTTTGTTATATCCAGCCGATTTCTTCCATTTTCGAATCCTCCCCCCCCCCTTAACAATTGAATTGCCCCCCTGTGGGGCGTGGGCCCCACGTTGGGAAACACTGTTCTAGAGTCTCATATTCCTGGAAATTTAGGACATTCTGGAGTCTCATATACTGGTAATTTACGACAGTCTGAAGTCTCATACACCTGGTAATTTACAACGGTCTGGAGTCTCATGTGCAGTGGTACCTCGGGTTACGAACTTAATTAGTTCCAGAACTCGGTTCGTAACCCGAAACGTTCATAACCCGAAATATTGACATCAATTAAATAGAGGCAATCCGTTTCAAGATGAAAGAATCGTTCTTTTTTTTTAAAATTAACATCCGGTCGTTTACCTGACAAAACGCAAAGAATACGTGTACTTTACGTATTAAATAAAGAGAAAGAAAACAACCAAATAAATTAAATTAAAATTTAAAAAAAAAAAGATTTAGCCTATCTTTCTTACCAAGAAAACGAACATGGGACATTTGTCACTGTCTTTGCTATTCTGAATCATTAGTTGCAGGAGTTTCTTGTCGCTGTTTCCTGGCAGCCGACTGGCAATCTTTCTGCACCAAGAAACTATCAAGGGAAATTTGTCGCTTTCTTTGCTGGAGAATCTTTCTGAAGTGGGCCATCGAGTTATCATTCATCAGGTTTACTGCCCTATTAGCAACAAGTTTGTTTGGATGATGGTTCACAATGAAGTCTTCGGCGTCTGCCTACTTGCTGCAAATTTCTTTAATCCTGGCAGTTGAAACTGTCACTGGCTCCTCATCATCGGACGACTGCTCCTCCTTTAATGTCTTTAGCTGTTCATTCTGAAGATCCACAAGCTTATCTGTAGTGAGCTCTCCACTGTGGTCCTCAATCAGCTCCTCCAAGTCGTTGCCATCGACTTCCAGGCCCATATCTTTGCCCAAAGACACAATCTCATGCACTACATTGGCACAGAACAGCAGAGTTAGCCTGTCCTTCATTGGTTTGTGCCCCGGCAGTGCTTTCTCCTCCTGGGTGATAAAGGTCCTCTTTGGCATTTTCTTCCAGAAGAGGCCCGTTTCATCGCAATTAAAGACTTGTTGTGGAACGTAGTCTTCCTCTTTGATGATCTTTTCAAATTCTACGTTGAACTCTTCTGCTTCTTTCTCGTTAGAACTTGCAGCCTCTCCGTGCCTAATTACACTATGAATGCCACTTCTTTTTTTGAACTTTTCAAACCAGCCTCTGCTGGCTTTAAAATCGTCAGTCTCAGCACTTGTACCAAGCAATTTCGACAATAAATCACTGTGCAACAGCTTCGCCTTTTCACATATTATTGCCTCACTAACACTGTCTCCTGCAAGTTGCTTTTCATTGATCCAGATCAAGAGAAGATTTTCAAATTTCTCTTAAATTTGAGGTCTTTGCTTCTGCAGCTTAGTTACGCCTTTAGCCACATCGACTGATTTGAGCAACTCTTTGTTCTTTATGATGGTGGAGATAGTTGATTTTGCCATGCTGTACTCATTAGCGATGTCACACACACGAACGCCATTTTCATGTTTCATAATTATTTCCTTCTTTACCTCCACTGTTATACGTTTCTGCTTCCTAGCAGCACCACTACCGTTCTTCGAACTCATAATTGATGGGGTTAACAAGGGAAATAATGAAAGAGATAAACTGAACACAGTGCCACTGCTAAGAAATCTTTTACTGCTGTGTAGTAAGGCCAATGAAAGCGAGGCTGCGCACGCGTGCAAAACTAGGCTACTAGGCTAGCGCTAAGCGATGTTAGTACTGCGTGGCTTTCGTTTGTACTGTACGCTATCGTTTGTCTCCAACGTTAAACCTTGCTCTCTCTCTCTCTCTCTCTCTCTCTCTCTCTCTCTCTCTCTCTCTCTCTCTCTCTCTCTCTCTCTCTCTCTCTCTCTCTCTCTCTCTCTCTCTCTCTCTCTCTCTACAATCTGGGACGGTTGGTCTAATTCAAACACCAAGCGACTTTACTCACTCCAGAAACGGGCCATGAGTCTAATTTATAACAAACATTTATCTGACAATCCTAGCCTGTATAAACGCCTTCAGTTACTACCACTCCGCAAACGCCTGCTTTTCAATAAAGCTAAACTAATTCACAAAATCCTGCATCGAAATGCCCCAAATTACCTTTGGCCATTGTTTAAATATAATGCTAGACACAGTAAACGTTTAAATATATTACACATTCCGAAGCCTAGGATTGACTTATACAAAACAAGCTTAACGTACTCTGCAGCTCAGCTGTGGAACAATCTTCCACAAGAAATCAAAGACATCACCAATCCCTATTCATATAATCGCAAATTACTCGAACACTATCTCAGTACGGATTATCTTCCCCCTTAATAATAGAGATAATAATAATAATAATAACAAAACCCTAGTATAACAGCCAGTCCCCTTTTGGTAGGCCAGTATATTCCACATGGCTAATAACAAGTGTCAGACCATTATCTAATTTTACTGTGTCGTGTAGTTTTGATGTTTGCATTTTGCCCATGCCTTTATAATGCATATCTTTTATATTGTTGCTGTTCTCTGTTAGCCTTGAATGGTGTGTGAATGAAATAATGTATGAAAGAGAGTGATAGAAGGGCAGAATGTTAGACGGGCCCCGCGTGCCCAATTCTTAACCCTTTGAAAATAAAGTTTGTTCGTTCTCTCTCTCTCTCTCTCTCTCTCTCTCTCTCTCTCTCTCTCTCTCTCTCTCTCTCTCTCTCTCTCTCTCTCTCTCTCTCTCTCTCTCTCTCGCCTTCGTTCGTAACCCGAGGCTATGTTCGTTACCCGAGACAAAAATAAATTAATTTGTTGTTCGTAACCCGAATTGTTCGTGGCCTGATGCGTTCATAACCCGAGGTACCACTGTACTTGGTAATTTATAACAGCCTTGAGTCTCATGCACCTGGTAATTTACGACAGGCTGGAGTCTCATACATCTGGTAATTTACGACAGTCTGGAGTCTCATAATCTTGGTAATTTATGGCAATCTGGGGTCTCATGCATCTGGTAATTTACTACAGGGGGTCTGGGATGTCAGGCATTGGTAGTACCTTTGGTAAGGATGGCTGCCAAGCCCTTTTAAGGGACCATTCCCTACTGGTCCAAGCCTGACATCCAGCTCACGCCTGGGGCTCCTATTAGCTGCCAGCGTGCGAAAGCGGCCACCCCCGGGCAACAGCTGTGACAGGCTGGATAAACAAAGGCGTGGATATCCGATTTGGTCTCAAACTAATCGGTGATCTAGGGTATGCCTACCCAGCATGTGAAGACAGGACTCGGCAGACTGCGCGGAAGAAATCATTGATGATTCAACGGGCAAAACGGCGTTGTGGTACGTGATGAGCACGGCAAGGTACATCTTGACTTGTCTTGCCACTGGATTCAGATGGACTCACCACTGGACAGATGGGCGAGAGAGTGTGGTCGACGAATTGCGCAACTCTTCCTCACTTTAATGAATTTCATCGCGCAAGTCATTCTTCATCCAACTTCATCTATCAACTTCAAGCCCTGTGGTGATGGGCGAGCGTCGAAACGGCAGGCGTGGGTACGCTGACAGTCATAGTCGCAGACCTGCACACAGGTGGCTCAGGCCATATGGTCGTCTTATACTGACCGGAGCAGCAGTGAGATTCGGCAGCCCCCTGAGCAGCCCTCTTTAGGAAAGCACTGCTCACCTCCAGATTAAATGGCAAGACAAGATCCCAGACACTGAAGTCCTATTTAGAGCGTCCATGCCCAGTATCCACACACTACTAATAAAGAATCAGATTCACAGGGCTGGTCACTTGACTCGCATGCCGGATCACAGGCTCTCTAAATGAATTTTTTACGGCGAGCTGCGTTGTCTTAAACGCTCCCAGGGCGGCCAGAGGAGATGCTTTAAAAACACTCTGAAGATCTCACTAAAAGCTTTTGGAATTCACCATGACACTTGGAAAATATACCGAAATTCGTGGCGTACATCATTGCGCACTGGTGCAGTCACTTGTGAAGCAAACAGAACTGCAAGGGCTGTGAAGAAAAGGCTGCAAAGAAAAACCACTACAGGAGATCCTCCTCCTGGAACGTCAAGCATTCATTGCCCACAATGTCAAAGAACATTTCGAGCCAAAATAGGCCTTATCAGCCATCTTAGAACTCACGGCTCCATACTTTCAACCCCACTGGATGAATTGAATGGTCATCATCATTCTTGACGGACAAACAACACACAATTTACGACAGTCTGGAGTCTCATATACTTGGTAATTTACGTCAGTCTGGAGTCTCATAATCCTGGTAGTTTATGGCAATCTGGAGTCTCATACACCTGGCAATTTATGAGTCTGGAGTCTTATGACCACGTGTTCACATGCACCCACTGTGAACGAACATTTACAGCGCGAATTGGCCTTATCAGTCACATTCGCTACGCCATGGTTAAAAGTTATGCCTTTTTGAAGCACAAACTATCGTATGTCAAGACAGCAAGGTGCCAATGGAGTCTCCTACACCTGGTAATTTACGACAGTCAGGAGTCTCATACACCTGGTAATTTAGATTAGTCTGGAGTCTCATACACCTGGTAATTTACGACAGTCTGGAGTCTCATACACCTGGTAATTTATGACAGTCTGGAGTCTCATACACCTGGTAATTTACGACAGTCTGGAGTCTCATACAACTGGTAATTTACGATAGTATGGAGCCTCATACAACTGGTAATTTATGACAGTCTGGCGACTCATACACCTGGAAATTTATGACAGTCTGGCGTCTCATACACCTTATAATTTATGACAGTCTGGAGTCTCATACACCAAGTAATTTACGACAGTCTGGTGTCTCGTATGCGTGGTAACTTATGACAGTCTGAAATCTCACACACCTGGTAATTTACGACAGTCGAGAGTCTCACACACCTGGACATTTACGACAGTCTGGAGTCTCATAATCCTGGTAATTTATGGCAGTCTGGAGTCTCATACACCTGGTAATTTATGACAGTCTGGAGTCTCATTACACCTGGTAATTTACGACAGTCTGGAGTCTCATACACCTGGTAATTTACGACAGTCGGGAGTCTCATACACCTGGTAATTTAGGTTAGTCTGGAGTCTCACACGCCTGGTAATTTACGACAGTCTGGAATCTCATATACTTGGTAATTTACGACAATCTGGAGTCTCGTACACCTGGTAATTTACGATAGTCTGGAGTCTCATAAACCTGGTAATTTATGAGTCGGATTTCTCATATACCACTTAATTTACGAAAGTCGGAAGTCTCATACACTCTTGGACAGGTCGTATTGACAGCCGATTAGCCACCAGGAACAGTTACCAGGGATATGGTCGGCTGTTGCATATCAGGATATCATTAATCACATACCTTAACAGTCTGGGGGAACAATTTCACAGGGCTGGTATGAGGGTATAAACTGTCATGCGTGTTCACTAAACTCGTATTCTCTGATCACGATATGTATGTTTACTAACCTCACATTCTCTTATCGTGATATATATTTTCACCAAACTTGTATTCTCTTATCACGATATATGTGTTCACTAAACTCGTATTCTCGTATCACGATATATATGTTCACTAAACTCGTATTCTCTGATCACGATATATGTGTTCACTACTCGCATTCTCGTATCACGATATATGTGTTCACTAAACTCATATTCTCTGATGACGGTATATGTGTGTTCACTAAACTCGTATTCTCTGATGACGGTATTTATGTGTTCACTAAACTCGTGTTCTCTGATCACGGTGTATGTATGTTCACTAAACTCGTATTCTCTGACCACGGTGTATGTATGTTCACTAACCTCGTATTCTCTGATCAAGGTGTATGTGGGTTCACTAATGTCATATTCTCTGATGAAGGTATGTGTGTTCACTAAACTCGTGTTCTCTGATGGCGGTATGTGTGTGTTCACTAAACTCGTATTCTCTGATGATGGTTTATGTGTGTTCACTAAACTCGTATTCTCTGATCAAGGTGTATGTGGGTTCACTAAAGTCGTATTCTCTGATGAAGGTATGTGTGTTCACTAAACTCGTGTTCTCTGATGATGGTTTATGTGTGTTCACTAAACTCGTATTCTCTGATGATGGTTTATGTGTGTTTACTAAACTCGTATTCTCTGATGATGGTATGTGTGTGTTCACTAAACTCGTATTCTCTGATGACGGTATATATGTGTGTTCACTAAACTCGTATTCTCTGATGACGGTATCTGTGTGTATGTGTGTTCACTAAACTCGTGTTCTCTGATGACGATATCTGTGTTTATGTGTGTTCACTAAACTCGTATTCTCTGATGACGGTATCTATGTGTATGTGTGTTCACTAAACTCTTATTCTCTGATGACGGTATGTATGTGTTCACTAAACTCGTATTCTCTGATAACGGTATATGTGTGTTCACTAAACTCGTATTCTCTGATCACGGTATCGCTGTGAAGATGTACAGACTGAGCGACTGGACATGACGACACGTGAGTACTGCCAGCAGCTGGAGCTGATCTGCGAAGAGTTCGACCTGGAGCGAGCTCTGATGAAGGAACACCACCACAAAGCCATGCACAACATCGACGACGTCCTGTACGCCATGGACGACATGAGGGACACAGAAAACAAGGAGGCCAGGATGGAGTTTGAGTCTAAGGAGGTCGAAATTAAAAATCAGGCAAGATTCTGAGATGGTTAACTTGCGGTCTGACTGTGTGATTGTTCACGTGTGGTCTGTCTTTGTGAGGGTTCACGCGCCACCTGTCAGTGTGAGGGTTCACGTGTGGTCTGTCTGTGTGAGGGTTCATATGCCGTCTGTCTGTGTGAGGGTTCACATGCCGTCTGTCTGTGTGAGGGTTCACATACCGTCTGTCTGTGTGAGGGTTCACTTGTGGTCTGTCTGTGTGAGAGTTCACGTGTGGTCTGTCTGTGTGAGAGCTCACGTGTGGTCTGTGTGTGTGAGGGTTCACGTGTGGTCTGTCTGTGTGAAGGTTCACGTGTGGTCTGTCTGTGTGAAGGCTCACGTGTGGTCTGTCTGTGTGAGGGTTCACATGCCGTCTGTCTGTGGGAGGGTTCACGTGTGATCTGTCTGTGTGAGGGTTCACGTCCGGTCTTTCAGTGTGAGGGCTCATGTGTGCTCTGTCTGTATGAGGGTTCACATGCGGTCTGTGTGAAGATAATGTAGAATATAGACACTGAAGACATGCTTATGTAGAATATAGGAGCTGAGATAGGTTTATATAGAATATAGGAGCTGAGATAGGTTTGTGTAGAATATAGGAGCTGGGATAGGTTTGTGTCGAATATAGGAGCTGAGATAGGTTTATATAGAATATAGGAGCTGAGATAGGTTTGTGTCGAATATAGGAGCTGAGATAGGTTTATATAGAATATAGGAGCTGAGATAGGTTTGTGTAGAATATAGGAGCTGAGATAGGTTTATATAGAATATAGGAGTTGAGATAGGTTTATGTAGAATATAGGAGCTGAGATATGTTTATGTAGAATATAGGAGCTGAAATAGATTTGAGTAGAATATAGGAGCTGAAATAGATTTGAGTAGAATATAGGAGCTGAGATAGGTTTGTGTAGAATATAGGAGCTGAGATAGGTTTGTGTAGAATATAGGAGCTGAGATAGGTTTGTGTAGAATATAGGAGCTGAGATAGGTGTATATAGAATATAGGAGCTGAGATATGTTTATATAGAATATAGGAGCTGATATAGGTTTATATAGAATATAGGAGCTGAGATAGGTTTATGTAGAATATAGGAGCTGGGATTCTTTTATATAGAGTATAGGAGCTGAGATAGGTTTGTGTAGAATATAGGAGCTGAGATAGGTTTATATAGAATATAGGAGTTGAGATAGGTTTATGTAGAATATAGGAGCTGAGATATGTTTATGTAGAATATAGGAGCTGAAATAGATTTGAGTAGAATATAGGAGCTGAGATAGGTTTGTGTAGAATATAGGAGCTGAGATAGGTTTGTGTAGAATATAGGAGCTGAGATAGGTTTGTGTAGAATATAGGAGCTGAGATAGATTTGTGTAGAATATAGGAGCTAGGATAGGTTTGTGTAGAACATAGGAGCTGAGATAGGTTTGTGTAGAATATAGGAGCTGAGATAGGTTTGTGTAGAATATAGGAGCTGAGATAAGTTTGTGTAGAATATAGGAGCTGAGATAGGTTTATATAGAATATAGGAGCTGACATAGGTTTGTGTAGAATATAGGAGCTGAGATAGGTTTGTGTAGAATATAGGAGCTGAGATAGGTTTATATAGAATATACGAGCTGAGATAGGTTTGTGTAGAATATAGGAAGCTGAGATAGGTTTATATAGAATATAGGAGCTGAGATAGGTTTATGTAGAATAATAGGAGCTGAGATAGGTTTATAGTAGAATATACGGAGCTGAGAATAGGATTTGAGTAGAAAATATAGGAGCTGAGATAGGTTTGTGTAGAATATAGGAGCTGAGACATAGGTTTGTATAGAATATAGGAGCTGAGATAGGTTTGTGTAGAATATAGGAGCTGAGATAGATTTGTATAGAATATAGGAGCTAGGATAGGTTTGATGTAGAACATAGGAGCTGAGATAGGTTTGTGTAGAATATAGGAGCTGAGATAGGTTTGTGTAGAATATAGGAGCTAAGTTTGTGTAGAATATAGGAGCTGAGATAGGTTTATATAGAATATAGGAGCTGACATAGGTTTGTGTAGAATATAGGAGCTGAGATAGGTTTGTGTAGAATATAGGAGCTGAGATAGGTTTATATAGAATATACGAGCTGAGATAGGTTTGTGTAGAATATAGAAGCTGAGATAGGTTTGTGTAGAATATATGAGCTGAGATAGGTTTGTGTAGAATATAGGAGCTGAGATAGGTTTATATAGAATATACGAGCTGAGATAGGTTTATATAAAATATAGGAGCTGAGATAGGTTTGTGTAGAATATAGGAGCTGAGACATGTTTATATAGAATATAGGAGCTGAGATAGGTTTCTATAGAATATAGGAGCTGAGATAGGTTTATATAGAATATAGGAGCTGAGATAGGTTTGTGTAGAATATAGGAGCTCAGATAGGTTTATATAGAATATAGGAGCTGAGATAGGTTTATGTAGAATATAGGAGCTGAGATAGTTTGTGTAGAATATAGGAGCTGAGATAGGTTTTGTAGAATATAGGAGCTGAAATAGGTGAATAGAATATAGGAGCTGAGATAGATTTGAGTAGAATATAGGAGCTGAGATAGGCTTTGTGTAGGAATATAGGGCTGAGATAGGTTTGTGTAGGAATATAGGAGCTGAGGATAGGTTTGTGTTAGGAATATATGAGTCGAGATATCGTGTATATAGTCATATAGGAGCTGAGATATGTTTATATAGAATTATAGGAGCTGATATAGGTTATATCAGAATACTAGGAGCTGAGATTAGGTTTTAATGTAGAATTCTTATAGGAGATGGGATTCCTTTTATATAGCGTATAGGAGCTGAGATAGGTTTGTGTAGAATATAGGAGCTGAGATAGGTTTTATATAGAATATAGGAGTTCGAGGATAGGTTATGTAGAATATAGGAGCTGAGATTAGTTTATAGTAGAATATAGGCGCTGAAATAGAATTTGAGTAGAATTATTAGGAGCCTGAGATAGGTTTGTGTAAGAATATAGGAGCTGAGATAGGTTTGTGTAGAATATAGGAGCTGAGATAGGTTTGTGTAGAATATAGGAGCTGAGATAGATTTGTGTAGAATATAGGAGCTGAGATAGGTTTGAGTAGAATATAGGAGCTGAGATAGAGTTTGATGTAGAATATAGGAGCTGTAGATAGGTTTAGTGTAGAATATAGGAGCTGAGATAGGTTTGTGTAGAATATAGGAGCTGAGATAGGTTTGTGTAGAATATAGGAGCCTGAGTATAGGTTTGTGTAGAATATAGGAGCTGAGATAGGTTTATATAGAATATAGGAGCTGAGATAGGTTTATATAGAATATAGGAGCTGAATATAGGTTTAGTGTAGAATATAGGAGCTGAGATATGTTTATAGTAGAATATATGGAGCTGAGGATTAGGTTTGTGATAGAATATAGGAGCTGAGATAGGTTTATGTAGAATATAGGAGCTGAGATAGGTTTATAGTAGAATATAGGAGCTGAGATATGTTTGATGTAGAATATAGGAGCTGAGATAATGTTGAGTAGAATATAGGAGCTGAGATAGGTTGTAGTAGAATATAGGAGCTGAGATAGGTTTGTGTAGAATATAGGAGCTGAGATGGTTGATATAGAGTATAGGAGCTGCGTAATGTTATATCGAATATAGGAAGCTGATAAGTAGGTTTATATAGAATCATAGGAGCTGAGAATAGGTTTATGTGAGAATATAGGAGCTGAGATTCTTTATATAGAATTATAGGAGCTGAGAATAGATTGTGATAGAATATAGGAGCTGAGATAGGTTTATATAGAATATAGGAGCTGACGATAGGTTTGTGTAGAATATAGGAGCTGAGATAGGTTTGTGTAGAATATAGGAGCTGAGATAGATTTGTAGATAGAATATAGAGCTGAGATAGGTTGTGTAGAATATAGGAGCTGAGATAGGTTTGTGTAGAATATAGGAGCTGAGATAGGTTGTGTAGAATATAGGAGCTGAGATAGTTTGTGTATAGAATATAGGAGCTGAGATAGTTTTATAGAATATAGGAGCTGAGATAGGTTTGTGTAGAATATAGGGAGCTGAGATAGGTTTGTGTAGAATATAGGAGCTGAGATAGGTTTTATAGAATATAGAGCTGAGATAGGTTTTTAGAATATAGAAACTGAGATAGGTTTTGTAGAATATAGAGCTAGATAGGTTTTTAGAATATAGGAGCTGAGATAGGTTTATATAGAATATAGAGCTGAGATAGTTTATATAAAATATAGGAGCTGAGATAGGTTTTGTAGAATATGGAGCTGGAATGTTTATATAGAATATAGGAGCTAATAGGGTTTTATAGAATATAGGAGCTGAGATAGGTTTATTAGAATATAGGAGCTAGATAGGTTTATATAGAATATAGGAGCTGAGATAGGTTTATTTTATGTAGAATATAGGAGCTGAGATAAGTTTATATAGAATATAGGAGCTGAGATAGGTTTATGTAGAATATGGTAGCTGGGATTTGTTTATATAGAATATAGGAGCTAAAATAGGTTTATGTAGAATATAGGAGCTGAGATAGGTTTGTGTAGAATATAGGAGCTGAGATAGGTTTATATAGAATATAGGAGCTGAGATAGGTTTGTGTAGAATATAGGAGCTGAGACAGGTTTATATAGACTATAGGAGCTGAGATAGTTTTATATAGAATATAGGAGCTGAGATAGGTTTATATAGAATATAGGAGCTAAAATAGATTTATGTAGAATATAGGAGCTGAGATAGGTTTATATAGAAATTAGGAGCTAAGATAGATTTATATAGATTATAAGCAAAATAGGTTTATGTAGAATATAGGAGTTGAGATAGGTTTATGTAGAATATAGGAGCTGAGACAGGTTTATATAGAATATAGGAGCTAAGATAGATTTATATAGAATATAAGCAAAATAGGTTTATATAGAATATAAGAGCTGAGATAGGTTTATGTAGAATATAGGAGCTGAAAGAGGTTTATGTAGAATATATGAGTTGAAGACAAGATTATATAGGAGCTAACGTAGAATATGGGAATCCGCAACACCAAAGTGACATTAAACTGCTACAGTTTGCTAAGCCAGTCAGTGGAAATAACTGATATTGTTTGGCCAGTAGTCAGGGGAAACAACTGATATTGTTTGGCCAGTAGTCAGGGGAAACAACTGATATTGTTTGACCAGTAGTCAGAGGAACACAACAGATATTGTTTGGCCAGTAGTCAGGGGAAACAACAGGTATTGTTTGGCCAGTAGTCAGGGGAAACAACTGATATTGTTTGACCATTAGTCAGGGGAAACAACAGGTATTGTTTGGCCAGTAGTCAGGGGAACACAACAGATATTGTTTGGCCAGTAGTCAGGGGAAACAACAGGTATTGTTTGGCCAGTAGTCAGGGGAAACAACTGATATTGTTTGGTCAGTAGTCAGGGGAACACAACAGATATTGTTTGGCCAGTAGTCAGGGGAAACAACAGGTATTGTTTGGCCAGTAGTCAGGGGAAACAACAGGTATTGTTTGGCCAGTAGTCAGGGGAAACAACAGGTATTGTTTGGCCAGTAGTCAGGGGAACACAACAGATATTGTTTGGCCAGTAGTCAAGGGAAACAACAGGTATTGTTTGGCCAGTAGTCAGGGGAAACAACTGATATTGTTTGGCCAGTAGTCAGGGGAAACAACTGATATTGTTTGGCCAGTAGTCAGGGGAAATAACTGATATTGTTTGGCCAGTAGTCAGGGGAAACAACTGATATTGTTTGGCCAGTAGTCAGGAGAAACAACAGATATTGACACATAAACATTATTCCACAGTTAGGATATTGCTAGTACAGTAGTTAAGGGGAAACAATTTATATTGACACAATGACATGATTCCACGGTCAGGGGAAACAACTGACATTGACACATGGTTAAAATTTCAGTCAGGGAAAACAGCTTATATTGCTAGTACAGTAGTCAGGGGAAACAACTGATATTGTTTGGCCAGTAGTCAGGGGAAACAACTGATATTGTTTGGCCAGTAGTCAGGAGAAACAACAGATATTGACACATAAACATTTCACAGTTAGGATATTGTTAGTACAGTAGTTAAGGGGAAACAATTTATATTGACACAATGACATGATTCCACGATCAGGGGAAACAACTGACATTGACACATGGTTAAAATTTCAGTCAGGGAAAACAGCTTATATTGCTAGTACAGTAGTCAGGGAAAACAACTGATATTGATACACAAACACGATTCCATAGTCAGGGGAAACAACTGATATTGACTCGGACATGATTCAATAGTCAGGAGACACAACTGATATTGACTTACAGACATTATTCCACAGTCAAGGGAAACAACAGGTATTTATTGCTAAGGCAGTAGTGAGGGAAAACTGATACTGATAGGCCGGTGGTCAGAGGAAACAACTGATATTGTCCACAGAGCCTGGAAGACAAACAGGCCTTAAAATTGCAGCTGGGTGGTAAAGTAGAAGAACTCTGGCTACAATTCCGGCAGATGTTGCAGACGTACAACGAAACACACGAGGACAGGAGGGCGACGTACGAGGCACTCAAGCAGAAGGATGACAAACGCTCAAAGGATATAGACATCAACATGCGCAAAATTAAACGGCTGGAGGTCAGTAACCTCAGCACAAGTGTCCGATAGCTGTAATTACGGTACCTCATCTTGTTAGTTCTGATGCCTGTCTGTGCTTGGACATGTACCTACCCCTGTTCTGTGCCTCTGTTTATGGTATATCTAACATCTATTTAGTCTCTGCCTACTGTAGGCATGTACCTACCCCTGTTCTGTGCCTCTGTTTATGGTCTATCTTCTTCTTCTTCTCATCATGTTCCTCTTGTACCTTGCGGTGTCGAGGTGAAGTATAAACTTCGTGAGAGTGCCCGGTTATGGGCTTCGTATATCGACATTCCCATGGATTCTGTTATTCCCTCAGTCCAACGTTTACGTGGTCGGCCTCTTCCTCTGTTTCCATCTGGTCTGTACATCATTGCTTGTTGTGGCATGCTGTTGACTGGTAGCCTACTTGCATGGCCAAACCATTTGACTTGCTGCTTTCTAATAAAATCTAGAGCAGCTTTAACCCCTACTTTAGTCCTGATTTCTTCATTTCTGATCTTATCTCTTCTTGATACGTTGAGTATTCTTCTCAGAAACCTCATTTCTGTTGTTGTGATTTTTCTTTTCTCTTTTTCTGTCATTGTCCAGGTTTGGCATTGGTAGCACAGAGTTGGTAGGAAGATTGTGTTGTAAAGTGCTTTCTTAGTAGTTATTGATACATGTTTGTTCTTTAGTATTGGTGCCATTTGTCCAATGAGTTGGTTTGCCTTATTGCACCTATTTTCGATCTCGTCTTCTGATCTGCCATTTGATGATATTATACTTCCTAGGTACTTGAAGCTCTTTACTTGTTTCAAGGGATGTTCGTTTATGGTCTATCTAACATCTATTTAGTCTCTGCCTATCGTAGGTATGTACCTCCCCGTTTCTATGTCTGTGTTTATGATCTAACATCTATTTAGTTTCTGTCTACTGTAGGCGTGTACCAATCCCTGTTATGTACCTTTGCTTGTGGTCTATCTAACATCTATTTAGTTTATGCCAACTGTAGGCATGGACCTACCCATGTTCTTTGCCTCTTTTTATGGTATATCTAACATCTTTTTAGTCTCTGCCTACTGTAGGCATGTACTTACCCCTGTTCTATGGCTCTTGTTATGGTATATTTAGCATCTATTTAATTTCTGCCTACTGTAGGCATGTACCTACCTCTGTTCCGTCCCTTTTTATGATCTATCTAACATCTATTTAGTTTCTGCCTACTGTGTGCATGTACCTACCTCTGTTCCGTGCCTCTTTTTATGATCTATCTAACATGTATTTAGTTTCTGCCTACTGTAGGCATGTACCTCCCCTGTTCTGTGCCTCTGTTTATAATCTATCTAACATATATCAGACATGGATGACTCATGAAATATTGCAACTAACGGAAACAAGAAGAGAGAAAAAAATAATCCTGCCAAATAAGAAGAAATTCACAGAAAAATCGGAATATTATGTAAGGAGGCAAAAGAAGCATGGTTCGAGAAAAACTGCATAGAAATTGAAAAACAACACATTAAAAATACCAAACTAAAGCACAAAATAATTCAGGAGCTTACTAATCAAAGAACACATACATCAGCAGGCTGCCTAAAGACAAAAGATGGAAAAATCATAATAGAACAAATCAGATTTTAATGTATGGTCAGATTATGTGAAAAACCTTTATGATGATAACAGAGAAGAACAGTATAATATTCAAAATAATAATGAAGGACCATCAATTTTGAAGATGGAGGTTCAGAATGCTCTTAAACATATGAAATCTGGCATGACCCCCGGTTCAGACAGCATCACATCAGAAATGATTAATGCTTTAGAAGAATAAGGAATAGATAAAGTTACCAGACTGCTGAATACAATATATGATACTGGAAATATACCTCATGAATTATGTCACTCTATGTTAGAAAGTCGCATTCGAAGCTGTCAGAGTCTCACATGGAGTCGGTAGGAACATAAAGATAGAAGGGAATTAGAGAAGGGACATAACCCCAATACAAGGGAGACACACTCGAATGCTCGAACAATCTAGAGCCTTCGAGAAGGTCAGTTCGCCTACAGCTCCGTGGACACGCTGACCGCGTGCCAGGACCTGTTCCACGAGAAGCTCGGGGAGAGTTACAGCCCGTGTCCGAGACACGTTAGAGGGCAGACGCCGACTGGACATCGAACAAGCAACAGGGCTTAACTTAAGGGGGACTTGATAGATTGAACACAAGTGTATTTAGGAGTGTTACTCACTAGATAGATAGATAGATGATAGAGTTTGTTGTAATGATTATGTATGATGGCTTTGTTATGAACTCCTGTGATCATGTTCGCCACGTAGCTGGCTGCGAAAACCATTCTTCGCCAGCTTACTGTAAATAAATTATGTCAGATAGTATCAGAACGGAGTTTGTTGCCTGTATGAACCCGAGTTTCATTCCCCTAGGTATCTAGGACGTTGACAGGCTATTTGGGTGCTCCAAGCCGATTTTGGCAAGCGCAAGCTTCACAGCTCTTGGTTTTGCCAAGTAAAATATATCAACATTCATACATAACAAAGTTTGAACTTTGTAGCTACTATCGTATCATCTTCATAAACTATCGTAGTCCCTCTAGAAATGTATTAAAGAATTATGTTCATGACATTTGACATTGACATGACTGGACAATTAAAGTGACAAATTAATATATAAAAAAATTTATTCCAACATCAGATTGTTCCGCGAAAGATTGTGTGTATGTAAACTGTTCTCTAGCAGTGGCGATAAAACAGGGGAACCAAACAACACTACAGCCAAGAAACCAGTAAATAAGATAAGTCCCATTTCATGCTCATTGTATCCCTAAACGATACTCTCACATTTTCATTATTGTAACATTTTTTTTTCTATGTATTGCTATTAATGAAATATATATATATATATATATATATATCCAAATTTCATAACCATGTGAACTTGTTCATTAGAAAGTGTGAATGTAACCATTAAGGGACATAACCAATTTTTGTGCACCCAAACTATTTCCAAAGGGATTTAATTGCTATAAATTTAACATTAGCTAAAGTTACAAGATGTCAACATTAGAACACTGCATCGAATTAGGAATTAAATTAGGTTATACCGCCGATAAACTTTCAGAATGGGCACAAAAGACACATTTAGAAAACATAGCACGAGAAGATAGGGCAGCGGAAAGAGAAGAGAAAAAGATGCAAGCGGAAAGAGAAGAGAAAAAGATGCAAGCAGAAAGAGAGGAGAAAAAAATGCAAGCGTAAAGAGAAGAGAAAAAGATGCAAGCGGAAAGAGAAGAGAAAAAGATGCAAATAGAAGCTGCTAGCAAACAAGCTCAATTAAACGCAGAAACAAAAAAGTTAGAATTAGAAACACAATTAAAATTGAAACAAATGGAAATTGACTCCAACTTAGAAATTTCAGTAAACAAATTAAGGAGCAAAGAAGAGGAACAAAAATACAACAAATATAAAGGCTTAGTCAAACCTTTTTGTTCCGGAGATTCAATAAGTGCGTATTTAGAGAACTTCGAGTGTTTGATGTCATATCATAACGTTTCAAAAGTCGATTGGGCGTTTATTTTGATGAGAAATTTAGCATTAGAGCCCTTAAAAGTGATAGAAACAATTCCACATGACATGAGGAAAGATTACGACTATTTAAAACAAAGAATACTACAACATTTTTCACTAGACACAGCAGGCTATCAGTTGCAGTTTTCAAAATTAACACCATCACCTAACCAAACGTTCATAGACTACGTGTCTACAGTCCAAGATATTTGTACAAAATGGATAACCTCAGCGAAAACAAATAACAACTATGATAAACTAAAAGAGCTAATAATAATTGATAAGATCATGAACACAATACCAACTCCTTTCTCGAAATTTCTAAGACAAAGTGATTGTAAGACTATACAAGAGGTCGAAAGTAAAGGTAGTGCATATTTCACAGCTAATCGTGATATTTTTCAATTAAATATGAGTCAGAATGAAACAGCAGCTGTCACAAACACCAAATATTCAAAACCAAATGAGAATAGGTTCAAACAACGCTCTAAATTTACAAAACCAGTCCTGTGTCAATACTGTCATTTGACCCACGAACAGTACGCAATGTGTGATAAATCACCAACTTATCCACATCACCTTCAAATGATGGTGGAAAAAAAAAAAAAAAACAAAAGAAACGTGTATAAGAGAGCGGTCAAATGCTACTTTTGTTCAGCTTTCGGGCATTATTCAGGACGTTGCGACGGCCGCAAGATGATGAAGCAGGCCAATGCATCATTAATAGATACATCTACGGATGAAGAAATTGAAGAACTGAATTAATGTGACATCCAGAATGAAAGTGCGAATGAGTCAGGGAATGTGGTAGAAATCATTAACACCATCAATAATAACACCTGTAATACGTGCAGAAAATTTCAGTGGATACCACTTTGAAATGTGGCCATACAATCCCTATATCCAACGAAATAGCCAACGCAGCCTTAACATCAAAGGGCAAGTTAAAAGTGAGAAAGGGATTTGTTAATAACAAACTATGTACAATCATTCGCGATAGCGGAGCGACTCTAGTTGATATTAAAAGAACATTAATCAATGACAAAAACTACACACACAACTACGTGACATGTCGCACATTCGCAGGCACCATCGAAAGATACCCCCTAGCACTGGCCGAAATTCAGACACCTTTTCTGTCAGGACAAGTGCTATGCGCAGTATTAGAAGATCCTTGCGCTGATATTATTCTTGGAAATCTTCCTAATATAAGATCCTGTTCTGAAGAAGAAATCAGAGAATGGGAACAGAAAAACTGCACCCAAAAAGCAAACAGTGATTCCAGAACTAAAGAACACATTTGCATGTCTCAAACTGCCAAAAGCACAAGGGAGACCACCGATGACGGAATTCGAAACGAATTCACAGAGGTGCATAACACAGGGGCGGTTGAATCTTTCAATGACACCATCAACATAAAACCTCGAATTGAGGATACCACCGAAACGCAAAATTGTGAACCTGTAAATGGGCAACAACAGACAGAAGACGCCAATGTAGTGACAAAACAAATGACTCACATAACCCACATAAACAACTCAACAGAGACAACAGGGGACACTAACCGTACTAACAGAAACGACATTGACAAGAACAACGATGACAATTCTACTTTAACGACACATTCTCTTAATAACGGAAACGACGAAGTCAACAACACAATAGCAACAACTTCTTAATCATGACAAACAGCTTGACGAGTCATTACAAACCGACTCGACTTCTTTAAAATACTCTCAACCGAAATCATATTATCTGACAAACAACAATGACAAAAGCACAGCAACGACAGTACGTCTTAACGACACTACTACACAAGACAATGAAGACAACTTCACATTACAGACAGTTTCTCGTGAAGACAAAACCTCAGTTACCAAACCAACAACTGAGAGAACTCATAATTTCCAACTTTATGAGTCGAAACAATTTGTTTCTCTGAGAACTAGAAACAATTACGGCATTACTTCCAAGAAACAACCAAGGAATACAAAGATATCCAAGGGACACTACTAGTGACAAAGAAGTATTATTAGCAAACAAGTGTCATCATATGTGTTCATCGTAAATTTATCATCGATCAAGGACACATAAAACTGAAACAGAAACAACACATAAAGCTGCAGAAAGTTATTCAGATACAGAAATAATATCATCAAGCAACATTCATGCAAACAAACAGTATGCAAATAAACAAACACAAATAATTGACTTCACACAAAATCAAAGTCAGAAACGATTGCATACAAACAAACTGCTTTATTGCATGAACAAAAACACCAAACGATGCGGGTCTAAATCCATCAGCACAAAGACTACTATTTTCAACTCACCATCTACCACTTTAGCAGACAGATACAGCAAGTTCTTTGAAACACACACCTCAACCAACAAGAGTAAACAATCACTTTCACCAAGCATTAAAATGAACAAAGACAAACTACTGACACTCTTGCTACTTTTGCTGTTAACCCAACTTGCAACAACACTACTTACCTTTCAAAATGTATCTTTCAACACCATCCGGATAACAAACATATTTTCCATCATATTTACCATCTCATTTAGATATCAATCAACATTGCACCAAATTCAAAGAGCAAAAACCATGCTACAATTCATTAACTCCTGTTGGTGCAAAATTTTCATATAACTTTGAGATATGCCTATGGTAAATTCATTTTCACTCTTACATTATTTAGACTTATTTTTACATCGATACCTATACAATTATGTAGTATGTGCAATTGTAAGAGTATCCGTTTAGAGGATGCAATTTGCAAATTGAAATCCATTTTTTCGAATCCACCCATATTGAGATTACCAAACATAGATTTACCATTTATATTAACCACAGATGCAAGTGCTATCGCAATCGGAGGATGTCGGATGCAAGAATATGAAGGCGTGAGACACCCAATCCTGTATGTCAGCCGTAAACTGAAAACAGCGGAAATCAAGTATTCAACAGCTGAATTGGAGGCATTAAGTGTGGTTTTTTGTGTTAGTCGTTTATCTAAGTTCCTCTTAGGTTCCCATTTCGTTGTCTTGACGGATAAGGCGCCACTGCTGGTAATTAAAGAAGGCACGAATAATGTAATTGCCGACATATTATCACGATTACCCACTGCACCAGCAGATTAACACTATGTACATTGATTAGTGGCCATATGATAAGCTGTGATATTTTAGTCTGTTGCACAAAAGAGTGTACCTCTACACTTACTGTAGAACTTTAATTTAGAAGTGTCGACAACTGATGTAATACTCTACTTATAGCTATCAGACATGAAACTTTGAGAACCGTTAACTATATTAGGCCACATTGGCGATTGGCAGTACATCAAAAACAATCCGAACTGTGGATATTAACATTTGTGAAGTTATTTCATCAATCACAGAACTGAAAGTTATCATGCGAATATTAAGAACTGTGCATACGCGTGATTTCAATTGACTTCGCAAACTAACGGAACAGAACATCGCACATACACGCAGCGATATACTATGACTATTACGACATATGAGAGACAACACAGGAATGTGACACCAAAACGTTACCTACGAACTGTAACATTATTGGAACAGCACACGGGGGAAAAAAACGACAACACACGGATCGTCGTTGGAGTTAATTAATTTAATGTTATTAGTTAAATATTTATTACTTTTGTGCTTTGCTATATACATAAAATATGTGAACATGCAAATTGTACATTTTCTATCATAATATGTCAAAAACATTTTCATTCATAGTTAAAATCTTCTTTCAATACAATTGTTGCAATTTAACTTATAAACCATTTCTTATCACCAGTACAGATAGTACTTAACGCTTTGAATATAGCATATCGCCAGTTTCCTTTTTCTAAGGGCGACAACATTTACCCCACCTTAATTTGGATATTTTAACAAATTATTATAGTGAATGAAAGGTGTGCCAATCAGAGAGTGCATGAATTAAATGAGAGAGCGATATACTGAGCGGACAAATTGTACGCAAAAAGTATTTATTTTAATTTGTCTGCGTTTTTGAGTGTAAAATGTAACACTTGTCTAAAATTGTGTATACATGTTTAGTGTTAGATAAAATAGGTTCACTCTAAGAATCACTGTTTGAATACCCTGTATATGCGTTACACAGATGACGTAATTCATGACAAGGGATATTCCAGCTCGTGACACTTAGAGATGTACTACACACCACATACACACAGGTAGCACACACTTTAGACATTGGGTAGGACAGACTCATAAAACTAAACACTAACAATTAAATCACACACATTTTATTAGAGCAAGTAACAAAGCAGTAAACACACTAACAGGCAAACAGGAACATAAGTAGTTACTTGGGAGAAAACAAGAGTGCATATATATATTAAGCACCATGTTTGGTCTGCACGTCATGCTTGTTGTGGTATATTGTTAGTTGGTAACCTACTTGCATGGCCAAACCATTTAACTTGCTGCCTTCTAATAAAATCTAGCGCAGCTATAACCCCCACTTTAATCCTGGTTTCTTCATTTCTGATCTTGCCTCTTCTTGAGACATTGAGTATTCTTCTCAGGAATCTCGTTTCTGTTGTGAATTTTTTTTTTCTGTCATTGTCCTGGTTTGGCATTGGTAACATATAGTTGGTAGGAAGATTGTGTTGTAAAGTGCTTTCTTAGTAGTTATTGATACATGTTTGTTCTTTAGTATTGGTACCATTTGTCCAATGAGTTGGTTTGCCTTATTGCATCTATTTTCGATCTCGTCTTCTGATTTGCCATTTGATGATATTATACTTCCTAGGCACATGAAACTCTTTACTTGTTTCAAGGGATGTTCGTTTAGGTGAATCGTTGTTGCTTTTTCTTCTTTAGTTACAGTCATTACCTCTGTTTTACTTTTGCTAATTTTCATGTTATTTTCCCTACACATTTCGTTTAGACTATTCATGTGGTCTTGTAATTGAGCTTCTGATTTTGCTATTAGTGCTTGGTCGTCCGCAAACAGGAGTTCTCTAATGGTTAAATTTGCAGATGGTTCTTCTTCTGTATTCTCGTCATGCAGTGTTCATGCGGTCTCTGGTTGGCTGGTTTCTTTACATATATTGTCTATATAGTAGTAGTTTGAGAATATCCTAGGAATTCAACAAGTTTGTGCCAAGCGTCTAACATTTAGAGCCAGAAATCTAAATAGGGGTATCCATTGGGTTGACAAAATTCTAGAAGACCTGGACTTTGCCGACGACATAGTGCTTTTAAGTTCAACACACCCAGATGCCCAAGAGAAAATAAACCATCTCCAAAATGTTTCAGGACAAATTGGTCTCCAAATTAACACTGCAAAAACAAAAACTATTGATCTTACCAACAGTTCAGACGACACCAGATTAAACAACCATGCTCTTGAAAAAGTCAACAGCTTCACATACCTAGGAAGCAAAATGACATCTACAGGGAATTCAACGCCAGAAATATTATCTAGAATCGCACTGGCATCTGGCGCCTTCAATAAACTGTCAAACATCTGAATGACAAAGACACGCAGCAAACATACGAAACTTAAAATCTTCAACTCTTGTGTGATTCCAATGCTAACGTATGGATGTGAGAGTTGGAAATCAACGGTAGCTTTAGATAAAAAATTAGACAATTTTGAGAACAAATGTCTTAAAAAAATTATAAACCTCCACTGGACAGATTTCAGAATCAATACGCAAATAAGACAAGAGACTAAGCAAGACATTGTATCCAGTTTTATATGAAAACGCCGTTGGAACTACATCGGCCATGTACTCAGAATGGACAAGACAAGACTCCCCAACCAAGCCCTCTTATGGTCACCAGTAGGAAAAAGAAAACGGGGAAGACCAAGAGAGACCCTGCGTAGAACCATCATCAGAGAAGGCTCATTCAACGGCCAAGTGAACATCCAGGATCTACAACAGGTAGCAGCGAACCGCCAGGCATGGAGAGACAAGACTTCTGCCTTATGCGCCTTAGGCTCAAGAGGAAAGACTAACTAACTAATAGTAGTAGTAGGCCTCTTTCAGTCCTGAAGGACTATAGAGTTGTGCCGCTGGGGAGGTTCCTGACAGCACCGCTGGTGACTGTATAGTCCGATGCGAGAGTGACATTCTCTGTCACAGTTTCCGCATCTATAAGACGAGGCAGGTCCCGCAGTAAGTGACTGCGTTTTGAGCTTATGCCGCCTATCCTCAGTTTGTTGGATCAGATTGCGCTCAAAGAGCACCAGTCCGTTTCGTACATCTCTTCTCCAGGAACATCTGAGTCACGGGGCGGTGTATTTCGCTTGAAGATTAAATGAGCGGACATGCCTCCATGTCCGGAACGTTATATTCAGTTCGTTATTGAAAGGCAGCCAGTCGACTCTTCTGTTGTCCAGAGGAATGATGTCCTTGAAGATCCCCAGACCAACGGGCGGTACTCTGCATCCAAGACCAACACAAACAAATGAAGGAACAGGCACTCAGGAACGCACAGTGGAACGATGAAAAGATGCGTTTTAATTTCCAGGATGCTGTGTTCAAAACGGTGTTCAAGCACATCATCAAGCGACCGCATTCACGCGGCGTTTCTACCCTCAACTTGATGCAATGGGCTCCCGCCACATGCCAATCCAACATGCCCGCCACATGCCAATGGTGCTGTCACCCACCAACGGTCAAACTCTCAGCATCTCCCGGCATGTACAGTCGGCGTTCGAAGCAAAGTGGTCTTATAAAAATTGCCTAGCACAAGATAACGGTGGCATGGCTGTTGAGTTGTGTTAGTGACTGATCGTGCATGTTGTCGTCTGGTGTAACTACTGGGTGTTAGTGAGCGAAGTGTCGAAGCGTCTCTGTGAAAATGTTTCCTGATGGCAAGTCTGAGATGGAGCGTCTGTACATGTTGAAGTGTAGAGCTTAAGTGTGTCTATGTGACAGTCGCGTTGTCAGACAACACGACATCGGGACGTAGCGTTCACTATGATATTTAGTGCTCTAATTGTTGCTCTCTCTGTTTTTATTAACTGACGTGTGTGCAAATCAGTGTCTACTCTAAACGCCTGTCATTTACCATATGACAATCTGTCTGTTGCAACTCTTTCCCACGTGTCTGGATCTATGTCAAGGGTTTTCATATCTTGTTTACACACATCCCTATATCGCAATTGGGGTCTTCCGTTTGGCCTCTTTCCTGTGGCTAGTTCTCCATATAGGAGATCTTTGGGAATACGTTCATCCTCCATTCGAGATACGTGGCCCAGCCACCGGAGGTGTTTCATTGAATTCTATTTATTTTTCTATAAGTTGTCTAAGAGCAAAAATGGCAACTGTGCATCCTCTGTTTTTCCTAAATCCAAGTTGTGTTTCGCTTAGATGGGGTTCTATAGTAGTTCGTAATCTTTTCTCAAGAATTTTGCAAAATATTTCCCCAGTATGACTCAAAAGGGAAATGCCTCTGCATTGTGTGCAGTCTCTTTTGCTGCCTTTGTTTTTCCAAATTGGGATACTTATTGCGTTTCCCAAGTCTCGTAGTGTCTGTTGTTCTACCCAAACATGGTTGAGTAGTCTATGTAGCCATGCTGTTCCTACTTCTCTTGCTGCTTTAATTAGTTCATTTGGTATTTCATCTGCGTCGGTTTCTCGAATTCCTGTGACATCTGATGGGATGTTGAGAAGTTGTTCGAAGTACTGCTTCCATCTTATTAGGATTTGTTTTTGTTCTCTTATTGGTTCTCCATTTTCGCTGTTAATTATTTCAGTTGGGTCAAAGGGTTCTCCTCTGATTCTCATCGCACTTATCTTTTTGTAGAAGTTTCTAGTTGCCTCCTTGTAGTTTTTATTTAGGGTTTCTCCATACTCCTCCCAGTCTTTTTGTTGTTCTCTCTTTATTTACTATTCTATTTGCATGTTTTCTCGCTATTCTATATTCTATGTATTCATATTCTTGCTTGCTCTTCGGCAACTTTTTATATTTTTCCTTTTTGTATTTTACAGCTGTCTTTGCCTCTGCGTTCCACTAACTTGTTATTTTCTATATCCGTGTTTTGTGTTGTTTTTTTTCCGTGGTTCCACATGTTATTTTTGTAGCTTTTAAAATGCTAGATTTGAACATCTCCCACTTTGCTTCCACTGTTTTTCTTTAAATAGGTAATTTTAGAAAGATTTCAGTTATTCATTCTCATAATTTTCCCACACTATCTCGTCTTTGAGGTTTTTTAAATTTACCGATTCGCATGGCGTGTATTTTTCTTGTCTTTGCTTTATTCTACTGATGGTTCTTATCGTGGCAACGACTGCTTTGTGGTCTGTGTTTATACTTAAGTTGGGCACTGCCCTTGATCTAATATATTTCTCTTTCTGTTATTTCTTGTTAATATAACAGTTCAATTATGCATATAGATATCATCTATTTAGTTTCTGCCCACTAAAGGCATGTACCTTCCCCTGGACTGTACCTCTGTTTATGGTGTATGTTTCACCGATGTTGGGTTGTGTCTACTTCACTCTAAGACCGAAGGCTCTAAATTATACTTTGATAACTTGACTAAACTGACATCTTCACTCTAAGACTACGAGTACTAGAATATACTTTGATAACTTGACTAAACTGGCACCTTCACTCTAAGACTGGAGGCACAAGAACGGTGGGGGGGGGGGGGGGGGATATTAGGGTCTCCGGGGGGGGGGGGGGGGGGGGGGGGGGGGTTAATATTATTTCAAGATCGGATTAATACAAGAACCGATTACTTGATATTGTTTTACTCCCTTTCATACTTTACGGTTCTGTACGTCTCACCCCTTCTAAAGTTCATTTTATAAAGTAAGTAGACCCACAAATCACGTTTTATGTGGACGTCTAGACTTGTTTTAGTATGTGCTATTAAATTTAGCTTACCATTATTACGTATACTGTGTAGGGCGGGGGGGGGGGGGGGGGGGATTTTGGTAGGACATACAAAAAGGAGTGGGAGGAGGGTGAAAGACATTAGGAAATATTGGTGAAAGGGGAGGGGGGCGCACGGGCCAAATTTTTAGGTAGGAAATACGAAAGGGGGGATGACGTTCTGAAAATATGGTGAAGGGGGGCACGGGCCAAAAAAAGTTGAGAACCACTGCACTAGAATATACTTAGATAACTTGACTAAACTGACTTCTTCACTCTAAACTACAGGTACTAGAATATACTTTGATAACTTGACTAAACTGACATCTTCACCATAAGACTGGAGGCTCTAGATTATAATTTGATAACTTGACTAAACTTACATCTTCACTCTAAGACTACGAGCACTAGAATATACTTTGATAACTTGACTAAACTGACACCTTCACTCTAAGACTTCGAGTACTAGAATATACTTTGATAACTTGACTAAACTGACACCTTCACTCTAAGACTACGAGTACTAGAATATACTTTGATAACTTGACTAAACTGACACCTTCACTCTAAGACTACGAGTACTAGAATATACTTTTGATAACTTGACTAAACTGACACCTTCCACTCCTAAACTACAGGTACTAGAATATACTTTGATAACTTGACTAAACTGACACCTTCATTCTAAACTACGGGTACTAGGAATATACTTTGATAACTTGACTAAACTGACAACCTTCATTCTAAACTACAGGTACTAGAATATACTTTGATAACTTGACCTAAACTGACACCTTCACTCTAAACTACATGTACTAGAATATACTTTGATAACTTGACTAAACTGACACCTTCACTCTAAACTACAGGTACTAGAATATACTTTGATAACTTGACTAAACTGACACATTCACTCTAAACTACATGTACTAGAATATACTTTGATAACTTGACTAAACTGACACCTTCACGTCTAAACTACAGGTACTAGAACATACTTTGATAACTTGACTAAACTGACACCTTCACTCTAAACTACATGTACTCGAATATACTTTGATAACTGTGGACTAAACTGACCACCTTCATATGATAAACTACATGTATAGAATATACTTTGATAACTTGACTAAAACTGACACCTTCACTTAAGAATACGAGTACTAGGAATCTATTGATACATTGACTAAAATGACACCTTCACTCAAACTAATGATACAGAATAACTTTGATAACTCTGACTAAACTGACACCTTCCTCTAAGACTACGATTACTAGATATACTTTGATAACTTTCTCGACTAAACTGACACTACTTAAGACTAAGAGTACTAGAATATACTTTGATAACTTGACTAACTGACACCTTCACTCTAAAACTACAGGTACTAGAATATACTTTGATAACTTGACCTAACGACACCTTCATCTCTAAACTACGGGTACTAGAATATACTTTGATAACTTGACTAAACTGACACCTTCACTCTAAACTACAGGTACTAGAATATACTTTGATAACTTGACTAAACTGACACCTTCACTCTAAACTACAGGTACTAGAATATACTTTGATAACTTGACTAAACTGACACCTTCCACTCTAAACTACAGGTACTAGAATATACTTTGATAACTCTGACTAAACTGACACCTTCACTCTAAACTACATGTACTAGAATATACTTTGATAACTTGACTAAACTGACACCTTCACTCTAAACTACATGTACTAGAATATACTTTGATAACTTGACTAAACTGACACCTTCACTCTAAGACTACGAGTACTAGAATATACTTTGATAACTTGACTAAACTGACACCTTCACTCTAAACTACATGTACTAGAATATACTTTGATAACTTGACTAAACTGACACCTTCACTCTAAGACTACGAGTACTAGAATATACTTTGATAACTTGACTAAACTGACACCTTCACTCTAAGACTACGAGTACTCAGAATTATACTTTGATAACTTGACTAAACTGACACCTTCACTCTAAACTACAGGTACTAGAATATACTTTGATAACTTGACTAAACTGACACCTTCATTCTAAACTACGGGTACTAGAATATACTTTGATAACTTGACTAAACTGACACCTTCACTCTAAACTACAGGTACTAGAATATACTTTGATAACTTGACTAAACTGACACCTTCATTCTAAACTACGGGTACTAGAATATACTTTGATAACTTGACTAAACTGACACCTTCACTCTATAAACTACAGGTACTAGAATATACTTTGATAACTTGACTAAACTGACACCTTCACTCTAAACTACAGGTACTAGAATATACTTTGATAACTTGACCTAAACTGACACCTTCACTCTAAAACTACAGGTACTAGAATATACTTTGATAACTTGACTAAACTGACACCTTCACTCTAAACTACATGTACTAGAATATACTTTGATAACTTGACTAAACTGACACCTTCACTCTAAACTACATGTACTAGAATATACTTTGATAACTTGACTAAACTGACACCTTCACTCTAAACTACAGGTACTAGAATATACTTTGATAACTTGACTAAACTGACACCTTCACTCTAAACTACATGTACTAGAATATACTTTGATAACTTGACTAAACTGACACCTTCACTCTAAACTACATGTACTAGAATATACTTTGATAACTTGACTAAACTGACACCTTCACTCTAAGACTACGAGTACTAGAATATACTTTGATAACTTGACTAAACTGACACCTTCACTCTAAGACTACGAGTACTAGAATATACTTTGATAACTTGACTAAACTGACACCTTCACTCTAAACTACAGGTACTAGAATATACTTTGATAACTTGACTAAACTGACACCTTCATTCTAAACTACGGGTACTAGAATATACTTTGATAACTTGACTAAACTGACACCTTCACTCTAAACTACAGGTACTAGAATATACTTTGATAACTTGACTAAACTGACACCTTCACTCTAAACTACAGGTACTAGAATATACTTTGATAACTTGACTAAACTGACACCTTCACTCTAAACTACAGGTACTAGAATATACTTTGATAACTTGACTAAACTGACACCTTCACTCTAAACTACAGGTACTAGAATATACTTTGATAACTTGACTAAACTGACACCTTCACTCTAAACTACAGGTACTAGAATTATACTTTGATAACTTGACTAAACTGACACCTTCACTCTAAACTACAGGTACTAGAATATACTTTGATAACTTGACTAAACTGACACCTTCACTCTAAACTACATGTACTAGAATATACTTTGATAACTTGACTAAACTGACACCTTCACTCTAAACTACATGTACTAGAATATACTTTGATAACTTGACTAAACTGACACCTTCATTCTAAACTACGGGTACTAGAATATACTTTGATAACTTGACTAAATTGACACCTTCACTCTAAACTACAGGTACTAGAATATACTTTGATAACTTGACTAAATTGACACCTTCACTCTAAACTACAGGTACTAGAATATACTTTGATAACTTGACTAAATTGACACCTTCACTCTAAACTACATGTACTAGAATATACTTTGATAACTTGACTAAACTGACACCTTCATTCTAAACTACGGGTACTAGAATATACTTTGATAACTTGACTAAATTGACACCTTCACTCTAAACTACAGGTACTAGAATATACTTTGATAACTTGACTAAATTGACACCTTCACTCTAAACTACAGGTACTAGAATATACTTTGATAACTTGACTAAATTGACACCTTCACTCTAAACTACATGTACTAGAATATACTTTGATAACTTGACTAAACTGACACCTTCATTCTAAACTACGGGTACTAGAATATACTTTGATAACTTGACTAAACTGACACCTTCACTCTAAACTACATGTACTAGAATATACTTTGATAACTTGACTAAATTGACACCTTCACTCTAAACTACAGGTACTAGAATATACTTTGATAACTTGACTAAACTGACACCTTCACTCTAAACTACATGTACTAGAATATACTTTGATAACTTGACTAAACTGACACCTTCACTCTAAACTACATGTACTAGAATATACTTTGATAACTTGACTAAACTGACACCTTCACTCTAAACTACATGTACTAGAATATACTTTGATAACTTGACTAAACTGACACCTTCACTCTAAACTACAGGTACTAGAATATACTTTGATAACTTGACTAAACTGACACCTTCACTCTAAACTACAGGTACTAGAATATACTTTGATAACTTGACTAAACTGACACCTTCACTCTAAACTACAGGTACTAGAATATACTTTGATAACTTGACTAAACTGACACCTTCACTCTAAACTACAGGTACTAGAATATACTTTGATAACTTGACTAAACTGACACCTTCACTCTAAACTACAGGTACTAGAATATACTTTGATAACTTGACTAAACTGACACCTTCACTCTAAACTACAGGTACTAGAATATACTTTGATAACTTGACTAAACTGACACCTTCACTCTAAACTACGGGTACTAGAATATACTTTGATAACTTGACTAAACTGACACCTTCACTCTAAACTACATGTACTAGAATATACTTTGATAACTTGACTAAACTGACACCTTCACTCTAAACTACAGGTACTAGAATATACTTTGATAACTTGACTAAACTGACACCTTCATTCTAAACTACGGGTACTAGAATATACTTTGATAACTTGACTAAACAAGTGCTACAATATACTTTGCTACTGAAGGCAGGCGCCTGCATCATTGTAGACTGTCGCCTGCATCATTGTAGACAATAGCCTTCGAATATGGAGGATAGGCAGTGAAACGGTTAAAACCTCTGGAGTGTTTATGCTCGTGGCCACCGTTTGCATTCGCATTTGCCTCATGTTGGACTGGTAGTTTATGGTTCCGTCGTCCTGCTACTGAGTTGAATGCGTGGCCTGAACTGCATGTTCAGAGCAATGGCGGCTGGCTATGTCCCAGAATTGACCGGTTTTTGTGCCTTATACAGAAATGTTTGGCTGCTGGTCTTCTGGTTGACTGCCGCTTCCTTTGACGATGAACTGTGTTTCATGGAGGACTGTTGTTTTGGCATTCTGGAGACGGCGTTATGTATAGTGAACTGTTTTTTTACATCTGTCCGAGATGTTGTGACGTGAACAGCACGCTCTAAAAAAATGGCGTAGCTGGCTAGAAAACATCTAGAAATGGAATAACAACATCTAGAAATATCTACATGCATGGCAGCTGTTTGTGTCGCAGAAGTGACCGGTTTTTTGCCTTGTTTCCTAATGACTGCCATTTCCATCGATGATGAACTGTATTTTCGTGGAGGACTTTTGGGTTGGCTTTCTGGCAACAGCATTATGTACTGTGAAATGTATTTTTACATCTGTTCGAGGCTGTTTTGTTGCGTGAACTACATTTCGGAGGTAAAATGGCGTGGCTGGCTAGAAAACATTTAGAAACGGAACACCAACATCTAGAAACATCGAGACTTTGTAAGAGAACATCTGGTTAGGAAAGTGACTGCCATTTCCATCAAGGATGAATGTTTCGTGGAAGTATTTTGTGGTGACATTCTGGTGGCGGCATTTTGCACAGTGTGCCTGCGGGGCTGTTGTTTGTCGGGACTCCTGTCTTTTCACGTCTTTTTCACGTGGGGCAGTGGGGAACATTTTATGTGATATTCACTGGCACAGGAACGGAGCATAATGGGGACGACCCGTTGCTGTGATGCTGGAACCGCGACTGAACTGAACTTGAACATAGCCTGCATCATTGTAGACTGTAGCCTGCATCATTGTAGAGTGTAGCCAGCATCATTGTAGACTATAGCCTGCATCATTGTAGACTATAGCCTGCATCATTGTAGACTGTAGCCTGCATCATTGTAGACTGTAGCCTGCATCATTGTAGACTATAGCCTGCATCATTGTAGACTGTAGCCTGCATCATTGTAGACTGTAGCCTGCATCATTGTAGACTGTAGCCTGCATCATTGTAGAGTTTAGCCTGCATCATTGTAGACTGTAGCCTGCATCATTGTAGACTGTAGCTTGCATCATTGTAGAGTGTAGCTTGCATCATTGTAGACTATAGCCTGCATCATTGTAGACTGTAGCCTGCATCATTGTAGAGTGTTGCTTGCATCATTGTAGACTATAGCCTGCATCCTTTGTAGACAATAACCTGCATCATTGTAGACTGTAGCCTGCATCCTTGTAGACTGTAGCCTGCATCATTGTAGAGTTTAGCCTGCATCATTGTAGACTGTAGACTGCATCATTGTAGAGTTTAGCCTGCATCATTGTAGACTGTAGCCTGCATCATTGTAGACTGTAGCCTGCATCATTGTAGACTATAGCCTGCATCCTTGTAGACTATAGCCTGCATCATTGTAGACTATAGCCTGCATCATTGTAGACTATAGCCTGCATCATTGCAGACTATAGCCTGCATCATTGTAGACTGTAGCCTGCATCATTGTAGACTATAGCCTGCATCATTGTAGACTGTAGCCTGCATCATTGTAGACTGTAGCCTGCATCATTGTAGACTATAGCCTGCATCATTGTAGATTATAGCCTGCATCATTGTAGACTGTAGCCTGCATCATTGTAGACTGTAGCCTGCATCATTGTAGACTATAGCCTGCATCATTGTAGACTATAGCCTGCATCATTGTAGACTATAGCCTGCATCATTGTAGACTATAGCCTGCATCATTGTAGACTATAGCCTGCATCATTGTAGACTATAGCCTGCATCATTGTAGACTGTAGCCTACATCATTGTAGAGTTTAGCCTGCATCATTGTAGACTGTAGCCTGCATCATTGTAGAGTTTAGCCTGCATCCTTGTAGACTATAGCCTGCATCCTTGTAGAGTTTAGCCTGCATCCTTGTAGACTGTAGCCTGCATCATTGTAGAGTTTAGCCTGCATCATTGTAGAGTTTAGCCTGCATCCTTGTAGACTATAGCCTGCATCCTTGTAGACAATAACATGCATCATTGTAGACTGTAGCCTGCATCATTGTAGACTGTAGCCTGCATCATTGTAGACTGTAGCCTGCATCATTGTAGACTGTAGCCTGCATCATTGTAGACTGTAGCCTGCATCATTGTAGACTGTAGCCTGCATCATTGTAGACTGTAGCCTGCATCATTGTAGACTGTAGCCTGCATCATTGTAGACTGTAGCCTGCATCATTGTAGACTGTAGCCTGGGGGGGCTGAGTGGTCTCGAGGTATGGTGTCCGCCTCGAGTGCTGGAGGTCCCGGGTTCAGGCCCCGGTGAGGACCAGGATTTATTTAAAACATCCACCTGGACTTCCAGTAATAAAATTTCCCCTGGTCTCTGGGTAGTGAGATCGGACGCCCATGTGTATTGTTGCGCACGTAAAATATCCCTTGGCAGTTGGAAATCGAAAAAGAGTAGCCTAACGGCGCTGCCCGGGCAAAATTTCGAGTTAAAAATCTACCCGAAGTATTTCATGATCCTCGCCGATGCAACGGAGTTCGTGCATTGAGCTATGTTTCTCCAGACTCAGGTTTGAGATAGGAGGAAAACGGAGCACTTATGGGTTAAACCGTGTGCCATGATGTTGATCCAACGACTAAACAGACTAAACTAAACAGACTGTAGCCTGCATCCTTGTAGACAATAACCTGCATCATTGTAGACTGTAGCCTGCATCATTGTAGAGTGTAGCCTGCGTAATTGTAGACTGTATACTGCACCATTGTAGAGTGTAGCCTGCGTAATTGTAGACTGTATACTGCATCATTGCAGAGTGTAGCCTGCATCCTTGTAGACAATAACCTGCATCATTGTAGACTGTAACCTGCGTTATTGTAGACAATAGCTTGCATCCTTGTAGACAGTAGCCTGTAGCCTGTATCCTTGTTGACTGTAGCCTGCATCATTGTAGACTGTAGCCTGCAACCTTTCATTTTTCAGAGACAGATCTCCCAACAGAAGGCCAGACTGTCGCATTCGTTGGATCAAGTCTGGAGAGATGGATCCACAAAAGATGTCAGTATGCCACTTCATACACTTCACATTACATGTGATCTCTGGTGATTCTATCACTGACATTAGACATGGTCTTGTGTGATTCTATAACTGATATTAGATATGATCTCTGGTGATTCTATCGCTGACATTAGACTTCCTCTTTGGTGATTCTATAACTGACATTAGACATGATCTCTGGTGATTCTATAACTGACATTAGACATGATCTCTGGTGATTCTATAACTGACATTAGACTCCATCTCTGGTGATTCTATCACTGACATTAAACATGATCTCTGGTGATTCTATAACTGATATTAGATATGATCTCTGGTGATTCTATAACTGACATTAGACTCCATCTCTGGTCATTCTATCACTGACATTAGACATGATCTTTTGTGATTCTATAACTGATATTAGACTTGTTCTTTGGTGATTCTATAACTGACAGTAGACTTCATCTCTGGTGATTCTATAAGTTCAAAACAATGTTTTCCCGTGATGAATTTGAATAACGAAGACACAAACAATAGATTGCACGATTTATTGCCTGGCATATTTCGCTGCATCTTTGTCAGGTACATACTGCAGAAATCACACAACTTACGTGAATTAAATAGATAAATCCTTCAAACTGAAATATACACATGTTCGCACAGTAATGTCGATTGTCTAGCCACGGTAATTTTAAACTGACTAACATGTCTTTCTGCTTGCACAAGGACGGCTTACGAAGGTTGATTATTATAGCTTCAGCAACCTTTAACAATCGACTACTTTGCGTGTTGAACAACACCCGGAAGGCACTGTTTCTTTCAACCACGTGACCGCTCTCGAGCACATGTCTCTCGACCGATGAAGCCAGACTTTTCCGGTGTGTCGGCCTGCCCAGGCCACCATCTTCTGTGTGTAGTATCTTGTCCACCCAATTCGGAATATGTTCCGAAACCCTGCAATGTAACTGTCGCTCAGTTCTGCCTGTGTAGATGGCCTCGCATCTGCATGTAAATTGGTAAATACAATTTGATTTGGCGTACAAAGCTACAGGTTCTTTTACTGCTGGGACGGGGATCGGTACGGTTCTGTACCTGATGACTAGAGCTGCAGCACAGAATGTTCGCTCGACTGCTGTGGTGAGCCGGTCCCGCAGACGTTGCATTACGTCATCTCCTCGGAAGGTTAGCTGGATGAATGCCTTGAGTTTAGGTACTGTAGTTACTTCTGATTTCGGTTTGGGCTGTTGGCAGTGGCGCTTTATAAATCCCGTGGAGGACCCATTCAGGTTTAAGGCATTCTTCAGAGTTTCAAATTCCTCTGTCAGTGTGTCCTGGGTTCCTATCTTCCTAGCACGGTCAAACAGGGTTCGTACTAAGCCCCGTTTGTACTTGACAGGTGCGAAGCTCTGAAAATTTAAGTATTGGCCAGTCCATGTTTCTTTGCGGTACACCGATCTTTGAAGTGTGCCGTCTGCTTCTACGTCTCATTAGGATATCTAGAAAGAAACGGCAACGCTTCATTGTGTTCGTGTTCCATAGATAAAGAGATGTTTATATGTGTCTCGTTCATTGTGGCCTGGAACGACGTAGCTTGTAGCTCGTCTGTGGTGATAATTAGTATATCGTACACGTAACGACGGTAAAAGGCCAAGTTATTGATTTCTGAGGATCTCTTTTCTTCTAAGTGTGCCATGAAGATGTCCGCTAGAATAGGTCCAAGTGGGCTCCCCATGGCCACTCCGTCAATTTGGCGTATGACTTGTTTAGAAAATTGAATTGTATGTTGGCAGTACATAATTTTAATAGCCTCTCTAGAATAGCTGATGGTATGCCTAGTTTTAGTTGTTTGTCTCTAATGCGTTCGCTTATTATATTCACGGTCTCATCTAATGGAACGTTGGTGAATAAAGAGGCAATATCCATGCATGCCATGTGTTTGTTGTTTATGTCCATAGTATCCAATAGTTCCACCAGTTCGAATGTATCTCTGAGTGTTCTTGGATCGAAGGACTGTCGTACTGGCTTTAAAATTTCAGCTAGCCATCTCGCCATTCGGTGTTGTGCCGAGTTAACCATGGAAAGGGGATGCCGGGCTTGTGAAGCTTCGGTAGACCGTACATCTGAGGTGTTTGGGAGCCACGCGGTGTGAGCGTTTTTGCAGTGGCCTCACTGATGAGCCACGCATTCACAAGTGACTGGATTTCATTCCTCATTTTTGCATCCAGGTCCTCCGGCTTGTTGACTGTTTGCTCTACTCTGAATTTAGATGCATCTGATAATATGTCATCCATTTTTCTCTGGTAGTCTGATATGTCCATCAGTACTGCACCACTCCCTTTGTCAGGTTTCAATATTACGAGGGTTTTGTTGGCCTTTAACGCTTTTAAGACAGTAAGGTGTTCGTTGGTCAGCGGACATGTCTGTTTAGAGGGGGTTGTGCGATATTGGTGTTCTAAATCTACCAGTTTGGCCTTCAGCCACCCGACTGACTCAGCAGGAGTAGGTGATAACTTGGAGACTTGATCAAACAACATTTCAAATTGTGCTTGCGACTCAACACGGTTAATGTGTTTGGGCTTTATGCAGAATTTTAATCCGTATTCAAGGGCCTCCGTTTCAATGTTGTTGAGTACGTACAACGTTACGTTCCTCACATACTTCTCTGGGTTGTCTAGTATTGGCGTTGTTATCTTTTCAGTGCTCAGTGATTTGTTGAGGCGAGCATTCTCTGCGATTTTCACCTTGTACACTGTTTCTGTGCAGAATTTGGTGAACTTAAGTACCCATACAAGCTCAATTCTTTGGCGACGTAGTAGGCAGAACTGTGTGTGCGCTTGAGGTTGGCCAGTTTAGACTGGGTTTCTTCTATCTGGTTTTTTGTCAGTCGTCTCAGGTCTTGATTTCTGGTGATTGATTCTATACTGACATTAGACTTGATCTCTGGTGATTCTATAAATGATATTAGACTTGATCTCTGGTGATTCTATAAATGATATTAGACTTGATCTCTGGCGATTCTATAAATGATATTAGATGCGTGAATACTTTCTTCTGCCTAGACCAGTCCAAGAGACCTCTCAGATATCTAGGCCGCGGAAGAGGAGCTGTACATCAACTGGAAGAAACTATCTGAAGAAGAGATGAGTAAAGTTGTCAAGTTTCTGAAGTTGCTGGTCTCCACTGTCTGTCACTCCAGCTGTAGGAAACACGGCCTCACTGTCTGTCACTCCAGCTGTAGGAAACACGGCCTCGCTGTCTGTCACTCCATCTGTAGGAAACACGGCGTCACTGTCTGTCACTCCAGCTTTAGAACACATGGCCTCATTGTCTGTTACTCCAGCTGTAGGAAACACAGTGTCACTGTCTGTCTGTTTGCTATTTATATCAACATGTGTACAACTAGTTGTGTGTAAATGTTATTGTTGGACTACCATCTTCATATTCAATGTCATATTTGTAAATAAAGGTGTTGTGTCTTCTTTGTTATCCCTGCAGGATGAGGAAGACGAGGAGTTCAACAAAACGGTAAACTTGTGGTCATGTGTGGGCATGTTGTGGACATATTGCTGTATATATTGTGGTCATGTGTGAACATATTGTGGTCATGTGTGAACATATTGTGGTCATGTGTGAACATATTGTGGTCATGTGTGAACATATTGTGGTCATGTGTGGGCATGTTGTGGTCATGTGTGGACATATTGCTGTATATATTGTGGTCATGTGTGAACATATTGTGGTCATGTGTGGGCATGTTGTGGTCATGTGTGGACATGTTGTGGTCATGTGTGGACATGTTGTGGTCATGTATGGACATATTGTGGTCATGTGTCGACATATTCCTGTATATACTGTGGTCATTTGTGGGTATATTGTGGTCATATGTCGACATATTATGGTCGTGGAAGGGCATTTTGTGGTCGTGTTTTCGTGTGTAGTCATATTCCTGTATATACTGTGATCATCTGTGGACATGTTTGGTCATCTGTGGGAATATTGTGGTCTTGTGTTGACATATTCCTGTAATATATTGTGATCATGTTGTGGATATATTGCTGCATATTCCTGTATATACTGTGGCCATGTGTGGACATATTGTGGTCATGTGTCGACATATTCCTGTATATACTGTGGTCATGTGTGGACATATTGTGGTCATGTGTCGACATATTCCTGTATATACTGAGGCCATGTGTGGACATATTGTGGTCAAGTGTGGACATATTGTGCATGTGTGGATATATTCCTGTATATACTGTGGTCATGTGTTCACATATTGTGGTCATGTGTTGACATATTCCTCTATATTCTGTGGTCATGTGTTGACATATTCCTGTATATACTGTGGGCATGTGTTCACATATCGTGATCATGTGTGGACATATTCCTCTATATTCTGTGGTCATGTGTGGACATATTCCTGTAATATATTGTGATCATGTGTGGATATATTGCTGTATATATTGTGGTCATGTGTGGACATGTTGTGGTCATGTGTGGACATGTTGTGGTCATGTGTGGACATGTTGTGGTCATGTGTGGACATATTGTGGTCATGTGTGGACATGTTGTGGTCATGTGTTGACATGTTGTGGTCATGTGTGGACATGTATAGACATATTGTGGTCATGTGTCGACATATTCCTGTATATACTGTGGTCATTTGTGGGCATATTGTGGTCATGTGTCGACATATTCCTGTATATACTGTGGTCATTTGTGGGCATTTTGTGGTCGTGTGTTGACATAGTGTTTTCCTGTGTAGACATATTCCTGTATATACTGTGGTCATCTGTGGACATGTTGTGGTCATCTGTGGGCATATTGTGGTCATGTGTTGACATATTCCTGTAATATATTGTGATCATGTGTGGATATATTGCTGTATATATGGTGGTCATGTGTGGACATGTTGTGGACATGTTGTGATCATGTGTGGACATATTCCTGTAATATATTGTGGTCATGTGTTGACATATTCCTGTAATATATTGTGATCATGTGTGGACATGTTGTGGTCATGTGTGGACATATTGTGGTCATGTGTGGACATATTCCTGTAATATATTGTGGTCATGTGTTGACATATTCCTGTAATATATTGTGATCATGTGTGGACATGTTGTGGTCATGTGTGGACATATTATGGCCATGTGTGGTTTTTTAAACCCCGTTGGATATTTTGGTCATGTGTGAACATATTGTGGTCATGTGTGGGCATGTTGTGGTCATGTGTGGACATATTGCTGTATATATTGTGGTCATGTGTGAACATATTGTGGTCATGTGTGGCATGTTGTGGTCATGTGTGGACATGTTGTGGTCATGTGTGGACATGTTGTGGTCATGTATGGACATATTGTGGTCATGTGTCGACATATTCCTGTATATACTGTGGTCATTTTGTGGGTTTTTATTGTGGTCATATGTCGACATATTATGGTCGTGGAAGGGCATTTGTGGTCGTGTTTTCGTGTGTAGTCATATTCCTGTATATACTGTGATCATCTGTGACATGTTGTGGTCATCTGTGATTCCATATTGTGGTCTTGTGTTGACATATTCCTGTAATATATTGTGATCATGTGTGGATATATTGCTGTATATATTGTGGTCATGTGTGGACATGTTGTGGTCATGTGTGGACATGTATAGACATATTGTGGTCATGTGTCGACATATTCCTGTATATACTGTGGTCATGTGTTGACATATTCCTGTACATACGGTGGTCATGTGTTGACATATTCCTGTATATACTGTGGTCATGTGTTGACATATTCCTGTACATACGGTGGTCATGTGTTGACATATTCCTGTATATATTGTGGTCATGTTTTGACATATTCCTGTATATATTGTGGTCATGTTTTTACATATTCCTGTAATATATTGTGGTCATGTGTTGACATATTCCTGTATGTTCTGTGGTCATGTGTTGACATATTCCTGTATATATTGTGGTTATGTGTGGACACATTCCTGTATATATTGTGGTCATGTGTTGACATATTCCTGTATATATAGTGATCATGTGTTTACATATTCCCGTATATACTGCAGGTAGCAAAACAAAAAGAGCTCTATGTTGCTAGAAATTTGGTTGAGAGACATGAACAGGCCGTATCAGAATGTGACAGTTTGCATACTTTACCTAAACACACGGTATTAGAATGTGGCAAGTTTAGAGACGTAAACTGAACTAGCAGTATCAGAATGTGACATGTTGAGAGACATGACCCTGAACACATGGTATTAGAATGTGACATGTTGAGAGACATGACCCTGAACACACAATATCAGAATGTGACAGGTTGAGACACATGAACGCACGGTATCAGAATGTGATATGTTTTGAGACATGAACTGAACACATTGTATCAAAATTCGACATGAACTGAACACAAGTTGAGTGAAATAAACACGCGGTGTCAGAAGGTGACATGTTCAGAGGCGTGAACTGAACACGTAGTATCACAATGTGACATGTTGACAGACGTGAACTGAACACGCATTATCAGAATGTGACATGATATTGTTAAGCAGCGTTTCAGTTGTGAACTTGCATTACAGGAGAGGATGCGCCTGGCACGTGACTTCCAACAGGCTAAGGCTGGCATGAACCAGATCAGACTACGTCACAGAGAGAAGCTAGTCCGACTGTCAGTGGAGAGTAAAGCCAGCCTCAAGCAACTCCGGGCACTGACAGACAAGGTCAGTCTTATACCTCACAGACAGACAGGCAGGCAGGCAAGGTCAGTGGCAAGTAATGCCAGCCTCAAGCAACTCCGGGCAGAGGCAGATAAGGTCAGTTTTATACCTCACAGACAGACAGGCAAGGTCAGTGGTGAGTAATGCCAGCCTCAAACAACTCCTGACAGACAAGGTCAGTCTTATACTTACAGACAGGCAGGTAGGCAGGCCGACAGGCAGGCAGGCAGGCAAGGTCAATGGGGAGTACTGCCAGCCTTAAGCAACTCTGCGCACTAACAGATAAGGTCAGTCGTATACCTCACAGACAGACAGACAAGGTCAGTGTAATGCCAGTCTCAAGCAACTCCGGACACTCACAGACAAAGTCAGTCTTATACCTCACAGACAGACAGACAAGGTCAATGGGGAGTACTGCCAGCCTCAAGCAACTCTGCGCACTAACAGATAAGGTCAGTTTTATACCTCACAGACAGACAGACAAGGTCAGTGGCGAGTAATAACAACCTCAAGCAACTCCGTGCACTGACAGATAAGGTCAGTCTTATACCCCACAGACAGACAGACAGACAGACAATGTATATCTTATACCTCACAGACAGAAAGACAATGTATGTCTTGTAGCTCACATACAGACAGACACGTTATGTCTTTTGTTCCACAAACAATCAGATAACGTATGTCTTATATGACAAAGTATATCTTATGTTTCGCAAAGAGACAGATGTGGTATGTCATATTCTTCACAAACTGAAAGATAAGGTGCGACTTATTCTTTACAAACAGTTGAATTTAGTTGAGTTGAGTCAAGAACCGACATTATTGCACTCCGGGCATTCCCACAAGCGTTCAGTCCTCATCTTCAACAGCCAGCGTAGAGTCAAAATACTAAAGGTACCCGTTACAATCTGATTATATGTCCGTCTTGCTTTACCTCTGAGTGACGACTCTCGACCAGATCCTGTGACCACATCCTGTGACCACATCTTGCTGCTGCTTTCTCTCTAGACCATGATAGTGAATGTTCTTCTGCACTAATGACATTCTCCCAGAGGGCCTTCACAACATCTGCCTTATCATGCATCAAATCACCTTTTTCAAGTTATGCGGCACCAGCCACTCTGTTCATTTCTAACCACATCAGAGTGTCCTGGAGAAAAGATCCAGAGAATGCTAACAATCCGCAACACCTGAATCTATGCCTGCCAATCAGCAGGAAGCATGCCGGTCTTCACCTTTGCCAGCATGCTATGTGAATCAGTTACAATCATCACATGCGTTTACAGTTTGTTCTCCAACCAGCGGAAAGTTGCAGTAACCGCCTTCATCTCCATTCTCAGACTTGAGGCTGTGGTGCCAAGCTCTCCTTTACCAAAAATTGACCATTGGCTTTTGCTAAGGATTTCAGGAAGATTTTTTGGCCTTTTAACACAGAGCCTTTGAAACAAGTAAAGAGCTTCAAGTACCTAGGAAGTATAATATCATCAAATGGCAGATCAGAAGACGAGATCGAAAATAGGTGCAATAAGGCAAATCAACTCATTGGACAAATGGCACCAATACTAAAGAACAAACATGTATCAATAACTACTAAGAAAGCACTTTACAACACAATCTTCCTACCAACTCTGTGCTACCAAAGCCAAACCTGGACAATGACAGAAAAAGAGAAAAGAAAAATCACAACAGAAATGAGATTCCTGAGAAGAATACTCAACGTATTAAGAAGAGATAAGATCAGAAAGGAAGAAATCAGGACTAAAGTGGGGGTTAAAGCTGCTCTAGATTTTATTAGAAAGCAGCAGGTCAAATGGTTTGGCCATGCAAGTAGGCTACCAGTCAACAGCATGCCACAACAAGCAATGATGTACAGACCAGATGGAAACAGAGGAAGAGGCCGACCACGTAAACGTTGGACGGAGGGAATAACAGAATCCATGGGAATGTCGATATACGAAGCCCATAACCGGGCACTCTCACGAAGTTTATACTTCACCTCGACACCGCAGGGTACAAGAGGAACATGATGAGATGAGATGAGAACACAGAGCCCTCGGTATAGATAATCGCATCGCCAAGACGAGAGTACTCATGAATTTATGGCTGAATTTCAGCTTCCGTAGCCCCTGCTGGCCGATCCCTGCACTCACTGTCCAGTGTGATTATAACCCCACACGTCTGAATTTCTATTCGGCGCCCTGACCCACTCCTTGCCTCTGCCAAACTTCTCATGTGTGCACACTTCTCTGATGCTTTCTTTTTTCCCGAGCCATCCACGACCTTCCTCTTAGCTGCCTGTGGCTTTGACCGCATCCAGGGAATCATGCAGGAGGTGTTCCTTGTTCGCAGTCACCTTAGGGTATGACCTTGCCTGCAACACCTTGAGTGTGTCTGCAATGGTCGGTAGCGACAAGATGTATGGCATACATACTATTGGGATTCCCTTGTAGATCCTAAAATCGCTCTCATGGCGTCATTCTGTATGCGCGCTACTTTCACTAGCTGACTCTTTGAGTATTCCTAGTCCATAATCTACCACTGAAATGATAAAGTGCTGAAAAAGTGTAAATAGAATTGTCTGCTCCAATTCCCTTGCTGCTAAACTTTTCAGTGTATTGAGTCCCTTCTGACACTTTGTAACCACCACTTCAATGTGATCCCTACATGACAGGCTTCCATTAAAAGTGATTTCCAGATTTTCTAGTCTGCTTTCTCTATTCACTTTCTACCATTTATTGTGAGGCTTGGGGGTCGGCATTAACAATTCTGTACAAACTCAAAGATAAGATATGTCTGATATTTCACAGACAGACCAGTAAGTCTTATAAGATATGGATAGTTGATGTAATGACAGCTAGGTCAGATATGTTTACAGCACACAGATAGTTGATGTATTCACAGTTAGATAGTGCCTTATAGCATATATATAGTTGATGTACTCACAGTTATATAATGCTTTATAGCACACAGATATTTGATGTATGCACAGTTAGATAGTGCCTTATAGCACACATTTAGTTGATGTACTCACAGTTAGATAGTACCTTATAGTACAAATATAGTTAATGTACCCACACACAGTTAGATAGTGCCTTATAGCACACATATAGTTGATGTACTCACAGTTAGATAGTGCCTTATAGCACACATATAGTTGATGTACTCATAATTAGATAGTGCCTTATAGCACACATATAGTTGATGTACTCACAGTTAGATAGTGCCTTATAGCACACATATAGTTGATGTACTCACAGTTAGATAGTGCCTTATAGCACACATATGGTTGATGTACTCATAATTAGATAGTACCTTATAGTACAAATATAGTTGATGTACGCACAGTTAGATAGTGCCTTATAGCACACATATAGTTGATGTACTCACAGTTAGATAGTCCCTTATAGCACACATATGGTTGATGTACTCATAATTAGATAGTACCTTATAGTACAAATATAGTTGATGTAAGCACAGTTAGATAGTGCCTAATAGCACACATATAGTTGATGTATTCACAGTTAGATAGTGCCTTATAGTACACAGATAGTTGGTGTACTCACAGGTAGATAGTGCCTTATAGTACACAGATAGTTGATGCAAAGAACCTGCATATCTCCATGGTACGTGTAACTCTGATGCATACAAACTGCATCCCAATGGTCAATGTAAATCTGATGCATACAAACTGCATCCCAATGGTCAATGTAAATCTGATGCATACAAACTGCATCCCAATGGTCAATGTAAATCTGATGTGTACAAACTGCATCCCAATGGTCAATGTAAATCTGATGTGTACAAACTGCATCCCAATGGTCAATGTAAATCTGATGTGTACAAACTGCATCCCAATGGTCAATGTAAATCTGATGTGTACAAACTGCATCCCAATGGTCAATGTAAATCTGATGTGTACAAACTGCATCCCAATGGTCAATGTAAATCTGATGTGTACAAACTGCATCCCAATGGTCAATGTAAATCTGATGTGTACAAACTGCATCCCAATGGTCAATGTAAATCTGATGTGTACAAACTGCATCCCAATGGTCAATGTAAATCTGATGTGTACAAACTGCAGGATACCCCCCCCCCCCCCCACATCTTATACGTAAATCGTATGTGTACAACATGCATTTCTTCATGGTATATGTAAATCTGATGTGTACAACCTGCATAGCTCCACGGTATATGTAAATCTGATGCGTACAAGCTGCATATTTCTATGGTCTGTGTAAATCTGATGCTGCAGGGTGTGTCCATCCTAAAGCTGGCAGAAATCTGTCGTAAGCTGGAGACTGAACAAGAGAAGTTGGTCCCCTTCTATGTGTCCTCCCTGAGTCCGGAGGAGGAAGAGAACATCATGGCTGCCATCAGAGAGCCGTCCTCGATGATGCTGGTAGAGGTCAGTTACAGCGTGCCGTCGACTGGTGTCTTTACCGGCTGTGTAACGGTCATCTTTGGTATAGTTCTCTTCATCAGCTGTGTAATTGTCATCTTTGGTATAGTTCTCTTTATCAGCTGTGCAACTGTCATCTTTGGTATAGTTCTCTTCTTCTCTGTGTAACTGTCATCTTTGGTATAGTTCTCTTCATCATCTGTGTAACAGTCATCCTTGGTATATTTCTCTTCTTCTCTTTGTACCTGTAATCTTTGGTATAGTTCTCTTCATCAGCTGTGTAACTGTCATCTTGGGTATAGTTCTCTTCTTCTCTGTGTAACTGTAATCTTTGGTATAGTTCTTTTCTTCTCTGTGTAACTGTCATCTTTAGTATAGTTATCCGCTTATCTGCCTAACTGTCATCTTTGGTATCGCTCTCTTCTTCTCTGTGTAACTGTCATCTTTGGTATAGTTCTCTTAACCAGTTGTGTAACTGTTATCTTTGGTATAGTTCTCTTCATCATCTGTGTAACAGTCATCTTCGGTATATTTCTCTTCTTCTCTGTGTAACTGTAATCTTTAGTATAGTTCTTTTCGTCTCTGTGTAACTGTCATTTTTGGTATAGTTCTCTTATCTGTATATTTGTCATCTTTGGTATAGTTCTCTTCATCAGTTGTGTAACTGTCATCTTTGGTATAGTTCTCTTCTTCTCAGTAACTGTCATCTGTGGTATAGTTCTCTTCTCTGTGTAACTGTCATCTTTGGTATGGTTCTCTTATTCTCTGTGTAACTGTCATCTTTGGTATACTTCTCGTCTTCTCTGTGTAATCGTCGTCTTTGGTATATTTCTCTTCATCAGCTGTGTAACTGTCATCTTTGGTATAGTTCTCTTCTTCTATGTGTAACCCATCTTTGGTATCGTTCTTTTCTTCTCTGTGTAACTGTCATCTTTGGGATAGTTCTCTTCTTCTCTGTGTAACTGTAATCTTTGGTATCGTTCTCGTCTTCTCTGTGTAACTGTCATCTTTGATATATTTCTCTTCATCAGCTGTGTAACTGTCATCTTTGGTATAGTTCTCTTCCTCTATGTGTAACTGTCATCTTTGGTATAGTTCATTTCTTCTCTTTGTAACTGTCATCTTTGGTATAGCTCTCTTCATCAGCTGTGTAACTGTCATCTTTGGTTAGTTCTCTTCATCATCTGTGTAACTGTCATCTTTGGTAGTTCTCTTCTTCTCCGTGTAACTGTCATATGTGGTATAATTCTCTTCTTCTCTTTGTGTGGATGGGGTATGTGTGTGTGTGTGTGTATGGGTAGGGGGATGCGGGTGTCAGTGAGGTATGTGCGGGTAGGTGGGGGATTTGCGAGTAGGTTGGGAATGTGCGGGTGGGTGTGGAGATGTGTGGATGGATGGGGAGAATGTGTGGGTGGGTAACGGGATGTGTGATGGGGGATGTGAGGGTAGGTTGGGGATGTGCGGGTGGGTGGGGAGATGTGTGGATGAATGGGGAGATGTGTGGATTAATGGGGGAATGTGTGGGTGGGTAACGGGATGTGTGGTGGGTCGATGGGTGAAGGAATGTGTGTGGGTGGGGGATGTTTGGGTGGATGGTTGGAAGTGAATGAGTGTAGGTGGGTGGGAGGTTATGTGGGTGGGTGGCAAATGTGTGTGTGAGGGTGTGTGTAGGGGGTGTGGGGATGTGTGTGGGTTGGGGGATGGGTGTGGGCATGTGTAGGTGGGGGATTTGTCTGTGTGGTTGGGGATATTTCGGTGTGGGTGGGGGAAGTGTGGGTTGGTGGGTGGAAGATGTATGTGTGGCTGGTAAGGGTATTTATATGTGAGGGATGTGGATGTGGGGTGTGTGTGTGGTGTGTGGGCATGTGTGGGAGATGTGTGTGTTAGGGTGGGGGATGTGTCTCATAACATGGTTATATGCTTTGTTTATGTTTACAACATTCATTTGACAATGTCTTTTCCTACGTGAATGTTTCATGCACTATTGATGAACGAAAGATGAGTGATTGGAAGGGCCGGATGTAAAACGGGCCTGTAGTGCCCAATTTGTAACCCTTCAAAAATAAAGATCAGTCAATCAATCAATCAACTTGTAATTGTCATCTTTGGTATAGTTCTCTTCTTCTCTGTGTAACTGTCATCTTTGGTATAGTTCTCTTCTTCTCTGTGTAACTGTCATCTTGGGTATAGTTCTCTTCATCAGCTGTGTAACTGTAATCTTTGGTATAGTTCTCTTCATCAGCTGTACTCTGTGTAACATTTAGCATCCTGCCACAGTCATCTTCGGTATAGTTCTCTTCATCAATTGATTTTACTCTGTGTAACTTTAGCATCCTGCCACTGTAATCTTTGGTATAGTTCTCTTCATCAACTGTACTCTGTGTAACTGCCATCTTGCAATTGTCATCTTTGGCATAGTTCTCTTCATCAACCGATTCTACTCTAAGTAACTAATTATTGCTTAGATGTTACTGTTCTTTTATGTACACTATAGTTTATTTCAGATCAGCTTGTGTGTCACATTCTAATGTGATATTTTCATATAGTGATCTATTTTCACATTGTGATGTAATATTTCCTCAATGCATTGTGATGTTCTCATATTCTGTTATGAATTTAACCAGGTGCTGGATTGTATTTATGACCATGTGAAGTTTTCACAATGCAATGTGTGACTTTGTTAATTAGTGATTTTTCTCATTGTAATCTCGCATCATTGGATGTGTGGAAGTGCACCAACTCGTCTGTTGTTGTCGTTGGATGTGTGGAAGTGCACTAACTTGTCTGTGTTGTGAGATGTGTGGATGTCTACTAACTTGTATGTGGTTTTATATGTATGTTTTTGCTGATAAAGCCTAGTGACTGAAACGTCCTGTGTTCTCGGTAATTGTGTTTTGTAAAGCTGCATTGCTTTGTGTTATTTTATATTGTTTGCAGACAATGCATGACTGTTGTGGTCTGGAACATTTTTGGAAACGATACAACAAAGTGTTGTTGGATAAATTGTCCTTGAACAAGGAGAAAGAAACATTGACAGCAGAGAACCAGCAGCTGAGGACGCTACTCAAAGAATATATGAACAGTATTTCTGTCAACGATCAGGTCATGAGACAGAAGAGTAACCCACTCATGATGGTCACAAGCAGTGTGGCATCCAGTACGTGTCCACTTTTCATATTTGGTGAATTATAAGCACTCATTCATCATGTATTTCATCAGCTACTTACTTATCATGTATGACATCAAGTACTCACTCATCATGTATGGCATCAAGTAATTATCAAGTATGACATCAAGTACTCACTCATCATGTATGGCATCAAGTATTTACTCATCAAGTACTCACTCATCATGTATGGCATCAAGAAGTCACTCATCAAGTGTGACATCAAGTATTCACTCATCATGTGTGACATCACGAACTTTCTTTGTGTGTGGCATCAAGTATTCATTCTTCATGTATGTCATCAAGTACTCACTCATCATGTATGGCACCAAGTACTCACTCATCAAGTATGGCATCAATTACTCACTCATCAAGTATGACATCAAGTACTCAATCATGTATGTCATCAAGTACTCACTCATCATGTATGGCATCAAGTACTCACTCATCAGGTATGACATCAAGCACTCACTCATCATGTATGGCATCAAGTACTCACTCATCAAGTATGGCATCAATTATTCATCAAGTATGACATCAAGTACTCACTCATCAAGTATGGCATCAAGTACTCACTCATCAAATATGCCATCAAGTACTCACTCATCAAGTATGACATCAAGTACTCACTCATCAAATATGACATCAAGTACTCACTCATCAAGTACTCACTCATCAAGTATGACATCAATTACTCACTCATCAAGTATGACATCAAGTACTCACTCATCAAGTATGCCATCAAGTACTCACTCATCAAGTATGACATCAAGTACTCACTCATCAAGTATGACATCAAGTACTCACTCATCAAGTATGACATCAAGTACTCACTCATCATGTATGGCATTGCCAGCATGCTGTTGGTCCTCCTTCATGACGTATCATTATGTGTAACAACAAACATGTTGGTAATGAAGAACATAGGCTCAACCTTTCCAATAACAGTAACAACGATCAAGAACTGGAGAGAAAAGGTGTGAACTGGAACATAATGAATCCTGACGCGTGGCTCTTATAGTTAAATGCCGTTTTATTTGGCATCTTCTTACAAAGTTAATATCACATAATCTGTCGTTGCCTCTTTCGGAGTGCCTGTTATGACCAGGTCGGCATCCGAACTATATGAGCACAAACTATACGGATTTGAATGACTAACCTGTAACACTGGCGGCCATAGTCATGATTTACATATACAGCTGATCATCACCTTGAACTCAACCCGTCTGTCTTTCTGTTATTTCTCTTCCCGTCTAGGGCGTGTCCTCGATTCTTTACAGATGCATGATGCTCTTCTCTTCTGTCAACGCTTACTATCGTTCCATCCCTGGGTTCATACCAGTTAGCTCCCAGCTACCACAATTCGTGCCACGATCATCAAGAACATGCTTCTCCTTTCCATGTCGTTTCCCAGTCTGCTGTTGTCAAAACACGTCACTGTCTTGTTCACGTTGGTGCGCACTGGTTTCTGTGCGTGGGTTTTCCGATCGGTTTTTTCCCGATACTAACTATCCATCATCATCATGTCTGCACGTTATGTGGCAGTATGGCCCCCTCCCATTAAAAAATGATGTAATCATTTTTATTGATCATGTCAAATTTCAACTGACAGATAACAGTGCAGATGTGGCGATATACTAGCAAGAAGTTATGGTCCCCTATAACTCATCCACAAAACAAAACAAAAATTATTGTAAGACGGGCACGCCCTCCAGTCCACTTCCAACTGTGGACGTCGTGTAGACAGCCCATGGGGAGGCTGTGCTACCTAATTAACAAATTAGTCCCTCATAAGTCCGAAGACCAGCATCCTCTCTAGGTCAAAACCTGGAGTAGGGGACGTGGTTGAATCAAAGGCACCATTGAATCCAAACTAGTTACCGCACCATTCGCAATCTTTTCACTGTCACGTCTCTTTATCAATTGTGAGGAGATGACTACTGCTTATGAGATGTAGACGTAGTTATCGTTTCATTTTTCCCACTCGCAGCGACTTATCCCAACATCGTTGACTAACTCTGCAGGAAATCTCACAGTGGACTGTAACTTATTTTATGAGTGATAACAATATATAATTAGGATTTATTGATCACGACTAAATAACCCTACAATTATCATGTATAAATGTTAAACCGTAACATCATAACGCCATAATGAACATGTTTAACTAATTTCAATAATATTCAAGAACAACAAATAGTATTCAATATCTATGAATCCAATATCTATGAATCTAATATATATGAAATATAAAGTTCATCACAAACTGGATTAAGTTTTACGACACAGTGTCCTAATCACCGTTAGTAAGTGAAATACAGTTTCTGTCATTCGGGTGTGGAATATCCTCATTATATATTTCTAAGAACGTATACACCATAATTAACAATGATACTGTTTATGTTAATAATATTTCATTCGACGGTCCGGTACTCCAAAGTCTGTTGGTCCCAACGCATAAACAAGGATCTGTACCCCGTCCAAATCAATGTCATCATCACGCCGGAAAATTGACTCTAGCAATTCTTCTTCTTCTTTCGTTCGCTTGAAATATGTCTATAACTGCAATGCTGTCTGAATTGAACTGTCTTTTTCAGTTCACACAGCGGTCCATAGAGTTTATCTTCCACTGTCGTCTCGCTAGGCCAGAAGGTTTGCCTAGATATGTTATATTTTGGGCAGTCTTGGAGTATGTGCTCTGCTGTCTGCGACGCCAATTCACATGTGCACATGGCTGTTTCACCAATCTTGAATGATGTGGTTGCGTAATCTATTGTGCCCTGCTCTGAGGCGCAGAATAATGACTTGTTCTGGTCGGTCCATAACGTGATAATCATCTTGAGTAGGTTTTGGTGGCTTTCTGACTGATTTGATCATTCTTTTCTTTTGGTGGTATGTAGCGGGCACATCAGGCTGTTCTTCTTTGGCTCCTTCCTTAGCCAATTGATCAGCTCTGTCGTTTCCGGGTACTCCACAGTGGGATGGTATCCACTGTATGGTGACCTTATGCTGACTGCTAAGTTCAGAAAGTAGTGTCCTTAGTACTGGCAATTTCCCAGACAGGAGCGCCTCGAGTACTTTTTTGCATCTGTCAATAGCACCACAGGTTGTGTACCATTGCTGGTATTTAGTAATTTCTCTGTTGCTATCTTGATTGCCTCAATTTCAGCATCGTAGTTATGGCAGTACTTTCCTGTCGGTACTCTAGCTGTGTCCCTAGTACTATTTGGGTATTCTATGTACACTCCCGCTCCTCCATTTCGAACAGCATTTTGTGCTGACCCATCTGTGTAGACTCGGATCCAGAGGTCCTGTGGGTATTCTTCATCAAGGAAGCTGAGAGTGGCTGTTCTGCGCTGCACACTGTTCTGTTCTTCCTTGTCAAATATTCCTCTCACTTTTGTCTGGATTTGTAATGATAGTCTATGCTCATCTTTCCATCGAGTTTGCTCTGGAATAGTTGTTAGGGGGATACCAACTGTGGGCAGATCGGTGGTTTCTCTGCAGAGTCGTTTGGCCTGGTGGATAAAACTACTTCTTTTCAACCGCCCCATAGCTAGGTTTTCAAATCTGTTCTTCATAGGGTGGCCTGGCAAGCTGAGGAACTTTTCTGCTTGTATTAGCGTTTTCGTATCTCTGCGCTCACTCAGTGCTTGTGTCCTCCCCATCTTCTCCATTTCCACTATAGGGGTTGATCTCATCCCTCCTGTGGTGACTCTAAGTGCTTGATTTTGCACTTTGTCCAGCTCTTGTAGTGTGGTTTTTGATGCCGAACACCACGCAGTTGACCCGTATTCCAGGTGTGGTCGTATGCTCTGTTGATAAACTTTGCTAAGTATTTTCCCACTGGCTCCCCATGTGGTTCCACTTAGCTTTCTCAGGATGGCTATTTTCCTTCTGGCTTTTGCTACTGCTTTGTTGATGTGCTTTCTCCATGTCAGCCTGCCATCACATGTTACTCCAAGGTATGTTGGTTCTTTATCTTCTCTTAGGGGTGTTCCATTTATCTGGATGGTCCCTGCTTTTGTTTTGGAGAGAGGGTAAATAGGGTGGTGCTGCACTTGTCAGTGTTTATGCTGACACACCATCTATTTGCCCATGCAACAAATGTATCTACAGCTCTTTGTAGCAATCTGGTGGCCACTGATGCATGTTCATTTGTGCTCCATAGAACCAGGTCATCGGCGTACATTGCCGCTTTAATTCCATGCGGTAGATTAGCAACGAGATCATTGATGAAGATTAGAAAAAGTGTGGGGGACAAGACTCCGCCCTGGGGAACACCGTGACGCAGTAGTACTTTCTTGCTCTTGAGTCCGTCTATCTGTACTCGGGCTCTTCTGTTGTGCAAGTATGCTTTCACCCATTTGTACATTCTTCCATTGACTTTGCAGTTTCTCAGTTTATTCATCAGACCTTCTTTCCAGACTTTGTCAAAGGCTTTCTTCAAGATCTATCCATGCCGCAAGCACCAGCTTCTTCTCTTGGAATGCATCCTCAATTTCTTGAGAGAGGTAGGTTGTCTGATCTTCCGTAGAGTAGCACTGCCTAAAGCCAGCCTGCTGTGGCACAAGGATGTTTTTACTTTCAATGTACCACTGCAGTCTGTGATTGATGATGCGCTCCAGTGTTTTGCAGAGACAGCTGGTGAGGCTAATTGGTCTGTAGCTAGAGGCAATGGAACTATCTTTCCCTGATTTTAGGAGGGGTATCATGATTGCTTCTCTCCAGGCTTGTGGAACACTGCCTAAGGTCCAACTGTTATTGAAGATCTGCAACAGCTTTGCTTTGGCCTCTGTTCCTAGGTTCCTGATCATTTCATTGGAGATACCATCAGCTCCTGGTGACTTTCTCATTTTCAGTTTTGATATGGCTAGCTCCAGTTCGCTGATTGTGATGGGTGCCTCCAGAACCTCATGTACTATTTCCTTCTGTCCTGTATGTTGCCGTTTCTCTCGAATCTCTTGTTGTTTCTCTGGACTAATTTTGATATTGTTATCTTGTGCGAATGAGTCCGCAAAATGGTCAGCTGCTTGCTTTCTTGTTAAGATGTTTCCATCTTTATGTAGTGCAATTTTTGAGTTTCTCCCTGTGCCCTCATCGTTAAGTTGTTTTATTAGCTTCCACAATTTCCTTGTGTCTCTTTCAAAGTTCAGAGACTCTGTTTTTTCCTGCCAGCTTTTCCGTCTAGCCTGCAGCTTGGCCCTTTGAAATTTGGCTTTTGCGTGCTGGAATTTATTGTGGTGCTCTTGGCTGGGTGTGGCCTCTGCTTGCTTTCTACACACTTCCACATCATTATGCAACTGTTCCAGTTCACTACTCCAGTAGGGTTTATATTGTTTACGGGCTCCTCTTGGTACTGTTTCTCGCGCTGCCTGTAGTATGCATTTCCCAAACTCTTCAACTACTTTATTTATGTCTTTCTCAGTGTTCAGGTTTCTAACCAGTATGCTGGTGCGATTCTTGTACATTGCCCAGTCTGCTTTCTTGTAGTTCCACCTCGAGAGGGTGCTGCTTTCACTTACAAGCTCATTTTCTACAGTTAGAAAGACTGGCCGATGGTCACTGCCACCAAGTTGTTTCCCAACAATTCGTGTAATGTTCCACTCCAGGTCTGGTGAATGAAAAGCCAGGTCAGGTGTAGTTGTAGTGTGCCATGATCTCGAGTAGAAAGTATGTGGGTCGGACGGCTTGTTAACCAAGATGAATCTATTCTCATCCTGCCAGTCTTCCAGTCTCTCTCCTCTCTGGTCCATGTGATCATAGCCCCAACTCTGCGAGTGGCTGTTGAAATCGCCACACACAATCATTTGTTCTGTTAATGGTAGTGTGTCCAGTGCCTGTGGGCGGTCACTTGGACAGTAGTAATTGATAAAATGTAGGTCTGTATAGCCTGTCTTAAGTTTAAGTGTCTGATACTCAGCCCCTTCCATGTAGACTTCGATTTGAGAAGCAGTGATGTTATTTTTTACAAGGGTAAGTATCCCACCTTTTCGCCTGTCCTTTCGGTCAGATCGGTAACACTGGTAGCCTCTGATTTTGAAGGCCATATTTTCGTTGAGGTGAGTTTCTTGCAAGCAACATATGCTTACTTTTTCTTGGTCCAGGATGTTTTCTAATTCTATTTTTTTTTTGTTGCTGACTCCCTCCGCATTCCAGTGCATTATTTTAAGTCTTTGTTTAGTATGGCCAGCCGTTCTATTCTCATGTCCCCTGGCTCCACAGGACATCTGAGAAGGACCTCCAGTAGTTGGGGTTGGACCCTTTCGAGACATAGGGCCCGGCACTGCACCTGCCTGGGGGTCCAAAGCAGGGCGAGCACCATAACATTTAGCAGTAGTCGACATATTCCATTTTGCGTAATTGCGTGGCATCCTGATTTCTGTGGTGCGCCTCCTGGCTGGTTGCCTCCGTCTTCAGCACCTTTCCTTTGCTAGAGCAGACTGTGGTCTCACTCGAGTTTAGATGTGTACACACGCACACACGTGTCTGCACATGCATGTATGTGTATACACATCTAGAGCACACTGGTTATTTTCCGGCGCCAGAAACTCGCCGTCGCCCCTTCTCCTGTTAGTAGAAACAGTTCCGCCACGTGAAGGCCAGGAGTTGGACTTTTGCTGCATAGGTTATGTATTCACGAGCCATTGGGGTATTTAAGCAATGTTGGGCGCTCACCCCAACACTGCGCCCCGGCTACATACAGCAACATTTGGAACCGACTCTAGCAATGAATAATATTAACAAATTATGTACCAATCGCAATTACAATATGAACACTATAACAATTGTCTGAATAATTGTATTCTGTGCGTGGGTTTTTCGATCGGCTTTTCCCGATACTAACTATCCATCATCATCATGTCTGCACGTTGTTTGGCAGGCATCAAGTACTCACTCATCAAGTATGGCATCAAGTACTCACTCATCAAGTATTGCATCAAGTACTCATTCATCATGTATTAGTTAGTTAGTTAGTTAGTTAGTTAGTTAGTTAGTTAGTTAGTCGACAGATCATCCTCATTGCACATCGAACTATTCAGTCCATAAGTGCTCGGATCCCCTCCTCAGCAAATCCTGCAGCGTGTAGCGGCTAACGACGCCAGTTCTGTGTTGGTTTATCAATCTTCTTTGGCTTCCTGCGTAGTGTTCTTGCTTGGCCACCCCTTTTCTAATTTGCTGTTCTCGCAGTCTGGCCATTGTTGTAGATTCACAGTCATCACTTGGTTCTCGCAAAAGTCTTACTTCTCGTAGAGCATTCAGAATGTCAGCCTGGTCCATGGCGCCTCCGCCCTCCACAGTAGCGTTACCTGCGAGCTTGTCAGCCCGCTCCTTTCCTTGTACTCCCGCATGCCCTGGCACGAAGATGAAACTAATCTTTGCCAGCCGAGACCGCTCCAGAGACAGCAACCACTCTCTTCGGATCCACCCCCATCTCTATCCTCTTGAGCATGCTCATTGAGTCGCTAAGGAAACATGCCCTAGTGTATGTCTGTGTCTCGAGCCATGTTATTCCTTTACTTACTGCCATGACTTCTATAGTCAGGCTACTTATGGTCTCAGCAAAAGCACCAGAGACCTCCTTCACAATTCTCCTTCCGAACTGAGCCGTAAAGGCCCATGAGCTTCTCACATGTCGGACGACCGACCCATCTGTGAAGATGACAGCATCACCGTCTAGCGAATTCTCGAAAATCAACGCTTGTACTTCTGCCTCCACAGCAGCCGGATTTTCTTGTCTGCATTTTCTGTCTAGTTGGATGCAAACTGAAAAGGACGTACAAAAATATGTTGGCACTTGTAACCACTCCTCGCCAGGTTCTAAGTCCTCAAGTGAACATACCTGTTAAAGAATGTCTTCGACTTGACCCATCCACGACCGTCCTCTTTTTAACCTGCTGCCCTTCACCTTCATAATTTCACTATGCAGTGGATGTTGTGTGTTTGCGTTAACTCTGATGTAGGCGCGTGCTCTGCAAATTTGTATTCTGTCTTCAATGGTTGGAAAATAAAGAAGGTAGCGCATCGCCCTGCATGCTGTATCTCTTGTACATCCAAGAATAATGCGCATAGCTTCATTTTGTATCCTTTCTATCTGCTTACGGCTGAGAGTCAAGATTGCCATTGCATACTCAAAAACAGACATGACCAGCCCCTCGTATAGAAGACATAGATGGCGCTGCTCACAGTTTGCTGCCGCCATCACCCGCATCGCAGCCAAACCCCGCTTGGCCTTTGTTATCACCTGGTCTATGTGCTCATTATAAGCAAGGCTTCGATCAAAACATATCCCCAGGTAATTCATTGCCTGCGTTCTTTCCACCGTCTTTGAACACAGATTAACAGTTGGTGTTAAGTGTTGACAATATGATTATTCAACAAGAACCATGTCACTGTTGCGTTTGTTGGGTTGACCATTGCACCAGCTTCAACACACCAAGTACTTATGCGATTGAGATCGGTTTGTAGTTCCACAGCAACCTGATTCCTATCCTTCACCTGACGATGCGCTAAAACATCGTCGGCATATGACAGTTCCTCCCCGGTCCATCGATCTGCTCGCTGGTGATTCTCACAGTGTAGGCGTTGAACAGTACCGGAGATAATGGTGATCCCTGTGGTAGGCCAGGATATATTCTTGTTGGTTTCGAAGTCCAACTGCGACATCTAAAAACTACTTTCCGTTGGAAGAGGGCTGCAGCGATCCAACTAAGGAGGAATGGACTTATACTGAGTTCAAGAAGCTGAAGCGTTAAAAAATCAAATGGTACTCCGTTGTACGCGTCCTCAAGATCAATCGCTGCAGCAAAGGTTTCAATGCCTGAGTGGAAACCTTCATAGACATCATGGATAAAAACTGCTGCATTGGTCCAGGTTTCTCTTTTTGGACGGTACCCTCCCAGGGTAGGTGGGAAAACACCTTGCCCCTCTAGCTGGCTTGATATTTTCCTGGCAATTAACTTTTACAGCAGCGTGCCTATTGTATTCTGTATGGTTATAACTCGATATCCCTGAATTTGTGTGTGGTCTTTGCCAGGCTTCGGCAGGGGAATCAGATAGCTGTGTAACCATTCCTCCTTGATGCTAGCACTCCCTATACTGTTGTTGTACATGTCTGCTAGTTTCTCTAGCTCATTGTCGGTACACCTATTGATGTCGTCGCATCTTATGCCATCTGGCCCTGGAGCGCTGTTTTTTTTTTCGTCGAAGCACAGCTTTGATTTCTTTCACTGTCACTGTGTCTTCATCCGAAATGTTCTGGGCCTTGTACCTGTCTGAGATGAACTCATCATGTATGGCATCAAGTACTCACTCATCATGTATGATATCAAGTACTCACTCATCAAGTATGGCATCAAGTAGTCACTCATCATGTATGGCATCAAGTACTCACTCATCATGTATGGCATCAAGTACTCACTCAGCATGTATGACATCAAGTACTCACTCATCATGTATGACATCAAGTAGTCACTCATCATGTATGGCATCAAGTACTCACTCATCATGTATGGCATCAAGTACTTACTCATCACGTATGGCATCAAGTACTCACTCATCATGTATGGCATCAAGTACTCACTCAGCATGTATGACATCAAGTACTCACTCATCATGTATGACATCAGGTAGTCACTCATATACGGAACTGAGGCTAAGCAGCCATGTGCAGGATGTGACAATTCCTTGGGTGAGCCCAGTACCAGAGCACTATGTGTCGGCTCTACAATTATGGAAACCTCCTTGGATGGCGGGGAATGCCCATGGTCTGCTTCTGCCTTCCCTTGAGGGCTGATCGGGATGTCTTCGACCGATCTAACCTGACCAGCTGGGATGTAGGTGACACCACAACAGTGAGAGGCGAATGTCCTTCAAAACACCCAGGAAGGCTAACATTGTCAACAAATGCCCGCAGAAGTTGGATGTGTCGGCCGAAAGGCGCAAGTATCGCAGCTCTGTTGTAAACAGGCACAATAATCACGTCCGAAAAAAGACTCCTGGTGAGAAAAAAAAGAAGAGGAAGAAGAACCACCACCAACATCACAGCACTCAGGACATTTCCTTACGTGATCCCGGGCCAATGATGGCATCCAGGGAGAGCCCCAGTACTAATGGTACTAGGTGTATTCTAATTATGTGTCCGACTGTCCTATGTTCAGAGTACTGAGTGTCGGCCAGATCCTGTGGTCACTCCGTGCCGCGTCATTCTCTCCAGGTCAGGAAGGTGTTTTGTACTTCCACACTGTTCGAACGAACGAACGGACTTCATTTTCAAAGGGTAACAAATTGGGCACGCAGGTGTTCACAGAATCCAGAAGGGTGCTCACCACATCAACCTGATAGTGCCACCAACAGGTGCATGTCCAGCCAATCTGTTTCCCTGACCACATCTATCGTATAGTGCCACCCACAGGTGCATGTCCAGCCAATCTGTTTCCCTGACCACATCTATCGTATAGTGCCACTCACAGATGCATGTCCAGCCAATCTGTTTTCCACCACACCAGAATGTTCTGGAAAGCAGATTTCACAGACGCTCCCTGTTTGTGTATAGTTGAACTGAAGCACGCCACTCTGCATGAAGCACGCCTGTCTTCACCTGTCTCAGTCTGTCGCAATCACATGTGTGTGTATTGTTGAACTGAAGCATGCCTGTCTTCACCTGTCTCCTGTTGCAATCACATGTGTGTGTATTGTTGAACTAAAGCATGTTTGTCTTCACCTGTCTCAGTCTCAGTCTGTTGCAATCACATGTGTGTGTATTGTTGAACTGAAGCATGCCTGTCTTCACCTGTCTCAGTCTGTCGCAATCACATGTGTGTGTATTGTTGAACTGAAGCATGCCTGTCTTCACCTGTCTCAGTCTCAGTCTGTTGCAATCAAATGTGTGTGTATTGTTGAACTGAAGCATGCCTGTCTTCACCTGTCTCAGTCTCAGTCTGTCGCAATCACATGTGTGTGTATTGTTGAACTGAAGCATGCCTGTCTTCACCTGTCTCAGTCTGTTGCAATCACGTGTGTGTGTATTGTTGAACTGAAGCATGCCTGTCTTCACCTGTCTCAATCACATGTGTGTGTATTGTTGAACTGAAGCGTGCCTGTCTTCACCTGTCTTCAGTCTCAGTCTGTCGCAATCACATGTGTGTGTATTGTTGAACTGAAGCGTGCCTGTCTTCACATGTCTTCAGTCTCAGTCTGTCGCAATCACATGTGTGTGTATTGTTGAACTGAAGCACGCCTGTCTTCACCTGTCTCAGTCTGTCGCAATCACATGTGTGTGTATTGTTGAACTGAAGCACGCCTGTCTTCACCTGTCTCAGTCTGTCGCAATCACATGTGTGTGTATTGTTGAACTGAAGCATGCCTGTCTTCACCTGTCTCAGTCTGTCGCAATCACATGCGTGTGTATTGTTGAACTGAAGCATGCGTCTTCACCTGTCTCAGTCTGTCGCAATCACATGTGTGTGTATTTTTGAACTGAAACATGCCTGTCTTCACCTGTCTCAGTCTGTCGGAATCACATGTGTGTGTATTGTTGAACTGAAGCATGCCTGTCTTCACCTGTCTCAGTCTGTCGCAATCATATGTGTGTGTATTGTTGAACTGAAGCACGCCTGTCTTCGACGCTCTTACACTTCCAGTGTGCTGATTCCGAGGTAGTGGGTTCAACCCTACACCAGTCAGCTGGACTAACGTGCTGACTTCTCGTCCTTGACTTTGGGACGTAAATTGCAAGTACCTCAGAAGTCGGAGTGGGTTTGTCTCATGGCGAGAGACACTAGTAATAAGGCTAATCCATACGCAAAGATCAGCCCAGTGTCCCAGAAGTAGTATCACGTGAATGGCCTACGCTTGAGTTCAAAGCGAGCGAACGCATAAACAAACAACATGCATGTGCTGTTTGACCTCCAGCCAGCGGAGAGCCGCTGTGACTTCATGCACCTGCATTCCCGGACTAGCCTATCTGTCGTGGTATCATATGTCAGGCTCTCCCTGCACAAAGGCCGTCCCTTAACAAAATCTTTGCTACTAAACCCCAGGTACTTCTTTATGCTTCTTGGTACATAGCCTTCTGTGTAGATGATTACATCATCAGGGGGCGAACTGTCCTGAATCAGTCGTAATACCTCCATTCAGCGCTCCATGCTGGCCAATTGATTGACTGTTTCCCATGCACGCTGACCCGTTCTTCTCCCCTCCCAATGCTCTCAATCAGCACACTTCTCTGCTTATATCACGATTTACCTCTGATCAGCGTGTGGCCCTTAATTATGTCCGGGGCTTCATGCAGGGAGTGTTCCTTGGTAGATTTTCTCAGTATGATGCCAAGTCTTTTAAAATGCAGCACCTTAAATGTTTTTTTTTTTCTTTTCGAAATGCCGCCCCTTTAAGATGTTTAATTATTGAATGGTCCAAATTGTATTTTGATTTCGCTGTTTATGCTGCTCCCTTACGGTGCCGCCTGATGCTGCCGCGTCTGTGTATCATAGCCCTGTTCCTTGTCCGCAGTCACTCGGAGATATGACTCAGCTTTCAGCACCTCGAGCCTGCCCGCAATCGTTGGCACAACTAGGATGTATCGCATCCACACTGCCGGCGCGTTCCTTGTGCATCCCATTCTCAGTCCACACTCATTTACTGGGGAAATCAGGTGATGATCGAGTTTGAAAACATCCTTGCTCCATGTCCATTGCTGCTATAATCTTCAGTGCAACTGCTGCTTCCACGTAATCCTGAAAGACAGATTTCAGTCAAAGGTGATTGCCATGTATCTGTCTTCTCTATCTGTGTGAACATTTATGCCGTTTATTGTGAGACCTGGAAAGTTAGCCTTAACAATCCCATTGTCCAGAGAGCACCATAACCATAAGAGATCACATCTGGCTGTTATATCTATCATCAAGAGATCACATCTGGCTGTTACATCTATCATCAAGAGATCACATCTGGCTGTTACATCTATCATCAAGAGATCACATCTGGCTGTTACATCTATCATCAAGAGATCACATCTGGCTGTTATATCTATCATCAAGAGATCACATCTGGCTGTTATATCTATCATCAAGAGATCACATCTGGCTGTTATATCTATCATCTAGAGATCTCATTTGGCTGTTATATCTATCATCTAGAGATCTCATTTGGCTGTTATATCTATCATCTAGAGATCTCATTTGGCTGTTATATCTATTATCTAGAGATCTCATTTGGCTGTTATATCTATCATCTAGAGATCTCATTTGGCTGTTATATCTATCATCAAGAGATCACATCTGGCTGTTATATCTATCATCTAGAGATCTCATTTGGCTGTTATATCTATCATCAAGAGATCACATCTGTCTGTTATATCTATCATCTAGAGATCTCATCTGGCTGTTATATCTATCATCTAGAGATCTCACTTGGCTGTTATATCTATCATCAAGAGATCACATCTGGCTGTTACATCTATCATCAAGAGATCACATCTGGCTGTTATATCATCTAGAGATCTCATTTGGCTGTTATATCTATCATCAAGAGATCACATCTGGCTGTTACATCTATCATCAAGAGATCACATCTGGCTGTTATATCTATCATCTAGAGATCTCATTTGGCTGTTATATCTATCATCTAGAGATCTCATCTGGCTGTTATATCTATCATCTAGAGATCTCATTTGGCTGTTATATCTATCATCTAGAGATCTCATTTGGCTGTTACATCTATCATCAAGAGATCACATCTGGCTGTTATATCTATCATCTAGAGATCTCATTTGGCTGTTATATGCATCGTCAAGATCCAGTGCTGCTGCCATTGTGCCCTGTCTATATGCTGGAACTTCTCATAAACATTGAAAGCAAATGTGGCCGCGGCGCTGACCGGGTGTGTTTCTTTGGTCGGTAACTCCCCAGTCTTCCTGGGAGTAGCTCTTCCCCTTCCTAGTATACATTCAGCTTAACAACTATCTTCTCCAACACCTTTCCAAATGTATTCTGCAAGGCGATAATACTACAGCCATTAAGTCTTGAATGGCCCTTGCCTGGCTTGGGGAGTGCAATTAAACAGCTGTACATCCATTCTTGGTACACTGATGTGTGTTAATACTCAGGTTAAAACAAGTAACCATCTCCTACAAATCTCCATCCATGAAAGCGTTCACGTGAGCGCAGTGCCTCGCTTATGCCGATTGCTTTGTTTCAATATATATGTTGTATCTTCTACCTGTCTGACATCCTGAAAGCTGTCATCCCTGATGAAACCTGCTGGATGGTCTTTAACAGCCTCCCTGATAGCTCCATCATTGTGATCAGTCTGTCATACATCTCTGTAGACAGGCCTGTTCCTTTCTCTTAAGGGGGAGTATCTTATCTGCTGTTGACTGTGTCCGCTCAGAATGTGTCAGTTATAAGAGTGGAAACATGTTGAATAAGCTGGCTGTTCTCTCATCCACAGACAGACTGGCAGAGGTGCACCGTGGCAACTTGAGGCACGGACCACCAAAGACGGTCATTGAGACAGCCCATATTGCCAAACAGTTGCTCAACTGACCAGATTCTCTGAACAGGCGTTAGTGTACCAAAATGTGTGTGGCTGAATTTGTGTGTACAAGAATAGGAGTAAATAATTATATGTGGGTAGGTGAGTGTGTGTACGTGAATGTGTGTGTACGAGAATGTGAGTGGGTAAATGTGTGTACATGAATGCATGTGTGCAAACGGTTGTGATCGAGTAAATAAATATGTATGAATAAATGTGTAGAGTGAATGTGTACGATAGAGTGAATGTGTACGATAGAGTGAATGTGTACGATAGAGTAAATGATGTGCGACTAGTCAATACGCGAATGACATTAGATGCCGCAGTTTCTGACACATCTTCGTGAAAAAACATCAGTCTGAGGTTGATGCGTTCACAACATAAAAGTAGTATACGACTGTAGGTAGATGTTGATACAGCATCATGGAGAGAATAAGACAATGTCTGAGACAGATGTATGAAGAGTAAAAGGTACTGTTTGGTGTAGATGTTGGGACAGATGTATGATGAGTAAAAGATACTGTTTGGTGTAGATGTTGGGACAGATGTATGATGAGTAAAAGATACTGTTTGGTGTAGATGTTGAGACAGATGTATGAAGAGTAAAAGGTACTGTTTGGTGTAGATGTTGGGACAGATGTATGATGAGTAAAAGATACTGTTTGGTGTAGATGTTGAGACAGATGTATGAAGAGTAAAAGGTACTGTTTGGTGTAGATGTTGGGACAGATGTATGATGAGTAAAAGATACTGTTTGGTGTAGATGTTGAGACAGATGTATGAAGAGTAAAAGGTACTGTTTGGTGTAGATGTTGGGACAGATGTATGATGAGTAAAAGATACTGTTTGGTGTAGATGTTGAGACAGATGTATGAAGAGTAAAAGATACTGTTTGGTGTAGATGTTGAGACAGATGTATGAAGAGTAAAATATACTGTTTGGTGTAGATGTTGAGACAGATGTATGAAGAGTAAAAGGTACTGTTTGGTGTAGATGTTGAGACAGATGTATGAAGAGTAAAATATACTGTTTGGTGTAGATGTTGAGACAGATGTATGAAGAGTAAAAGATACTGTTTGGTGTAGATGTTGGGACAGATGTATGAAGAGTAAAACATACTGTTTGGTGTAGATGTTGAGACATATGTATGAAGAGTAAAACATACTGTTTGGTGTAGATGTTGAAACAGATGTATGAAGAGTAAAAGATACTGTTTGGTGTAGATGTTGGGACAGATGTATGAAGAGTAAAAGGTACTGTTTGGTGTAGATGTTGGGACAGATGTATGATGAGTAAAAGATACTGTCTGGTGTAGATGTTGAGACAGATGTATGAAGAGTAAAAGATACTGTTTGGTGTAGATGTTGAGACAGATGTATGAAGAGTAAAATATACTGTTTGGTGTAGATGTTGAGACAGATGTATGAAGAGTAAAACATACTGTTTGGTGTAGATGTTGAAACAGATGTATGATGAGTAAAAGACTGTGTCTGAGGTAGATGTTGAGACAGATGTATGAAGAGTAAAAGATACTGTTTGGTGTAGATGTTGAGACAGATGTATGACGAGTAAAAGATACTGTTTGGTGTAGATGTTGGGACAGATGTATGAAGAGTAAAACATACTGTTTGGTGTAGATGTTGAGACAGATGTATGAAGAGTAAACATACTGTTTGGTGTAGATGTTGAAACAGATGTATGAAGAGTAAAACATACTGTTTGGTGTAGATGTTGAAACAGATGTATGAAGAGTAAAACATACTGTTTTGGTGTAGATGTTGAAACAGATGTATGAAGAGTAAAAGACTGAGTCTGGGGTAGATGTTGAGATAGATGTATGAAGAGTAAAAGACTTTGTCTGGGGTAGATATTGAGACAGATGTATGAAGAGTAAAAATACTGTTTGGTGTAGATGTTGGACAGATGTATGAAGAGTAAAAGATTTGTCTAGGTAGATGTTGAGACAGTGTATGAAGAGTAAAAGATGTGTGTAGATGTTGAGACAGATGTATGAAGAGTAAAAGACTGTGTGGGTAATGTTAAGACAGATGTATGAAAAGAGACAAAGCTTGGCATTCGTAAAGATTTGCAATGTTATGTGTAAACAGTCGTTGTTAAACTTTAAGAAGATGTAAATAAGAGTAAAAGAACTTTTAGGTGTAGAGTTGGCCAGAGTATGAATGTAAAATAGAACTGTTTGGAATGTTGGACAGATGTATGAAGGTAAAACATACTGTTTGGTGTAGATGTTGAACAGATGTATGATGAGTAAAAGACTGTGTCTGAGGTAGATGTTGAGACAGATGTATGAAGAGTAAAAGATACTGTTTGGTGTAGATGTTGAGACAGATGTATGACGAGTAAAAGATACTGTTTGGTGTAGATGTTGGGACAGATGTATGAAGAGTAAACATACTGTTTGGTGTAGATGTTGAAACAGATGTATGAAGAGTAAAACATACTGTTTGGTGTAGATGTTGAAACAGATGTATGAAGAGTAAAAGACTGAGTCTGAGGTAGATGTTGAGACAGATGTATGAAGAGTACAACATACTGTTTGATGTAGATGATACAGATGTATAAAAAGTAAAACATACTGTTTGGTGTAGATGTTGGTACAGATGTATGAAGAGTAAAAGATTGTGTCTAAGGTAGATGTTGAGACAGGTGTATGAAGAGTAAAAGATTGTGTCTAAAGTAGATGTTGGTACAGATGTATGAAGAGTAAAAGATTGTGTCTAAGGTAGATGTTGGTACAGATGTATGAAGAGTAAAAGATTGTGTCTAAAGTAGATGTTGAGACAGGTGTATGTAGAGTAAAAGATGGTGTCTAAGGTAGATGTTGAGACAGATGTATGAAGAGTAAAAGACAGTGTGTGAGGTATATGTTAAGACAGATGTATGAAAACACTGGAGACAAAGCTTGGCATTCCTGATTCAAAGGAAGCATTTGCTTTAAAATGTTACTTGTGTAAGACAGTCGTTGTTCAAAACAGTTATCACAGACAGGCTAAGCCACAAGTATTAGACCAGACAGTTATCAGAGACAGACTAGGCCACAAGTATCAGACCAGTTACTTTGTAACAAGAACTATTTGAGACGGTGTAAGAGGCGACAAAGAAGAGTTGGCCAGAGATTGGCTACCATATCCTGTTGACAACTGTAGCTGCAGAGATGGCTACAGTATCCTGCAGAAAACAAGCGGAAGAGATTGACTACTACCATATCCTGTAGAAAACTGTAGCTGCTGAGATTGGCTACTGTATCCTGTAGAAAACTGTAGCTGCTGTGATTGGCTACCGTATTCTGTAGACAACTAGCTGCAGAGATCGGCTATTGCATCCTGTAGACAACTGTAGTGACAAAATGCAACCAATGGCAGGGTGTTGGTTACAATGCATTGGGAGATGACAAGGAATGGAAGAAGTTCATGACAAGTCTACGGAAGGCTGGCAGTGTGTTGGTTATACTGCATTGGGTGATGACAGGGAACAGAAGTTCATGACAAGTCTACGGAAGGCTGGCAGTGTGTTGGTTATACTGCATTGGGTGATGACAGGGAACAGAAGGTCGTGACAAGTCTACAAAAGGCCGGCAGTGTGCTGGTTATGCTGCATTAGGTGATGACAAAGAACAGAAGAACGTCAGAAAGACACACTTAACCAGAGAAGAGTGCTGCAAACAACATTGTTAGCAAACAACTTTTGAATTGTTTACAAGACAATGATTTTACCAGAGAACTATTTTATGGATTGATATTTGTACAAGTATGTCCTGGCAAGGACAGTAAAATGCTGTTTTGTGATATTTGCTTGTGCTTTACATAGATTTGGAGACATTTTCTATAGACTTATGGTCATTTTGTGTCTTGTTGTCTATGTTATTGATGTATTTATGTCACAAAGTGTGGGCTGTAAATGTGTGTCTGTGTCATAAATGTATTTGTGATACAAAGTGTGAGCTGTGAACTTGTGTCTGTTATATATGTATTTATGAGACAAAGTGTGGGCTGTAAATGTGTGTCTATATTATAGATGTATTTATAACACAAAGTGTAGGTTGTGAACTTGTGTCTATGTTATAGATGTATTTATGACACACAGTGTGGATTGTGAACTTGTGTCTATGTTATATATGTTTTATGACACAAAGTGTGAACTTATGTCTATGTTATATATGTTTTATGACACAAAGTGTGAACTTGTGTCTATGTTATATATGTTTTATGACACAAAGTGTGAACTTATGTCTATGTTATATATGTTTTATGACACAAAGTGTCAACTTGTGTCTATGTTATATATGTTTTATGACACAAAGTGTGGGCTATGAACTTGTGTCCAAGCTCCTAGAAGGTGAGCTTGAGATGAGTGCTTGTTGTGAAGCCCAAGCTGAGGGACTTGCCACTGCAGAAGACATTTGTTGACACCTTGTAACAAACATGAAGACTAGGGTGTGACATGGCAACCTTGCTGTGTGTACTATCATTCGACTGCCATATCTGATACATCTATCAGGGAAATACCAGGCCAGGGTCAGTGTCAGAATGATGGGAGAAGATAGAAGAAGACAGTGTCAGAATGATTGGAGAATACGGAAAAAGACAGTGTCAGAATGATGGGAGAATAGAGAGAGGAAGACAATGTTAGAATGATGGGAGAAGATAGAGGAAAGCTGTTAGAATGATGGGAGAATATAGAAAAAGACAGTGTCAGAATGATGGGAGAATATAGAAGAAGACAGTGTCAGAATGATGGGAGAATATAGAAGAAGACAGTGTCAGAATGATGGGAGAACAGAGAGAGGAAGACAATGTTAGAATGATGGGAGAAGATAGAGGAAAGCTGTTAGAATGATGGGAGAATATAGAAGAAGACAGTGTTAGAATGATGGGAGAAGATAGAGGAAGACAGTGTCAGAATGAAGGGAGAAGATAGAGGAAGGCAGGAGACAATATCAGAATGGGAAGATAAAGATAATCTCTCATTGAGCACATCAAGTTTATTCTGGCCAACATTGTTCCCATGTGTCTGTTGTATATCACCTTCAAGCAACATGAAATCAGCTGGGTCTAATATCAAGTCTAGCTAACACTCGTCACAAAACAACATGTACATGCCCTAAATGCACCAGCACCGTTGATAAACTCAGGCGGGCTACATGTGGCAGCTATCCTCCTATAGATGAGAATAACCTTGTGGTATAACAGTTCTTGTGAATGAGAAAATCCCTATGCTATGGCAGATCCAGCGTATAAAAACTGTAGTTACATGCTACAATTCTTGTATATCTGTACTCACATGCTACAATTCTTGGAAATGTGTAGCCACGTTCTGCAATTCTTGTATATCTGTAGTCACATTCTACAATTCTTGTATATCTGTAGTCACATGCTACAATTCTTGTATATCTGTAGACACATGCTACTGGTATTGCATATCTGTAGCCACATGTTACAATTCTTGTATATCTGTAGTCACATGCTACAATTCTTGTATACCTGTAGCCACATGCTACAATTCTTGTATATCTGTAGCCACATGCTACAATTCTTGTATACCTGTAGTCATGTGCTTACAATTCTTGTATATCTGTAGTCACATTCTACAATTCTTGTATATCTGTAGTCACATGTTACTGGTATTGCATATCTGTAGCCACATGTTACAATTCTTGTATATCTGTAGTCACATGCTACAATTCTTGTATACCTGTAGTCACATGTTAACAATTCTTGTATATCTGTAGTCACATTCTAAGATTCTTGTATATCTGTAGCCACATGCTACTGGTATTGCATATCTGTAGTCACATGTTACAATTCTTGTATATCTGTAGTCACATGCTAACAGTTCTTGTTTATCTGTAGTCACATGCTATTGGTATTGCATATATGTAGTCACATGCTACTGGTATTGCATATCTGTAGTCACATGCTACAATTCTTGTATATCTGTAGTCACATGCTAACAGTTCTTGTATATCTGTAGTCACATGCTATTGGTATTGCATATATGTAGCCACATGCTACTGGTATTGCATATCTGTAGTCACATGCTACAATTCTTGTATATCTGTAGTCACATGTTAACAGTTCTTGTATATCTGTAGTCACGTGCTACAAGTAGTGTATATCTGTAGTTACATGCTACATTCTTGTATATCTGCAGTCACATGCTTTAATTCTTTTATTCTGCAGTCACATGCTACAAGCGTTATATATCTGTAGTCACGTGCTACGAGTCCATTTTATCAGTATTAGCTCATCTGTGTTTATAGTACATCTACACCTCTGCTCATTCACCTTTTCTATACTAGATACACATCTGTAATCAATCAATAGTTACTTGTTACAAATATTCTATTCTGTAGTCACACCCTACAACCAAAATGTTGACATCTGTGGTCACATTGAGCTGAGAACACTCGCACAATTAATCTAGGGTTTGACACTGATGCCATGGTTACATCACTGCAGTGGTGAGAACGGAGTGGGCACCAAAATTCTGGACTGCATGTGTCGAGTCAGGGCAACTGAATGTGGAAAAAAATTGAGTAAATGTAACAATGTAAATAAAAATATCTTCACTGCAACATGACATGAATATAGTCAGATAAATATATCAAGAGATAATACACAACCAATAAATTGTCATCAAAACACAAGAGAAAATGTACCATTATATTATATCAACCACTGGAGTAGACTGCAACATTGTATCAAACACTGGAGTAGACTGTAACATTATACCAAACACTGGAGTAGACTGTAACATTATACCAAACACTGGAGTAGACTGTAACATTATATCAAACACTGGAGTAGACTGTAACATTATACCAAACACTGGAGTAGACTGTAACATTATACCAAACACTGGAGTAGACTAACATTATATCAAACACTGGAGTAGACTGTAACATTATATCAAACACTGGAGTAGACTGTAACATTATATCAAACACTGGAGTAGACTGTAACATTATATCAAACACTGGAGTAAACTGTAACATTATACCAAACACTGGAGTAGACTGCAACATTATACCAAACACTGGAGTAGACTGTAACATTATATCAAACACTGGAGTAGACTAACATTATATCAAACACTGGAGTAGACTGTAACATTATATCAAACACTGGAGTAGACTGTAACATTATATCAAACACTGGAGTAGACTAAGATTATATCAAACACTGGAGCAGACTGTAACATTATATCAAACACTGGAGCAGACTGTAACATTATATCAAACACTGGAGTAGACTGTAACATTATACCAAACACTGGAGTAGACTAACATTATACCAAACACTGGAGTAGACTGTAACATTATATCAAACACTGGAGTAGACTGTAACATTATATCAAACACTGGAGTAGACTGTAACATTATACCAAACACTGGAGTAGACTAACATTATATCAAACACTGGAGTAGACTGTAACATTATATCAAACACTGGAGTAGACTGTAACATTATATCAAACACTGGAGTAGACTGTAACATTATATCAAACACTGGAGTAGACTGTAACATTATACCAAACACTGGAGTAGACTGCAACATTATACCAAACACTGGAGCAGACTGTAACATTATATCAAACACTGGAGTAGACTGTAACATTATATCAAACACTGGAGTAGACTGCAACATTATATCAAACACTGGAGTAGACTGCAACATTATATCAAACACTGGAGTAGACTGCAACATTATACCAAACACTGGAGCAGACTGCAACATTATACCAAACACTGGAGCAGACTGTAACATTATATCAAACACTGGAGCAGACTGTAACATTATATCAAACACTGGAGCAGACTAACATTATATTAAATACTGGAGTAGACTAACATTGTATCAAACACTGGAGTGGACTAACATTGTATCAAACGTGAATAGACTATCAAACAATGGAGTAGACTAATGTTCTTAAACACAGCACAATTAACACCCTACTTCGGTCGCCAACATGGCGGTTAGACGTTGAACCGGTAAGGCCTGTAGCGTGTTTATGCTTGTAGCTATGGTTTGCAATCGCATTTTCCTCATGTTGGACTGGTAGTACATGGTTCCGTCACCTTGCTACTGAGTGAATGCGTGGACGACACTGTAAGCTGTGAAATTCGCGCGGAATGCTTTTACATCTATCCTGTACAGACCTGCATGTTTGAAACAATGGCTACTGGCTATTGCTGAATTGACTGATTTGCCTTTTTGATTCATGAGTGCATTTTTCAGGAGACTCCTGGGAGTCAGTGCTGAAGCTACGGAGTTCGTGCTTTATGCGACACTTTCGGCGAGTCACCCTGCGGTAAAAGACCGAGTCATGTGAGAAAACCCGGGTCAATGAGGTCTTTCTGGTGACTGCCGAGTCCATCAACGATGAAATGTGGTTTTTGTGGATGAATTTTGTGTTGTCATTCTGGTGGCAGCATTATGTAGTGTACCTGTGCGAGCTGTTGGATTGCTGAGACTCCTGTCTATTCCACTTTTCACAATGGACAGTGGGGAGCATTTTGTGCGATATTCACTGGCACAGGAATGGAGCTTAATGGGGACGACCCGTTACCGTGAAGTTGGAACCTTGACTAACTTATAGGGGGACTGCGTGGTCTCGAGGTACGGTGTCTGCCTCGAGAGCTGGAGGACCTGGGTTCATGCCCCGGTGAGGACAGGGATTTTTTAGCATGGACCTCTAGTAATAAAATTTCCCCTGGTCTCTGGGTAGTGAGATCAGATGCCCGTGTGTATTGTTGCGCACGTAAAAAATCCCTTGGCAGTTGGAAATCGAAAAAGAGTAGCCTAACGGTACTGTCCGGGCAAAATTTTGAATTAAAAATCTACCCAAAGTATTTCAGGATCCTCGCCGGTGCTACCGAGTTCATGCACTGAGGTGACTTTCTCCAAACTCAGGTTTGAGTTAGGAGAAGAACTGAGCACTTATGGGTCACACCCGTGTGCCGTGATGTTGATCCATCGACTAAACTAAACTACAATATATACATATATATTTACCAGTATTTGACATAAACTTCAGATATATACAGAGTGCACTAGAAAAATGTATACACAGTAATCGCCACCAGTTTAAACGTAATCGCAGCTTCAATCTTTGAACATGCTGTTTACATCATCATTTTAAACATATCATGCAACACATTGCTACTGTAATGCGTTCTACAAATGATGTATGTAATATGACAAGTTTTGATGATGTTATTAAAATAATATACTCAATTGAAAAGTTTAAAATGATGACTAAACAGCATGTTCAAAGATCAAACTGCAATTACATTTAAACTGGTGGGCGATTACTGTGTATAAATTTTTCTGGCCCCTATATGTATTTACCTGTATTTAACAAACCTCAGGTATATAAACGAGGATGCTTCAAATGAAAACCTTAAAAGTGTGATAGAAAATACAATAACCATATCATTGTCCTGTAACCTGTCAATATTGTTGTTAAGGACATCAAGAGTTAAGCACATGACATCACAGTGCAGAGGAACATTGTGACGAGGAACATTGTGACATCATAAGGACAGTTTAAATATGGCCGCCCCATTTTTGACATAAGATATATAGTTACCTGTATTTGACACACATTCATCCCACCCTGGACGACCCCAGGCCGCTTCCCTGGTCTCCTTCCTTGTCTGTAGATCCTTATATCCTGAAGCAACAGTTTATAATGTGAATCATCATATGATTAGAAACATAACGTGGATCATCATATGGCTCACATAACATGAATCATCATATGACTAGAAATTTAGCTATACCTGCATATGGGTGTTATTTAACAGATGAGACAGTATAAACTATACCTGCACAAGGATGTTGCTCAACAGATGAGGTATTATAAACTATACCTGCACATGGGTGTTATTCAACAGATGATGTAGTATAAATTATACCTGCACATGTATGTTACACATGTTTTCATACTGCTCGTAGAAAAACTAAGAAGTATAAATGGATACCACAACAAGCAATGATGTACAGACCAGAGGGAAGCAGAGGAATAGGCCGACCATGTAAACGATGGACGCAGGGAATAACAGAGTCCATGGGAATATCGATACATGAAGCCCATAATCGGACACTCTCCCGCTGTTTATACTTCACCTCGACACCGCAAGGTACACGAGGAACAAGATGTGATGAGATGGATGTTACTCAACAGATAAGGTATTATAAACTATATCTGCACACGGGTGTTATTCAACAGATGAGACAGTATAAACTATACCTGCACATGGATGTTACTCAACAGATGAGGTAGTATAAACTGCATATGGGTGTTATTCAACAGATGAGACAGTATAAACTATACCTGCACATGGATGTTACTCAACAGATGAGGTAGTATAAACTGCATATGGGTGTTATTCAACAAATGAGACAGTATAAACTACACTTGCACATGGGTGTTGTTATTCAACAGATGAGACAGTATAAACTATACCTGCACATGGGAGTTATTCAACAAATGCAACAGTATAAACTATACTTGTACATGGGTGTAGTTATTTAACAGATGAGACAGTATAAACTATACCTGCACATAGGGGTTATTCAACAAATGTGACAGTATAAACTATACTTGTACATGGGGGTTATTCAACAGATGCAACAGTATAAACTATACTTGAACATGGGTGTTGTTATTTAACAGATGAGACAGTATAAACTATACTTGTACATGGGTGTTGTTATTCAACAAATGCGACAGTATAAACTATATGTAACTATACTTGTACATGGGTGTTGTTATTTAACAGATGAGACAGTATAAACTATACCTGTACCAACCTCAACGTTTGCTGATTGTATGAAAGATAAACCCATGATCCATGCAACTGTGGTTTTCCATATATGATGTCATCAACAGCTGTGTCCCATCTCCTTACCATTTCCCTGACATCACAATGTTAGCAATTCACAAAACACACTTATCTTCAAGCTTGCCTAGAGTGTCCCAGCCCATGTCTAATGCACTGAACCCATGTGTACCTACCCCAGATATGCTCCACACAATACAAATGTCCAATCTGTGTAAAAAAGCCAGCAACTGGTTCGTTGTTTGTCTGTCGGAACTTGATCCCCTTTGCCCTGTTACATACAAGGGATATTGTTGAAACAAACACACCTGTCTGTTTTTTTTCAGTTTGCTTTCTGACTTTACTAAACAGAACAGTCAACTTATCAGCTGCTGCCACATCCATACACATGTGTGAACTACAACTGCTGCCACATCCATACACATGTGTGAACTACAACTGCTGCCACATCCACACACATGTGTGAACTACAACTGCTGCCACATCCATACACATGTGTGAACTACAACTGCTGCCACATCCATACACATGTGTGAACTACAACTGCTGCCACATCCACACACATGTGTGAACTACAACTGCTGCCACATCCATACACATGTGTGAACTACAACTGCTGCCACATCCATACACATGTGTGAACTGCAACTGCTGCCACATCCACACACATGTGTGAACTACAACTGCTGCCACAGCCACACACATGTGTGTGAACTACAACTGCTGCCACAGCCACACACATGTATGAACTAAGTGACCAATAATTTCTTCACTAATATAAAATCTTAACCAAACAGAAATAGTCAGCCCACTTATACACAGATACACAAACATAACAGTCAGCCCACTTATACACAGATACACAAACATAACAGTCAGCCCACTAATACACAGATACACAAACATAACAGTCAGCCCACTTATACACAGATACACAAACATAACAGTCAGCCCACTTATACACAGATATACAAACATAACAGTCAGCTCACTTATACACAAACATAACAGTCAGCCCACTTATACACAGATACACAAACATAACAGTCAGCCCACTTATAAACAGATACACAAACATAACAACAGTCAGCCCACTTATACACAGATACACAAACATAACAGTCAGCCCACTTATACACAGATACACAAACATAACAGTCAGCCCACTTATACACAGATACACAAACAGAAATAGTCAGCCCACTTATACACAGATACACAAACATAACAACAGTCAGCCCACTTATACACAGATACACAAACATAACAACAGTCAGCCCACTTATACACAGATACACAAACATAACAACAGTCAGCCCACTTATACACAGATACACAAACATAACAACAGTCAGCCCACTTATACACAGATACACAAACATAACAGTCAGCCCACTTATACACAGATACACAAACATAACAGTCAGCCCACTTATACACAGACACACACATAACAGTCAGCCCACTTATACACAGATACACAAACATAACAGTCAGCCCACTTATACACAGATACACAAACAGAAATAGTCAGCCCACTTATACACAGATACACAAATATAACAGTCAGCCCACTTATACACAGATACACAAACATAACAACAGTCAGCCCACTTATACACAGATACACAAACATAACAGTCAGCCCACTTATACAAAGATACACAAACATAACAGTCAGCCCACTTATACACAGATACACAAACATAACAGTCAGCCCACTTATACACAGATACACAAACAGAAATAGTCAGCCCACTTATACACAGATACACAAACATAACAACAGGCAGCCCACTTATACACAGATACACAAACATAACAACAGTCAGCCCACTTATACACAGATACACAAACATAACAGTCAGCCCACTTATACACAGATACACAAACATAACAGTCAGCCCACTTATACACAGATACACAAACATAACAACAGTCAACCCACTTATACACAGATACACAAACATAACAGTCAGCCCACTTATACACAGATACACAAACATAACAACAGTCAGCCCACTTATACACAGATACACAAACATAACAGTCAGCCCACTTATACACAGATACACAAACATATCAACAGTCAGCTCACTTATACACAGATACACAAACATAACAGTCAGCCCACTTATACACAGATACACAAACATAACAGTCATCCCACTTATACACAGATACACAAACATAACAGTCAGCCCACTTATACACAGATACACAAACATAACAGTCAGCCCACTTATACACAGATACACAAACACAACAATCAGCCCATTTATACACAGATACACAAACATAACAGTCAGTCTGGGAAAATGTTTCCCCAGTCTCCAAACCAATTCATCATCATCATATGCCATTCTGATAAGTGTGAGGGGTGTTGCTATCTCACATGATCACCAGAGTCATAGATCAGCTCTGTGTTCTTGTCTCGAACATGCCACTTGGCCAAGCCCTCTAGATATTTACCTATCTGTCTTCCCCTTGTTCTTTTCCTCTCAATCTTGCCAGTTGTCACCCAGTTCTCCAGTTTATTTCTTCTCATAACGTGCCCAGAAAATCGTAACTGTTTAATTTCTCTAATGATTTACAGTTTTCATTTGCTTCTTTAGGACTTGTTCATTGGTTTTTCTGTCTGTCATGGTATTCTTTGAATTTTCCTCAGAAACTACATTTCCACTGAAATTATATGTTTTTCAGCCTGTCTGCTCTTTGTCTATGATTCACAACAATACAAAAGTACAGGTTCTATGTAGCACTTCAACATTCTTTTTCCTTTTTTCAATTGACAATTTTTTTTATTAGTCAGTGTGCTATCTTGCAAAAGGCTACTTTTGCCATAGTGATTCTTGTTCTAATCTCTCCACGGCACCTTCCATCAGATATGACTGTTCCATGATAGTTGTACCGATTCTTGTTCTAATCTCTCCAAGGTATCTCCCATCAGATGTTATGACTGCTCTGTGATAATTGTACTGATTCTTGTTCTAATCTCTCCAAGCACCTCCCATCTGATGTTATGACTGTTCTGAGGTAATTGTACCGATTCTTGTTCTAATCTCTCCAAGGCACCTCCCATCAGATGTTATGACTGCTCTGTGATAATTGTACTGATTCTTGTTCTAATCTCTCCAAGCACCTCCCATCTGATGTTATGACTGTTCTGAGGTAATTGTACCGATTCTTGTTCTAATCTCTCCAAGGCACCTCCCATCAGATGTTATGACTGCTCCATGATAGTTGTACCGATTCACTTGTTGAAGCTCTGTGATAGTTGTACTGATTCACTTGTTGAAGTACCATGACAGTCGTACTGATTCACCTGTCGAAGTTCCAAGATAGTTGTATCATTTCACTTGTTGAAGTACTGTGATAGTTGCATCGATTCACTTGTTGACGTACCGTGATAGTTGTGCCGATTCATTTGTTGAAGTACTGTGATAGTTTTACAGATTTACTTGCTTAAGTTGCGTGATAGTTGTACCGATTAACCTGTTGAAGCTCTATGATAGTTGTACTGATTCTTGTTCTAATCTCTCCAAGGCACCTTCCAACAGATGTTATTACTGTTCCATAATAATTGTACCAATTCACCTGTTGAAGCTCTGTGATAGTTGTACTGATTCATTTGTTGAAGCTCCATGATAGTTGTACTGATTCACTTGTTGAAGCTCCGTAATAGTTGTACCAATTCACTTGTTGAAGCTCCGTGATAGTTATGCCAATTCACTTGTTGAAGCTCTAAGATAGTTGTACCGATTGTATTCCCATATTCTTCTTTATATTACCGGCTTTATGGTGAAGGGATTACAAATGCAATTTGCAATCCCACATACCACATTTGAAACTCAGCTACAGGCAATTTGGAAGCAGACCACCTTGTGTTGATTTCTGTACAATGATATGAGTGCCAGTCATTCAGAAAGCAATGGCAAACTACTGGACGTCAACTTGCCAAGAAATAACAAACAGTCAAAGATTGCTGTGGTTGACTGTGACGTTGTGTAAAGAATATGCAACTAACCCATAGATTACATTGTGGTATTTCATCTTGGAGACGACTAAAATCTGTCTCTTCTTACAATTTAATTCTAACTCAAGTTGCTCACTGTGTACAATAACTGCATCTACTAAAGGTGCCAGTTCCTGTTCGTTGTCTGCAGTCAATACTGTATCATTTGCATATCTAATATTAATAAAGTTATATTGATTCCTCTCATTTCCTCTAAATTTCTAATATTTTCACTGTATAGGGTAAAAGCATCCTACAGAACAACATCCTACAGACAGGTATAAATAACATTCTACAGACAGGTATAAACAACATCCTACAGACAGGTATAAACAACATCCTACAGACAGGTATAAACAACATCCTACAGACAGGTATAGACGACATCCTACAGACAGGTATAGACGACATCCTATAGACAGGTATAAACAACATCCTACAGACAGGTATAGACGACATCCTACAGACAGGTATAAACAACATCCTACAGACAGGTATAAACAACATCCTACAGACAGGTATAAACAACATCCTACAGACAGGTATAAATAACATCCTACAGACAGGTATAAACAACATCCTACAGACAGGTATAAATAACATCCTACAGACAGGTATAAATAACATCCTACAGACAGGTATAAACAACATCCTACAGACAGGTATAAACAACATCCTACAGACAGGTATAAATAACATCCTACAGACAGGTATAAACAACATCCTACAGACAGGTATAAATAACATCCTACAGACAGGTATAAATAACATCCTACAGACAGGTATAAACAACATCCTACAGACAGGTATAAATAACATCCTACAGACAGGTATAAACAACATCCTACAGACAGGTATAGACGACATCCTACAGACAGGTATAAACAACATCCTACAGACAGGTATAAACAACATCCTACAGACAGGTATAGACGACATCCTACAGACAGGTATAAATAACATCCTACAGACAGGTATAAATAACATCCTACAGACAGGTATAAATAACATCCTACAGACAGGTATAAATAACATCCTACAGACAGGTATAAATAACATCCTACAGACAGGTATAAATAACATCCTACAGACAGGTATAAATAACATGCTACAGACAGGTATAAATAACATCCTACAGACAGGTATAAATAACATCCTACAGACAGGTATAAATAACATCCTACAGACAGGTATAAACAACATCCTACAGACAGGTATAAACAACATCCTACAGACAGGTATAAACAACATCCTACAGACAGGTATAAATAACATCCTACAGACAGGTATAAATAACATCCTACAGACAGGTATAAATAACATCCTACAGACAGGTATAAATAACATGCTACAGACAGGTATAAATAACATCCTACAGACAGGTATAAATAACATGCTACAGACAGGTATAAATAACATCCTATAGACAGGTATAAATAACATCCTATAGACAGGTATAAATAACATCCTACAGACAGGTATAAATAACATCTACAGACAGTATAAATAAACATCCTACAGACAGGTATAAAATAACATCCTACAGACAGGTAGAAATAACATCCTACAGACAGGTATAAATAACATCCTACAGACAGGTATAGATAACATCCTACAGACAGGTATAAATAACATCCTATTAAACAACATCCTACAGACAGGTATAAACAACATCCTACAGACAGGTATAGATAACATCCTACAGACAGGTATAAATAAACATCCTACAGACAGTATAATAACATCCTATAGACAGTATAAATAACATCCGATAGACAGGTATAAATAACATCCTATAGACAGGTTAAATAACATCCTATAGACAGGGTATAAATAACATACTCTATAGACAGGTATAAATAACATCCTACAGACAGTATAAACAACATCCTACAGACAGTATAAATAACATCCTACAGACAGGTATAAATAACATCCTACAGACAGTATAAATAACATCCTAGAGACAGGTATAAATAACATCCTAGAGACAGGTATAAATACATCCTATAGACAGGTATAAATAACATCCTATAGACGGTATAAATAACATCCTAGAGACAGGTATAAACAACATCCTACAGACAGGTATAACAACATCCTACAGACAGGTATAAAATAACATCCTATAGACAGGTATAAATAACATCCTATAGACAGTTATAAATAACATCCTATAGACAGGTATAAATACATCCTACAGACCGTATAAACACATCCTACAGACAGGTATAATAACATCCTACAGACAGGTATAAATAACATCCTACAGACAGGTATAAATAACATCCTAGAGACAGGTATAAATAACATCCTAGAGACAGGTATAAATAACATCCTATAGACAGGTATAAATAACATCCTATAGACAGGTATAAATAACATCTTACAGACAGGTATAAATAACATCCTACAGACAGGTATTTATACAATATGGAGGCAGTGCCTGTCAATAGCAGCTGACAGGTAAGACGCTGCCAGGATCAGGGACAGCACAGTCATGGAGTAGCAGTGTCAGACTGACTGCAGTAGAGACAGAACAACAAAGCTACCACCACCTGGTGACAATTGAAGCAGAACACAAGAGTGGTCTGGACACTGATCTCAAGGATGCTTGCTTACTTCCAGACATCCCCCCACCCCACAACAGTCCAGATTGTGCTCCTCCATCAGGAGAGAACCACATTCCTATCCGGAATAGTTCTTAACACCTATATCAAGCCACTGCTAGAGTACAGAAGCGAATCATGGACAATTAGCATACAAACATGAACAAACAAAACACCAAGTTATTAACAGTGACCCCAGTCATACAAACAAAACATCAAGTTATTAACAGTGACCCCTGTCATACAAACATCAACTTATTAACAGTGACCCCAGTCATACAAACATCAACTTATTAACAGTGACCCCAGTCATACAAACATCAACTTATTAACAGTGACCCCAGTCATATAAACATCAACTTATTAACAGTGACCCCAGTCATACAAACATCAAGTTATTAACCGTGACCCCAGTCATACAAACATCAACAAACAAGACAAAACAAAGTGACCCCAATCAAACATGAAGAAATACGAATGCATCTTACCAACAGTTCCCCCACTCATACAACGTCCCAGGCTGAAACAGAAAAATGACTTCAGAAATGTCAACTGACACAATGATTGTACACTACTAGTTAATACAGACAGGAAGTGTCACAACATGATTGTACACTACTAGTTAATACAGACAGGAAGTGTCACAACAATATGATTGTACACTACTAGTTGATACATACAGGGATTGTCACAACATGATTGTCCACTACTAGTTGATACAGACAGGGACTATCACAACAATATGATTGTATGCTACTAGTTGATACATATAGGGACTGTCACAACAATATGATTGTACACTACTAGTTAATACAGACAGGGACTGTCACAACATGATTGTACACTACTAGTTAATACAGACAGGGACTGTCACAACAACATGATTGTACGCTACTAGTTGATACAGACAGGAAGTGTCACAACAATATGATTGTATGCTACTAGTTGATACATACAGGGACTGTCACAACAATATGATTGTACACTACTAGTTGATACAGACAGGGACTGTCACAAAAATATGATTGTACACTACTAGTTGATACAGACAGGGACTGTCACAACAACATGATTGTATGCTACTAGTTGATACAGACAGGAAGTGTCACAACAACATGATTGTACAATACTAGTTGATACAGACAGGGACTGTCACAACAATATGATTTTACACTACTAGTTGATACATACAGGGATTGTCACAACAACATGATTGTCCACTACTAGTTGATACAGACAGGGACTGTCACAACAACATGATTGTACGCTACTAGTTGATACAGACAGGGACTGTCACAACAACATGATTGTATGCTACTAGTTGACACAGACAGGGACTGTCACAACAACATGATTGTACGCTACTAGTTGATACAGACAGGAAGTGTCACAACAACATGATTGTACGCTACTAGTTGATACAGACAGGGACTGTCACAACAACATGATTGTACGCTACTAGTTGATACAGACATTAAGTGTCACAACAACATGATTGTACGCTACTAGTTGATACAGACAGGGACTGTCACAACATGATTGTACACTACTAGTTAATACAGACAGGAAATGTCACAACAAGATGATTGTCCACTACTAGTTGATACAGACAGGGACTGTCACAACAATATGATTGTACACTACTAGTTGATACAGACAGGGTCTGTCACAACATGATTGTACACTACTAGTTTATACAGACAGGGTCTGTCACAACAATATGATTTTACACTACTAGTTGATACATACAGGGATTGTCACAACAACATGATTGTCCACTACTAGTTGATACAGACAGGGACTGTCACAACAATATGATTGTATGCTACTAGTTGATACATACAGGGATTGTCACAACAATATGATTTTACACTACTAGTTGATACAGACAGGGACTGTCACAACAACATGATTATTCGCTACTAGTTGATACAGACAGGGACTGTCACAACAACATGATTGTATGCTACTAGTTGATACAGACAGGGACTGTCACAACAACATGATTGTACGCTTCTAGTTGATACAGACAGGGACTGTCACAACAACATGATTGTATGCTACTAGTTGATACAGACAGGGACTGTCACAACAACATGATTGTACGCTACTAGTTGATACAGACAGGGACTGTCGCAACACCATGATTGTATGCTACTAGTTAATACATACAGGGACTGTCACAACACCATGATTGTACGCTACTAGTTGATACATACAGGGACTATCACAACATGATTGTATGCTACTAGTTGATACAGACAGGGACTGTCACAACAACATGATTGTACACTATTAGTTGATACAGACAGGGACTGTCACAACACCATGATTGTACGCTACTAGTTGATACATACAGGGACTGTCACACCACCATGATTGTATGCTACTAGTTGATACATACAGGGACTGTATCAACACCATGATTGTACGCTACTAGTTGATACAGACAGGGACTGTAACAACATGATTGTACGCTACTAGTTGATACAGACAGGGACTGTCACAACAACATGATTGTATGCTACTAGTTGATACAGACAGGGACTGTCACAACACCATGATTGTACGCTACTAGTTGATACAGACAGGGACTGTCACAACATAATTGTACGCTACTATTTGATACAGACAGGGACTGTCACAACACCATGATTGTACACTACTAGTTGATACAGACAGGGACTGTCACAACAACATGATTGTATGCTACTAGTTGATACATACAGGGATTGTCACAACACCATGATTGTATGCTACTAGATGATACAGACAGGGATTGTCACAACAACATGATTGTATGCTACTAGTTAATACAGACAGGGATTGTCACAACATGATTGTATGCTACTAGTTGATACAGACAGGGATTGTCACAACAACATGATTGTATGCTACTAGTTGATACAGACAGGGATTGTCACAACACCATGATTGTATGCTACTAGTTGATACCGACAGGGACTGTCACAACAACATGATTGTACACTACTAGTTGATACAGACAGGGACTGTCACAACAACATGATTGTATGCTACTAGTTGATACAGACAGGGACTGTCACAACACATGATTGTACGCTACTAGTTGATACAGACAGGAACTGTCACAACAACATGATTGTACGCTACTAGTTGATACAGACAGGGACTGTCACAACAACATGATTGTACGCTACTAGTTGATACTGACAGGGACTGTCACAACACCATGATTGTATGCTACTAGTTGATACAGACAGGGACTGTCACAACAACATGATTGTACGCTACTAGTTGATACAGACAGGGACTGTCACAACAACATGATTGTTTCACTACTAGTTGATACAGACAGGGACTGTCACAACAACATGATTGTACACTACTAGTTGATACATACAGGGACTTTTCACAACAACATGAACCATGATTGTACACTACTAGTTGATACAGACAGGGACTGTCACAACACCATAATTGTACACTACTGGTTGATACATACAGGGACTGTCACAACAACATGATTGTATGCTACTAGTTGATACAGACAGGGACTGTCACAACAACATGATTGTACGCTACTAGTTGATACAGACAGGGACTGTCACAACAACACTATTGTATGCTACTAGTTGATACAGACAGGGACTGTCACAACAACATGATTGTACACTACTAGTTGCTACAGACAGGGACTGTCACAACAACATGATTGTACACTACTAGTTGATACAGACAGGGACTGTCACAAAAACATGATTGTACGCTACTAGTTGATACAGACAGGGACTGTCGCAACACCATGATTGTATGCTACTAGTTAATACATACAGGGACTGTCACAACACCATGATTGTACGCTACTAGTTGATACATACAGGGACTATCACAACATGATTGTATGCTACTAGTTGATACAGACAGGGACTGTCACAACAACATGATTGTACACTATTAGTTGATACAGACAGGGACTGTCACAACACCATGATTGTACGCTACTAGTTGATACATACAGGGACTGTCACACCACCATGATTGTATGCTACTAGTTGATACATACAGGGACTGTATCAACACCATGATTGTACGCTACTAGTTGATACAGACAGGGACTGTAACAACATGATTGTACGCTACTAGTTGATACAGACAGGGACTGTCACAACAACATGATTGTATAGCTACTAGTTGATACAGACAGGGACTGTCACAACACCATGATTGTACGCTACTAGTTGATACAGACAGGGGACTGTCACAACATGATTGTACGACTACTAGTTGATACAGACAGGGACTGTCACAACACCATGATTGTACACTACTAGTTGATACAGACAGGGACTGTCACAACAACATGATTGTATGCTACTAGTTGATACATACAGGGATTGTCACAACACCATGATTGTATGCTACTAGTTGATACAGACAGGGATTGTCACAACAACATGATTGTATGCTACTAGTTGATACAGACAGGGATTGTCACAACATGATTGTATGCTACTAGTTGATACAGACAGGGATTGTCACAACAACATGATTGTATGCTACTAGTTGATACAGACAGGGATTGTCACAACACCATGATTGTATGCTACTAGTTGATACCGACAGGGACTGTCACAACAACATAATTGTACACTACTAGTTGATACAGACAGGGACTGTCACAACAACATGATTGTATGCTACTAGTTGATACAGACAGGGACTGTCACAACAACATGATTGTACGCTACTAGTTGATACAGACAGGAACTGTCACAACAACATTATTGTACGCTACTAGTTCATACTGACAGGGACTGTCACAACACCATGATTGTATGCTACTAGTTGATACAGACAGGGACTGTCACAACACCATGATTGTACGCTACTAGTTGATACAGACAGGGACTGTCACAACACCATGATTGTATGCTACTAGTTGATACAGACAGGTACTGTCACAACAACATGATTGTACACTACTAGTTGATACATACAGGGATTGTCACAACAACATGATTGTACACTACAAGTTGATACATACAGGGATTGTCACAACAACATGATTGTATGCTACTAGTTGATACAGACAGGGACTGTCACAACAACATGATTGTATGCTACTAGTTGATACAGACAGGAACTGTCACAACAACATGATTGTACGCTACTAGTTGATACAGACAGGGACTGTCACAACAACATGATTGTATGCTACTAGTTGATACATATAGGGACTGTCACAACAACATGATTGTACGCTACTAGTTGATACAGACAGGGATTGTCACAACAACATGATTGTACACTACTAGTTGATACAGACAGGGACTGTCACAACAACATGATTGTACACTACTAGTTGATACAGACAGGGACTGTCACAACAATATGATTGTACACTACTAGTTGATACAGACAGGGACTGTCACAACAATATGATTGTACACTACTAGTTGATACAGACAGGGACTGTCGCAACATGATTGTACACTACTAGTTGATACAGACAGGGACTGTCACAACAACATGATTGTACACTACTAGTTGATACATACAGGGACTGTCACAACAACATGATTGTACACTACTAGTTGATACAGACAGGGACTGTCACAAAACCATGATTGTACACTACTAGTTGATACAGACAGGGACTGTCACAACACCATAATTGTACACTACTGGTTGATACATACAGGGACTGTCACAACAACATGATTGTACACTACTAGTTGATACAGACAGGGACTGTCACAACACCATGATTGTACACTACTAGTTGATACATACAGGGACTGTCACAACAACATGATTGTACGCTACTAGTTGATACATATAGGGACTGTCGCAACATGATTGTACACTACTAGTTGATACAGACAGGGACTGACGCAACATGATTGTATGCTACTAGTTGATATAGACAGGGACTGTCCCAACACCATGATTGTATGCTACTAGTTGATACAGACAGGGACTGTCACAACACCATGATTGTATGCTACTAGTTGATACAGACAGGGACTGTCACAACAACATGATTGTATGCTACTAGTTGATACAGACAGGGACTGTCACAACAACATGATTGTAAGCTACTAGTTGATACAGACAGGGACTGTCACAACACCATGATTGTATGCTACTAGTTGATACATACAGGGACTGTCACAAAACCATGATTGTACACTACTAGTTGATACAGACAGGGACTGTCACAACACCATAATTGTACACTACTAGTTGATACATACAGGGACTGTCACAACAACATGATTGTACACTACTAGTTGATACAGACAGGGACTGTCACAACACCATGATTGTACACTACTAGTTGATACATACAGGGACTGTCACAACAACATGATTTTACGCTACTAGTTGATACATATAGGGACTGTCGCAAAATGATTGTACACTACTAGTTGATACAGACAGGGACTGATGCAACATGATTGTATGCTACTAGTTGATATAGACAGGGATTGTCACAACAACATGATTGTAAATCAAATCAAATCAAATCAACTTTATTAGGGTCACAAATTGGGCGCGCAGGCCCGTCTTACATTCGGCCCTTCCAATCACTCGTCTTTCGTTCATCAAGAGCATTATACATTTACATAGGAAGAAAAATAAACATTGTGAAATGAATGTTGTAAACATAAACAAGGCTAATTACCATGTTATGAGGCCCATCTCCCACCTATCCATACATCACCCCACCCACACCCCCACCCCCACCTACCCACACACACACGCACCAAGGGACACATAAACACCCCCACCTACCGACACACACCAAGGGACACATACATACCCCACCAACCGACCCATCCCCCTCCCGCACATCCCGACCCACACACACTGCCCTCACCTGATCCCCCAACCAAAACACACTCGCCACCCACAAACATTCCCCCACCAACCCACACATCCCACGCCCATCCACATCCTACCCCACACATCCTCTCCCCACCCACACCTCAAACCACCAATCCCCCAGCCACATCTCCATCCACAACATATTCCCCACCCACACACACAATCCCCCACCAACCCACACATCGCACATCCACTCACACATCCCCAAACCATACACACACATCCCCACCAACTGACATGTCCCTACCCCCCCCCCCCCACACACACACACACATCTCCCTAACCACCAATACATCCCCAATCCACTCACACACACCCCACCACCCACACATACAACTTCCACCCACCCACACATGCCTTAACCTAATCCCCCACCACACAATCCCCCACCCGTACATCACATACACCCCCTACCACGCACTATTCCCAACCCACGCACCACACACACACATATCCCTCACCAACACATCCCCACTTATACACCACACACATATCCCCCACCCAGATACCACACAATATTCCCACCCACACCTACACAGATACCCTTACCCATCCACCCCACATACCCCCACTCACACACCACAAAAATCCCCCACCCACACACACATACCTCACCCACACAATATCACCAACCAACACACCACACACCTCTCCCCACCCACACATGCATTCCCTACCCGTCCACCAACACACACTCACTCACGCATACATCCTCCACTACGCACCCACACACCCCCACCCACCCACTCCCAACCAAACATCTTTCGATCACAATACCCCTACCCCCACACATCCTCCACCCACTCACACATCCCACCCCGACACATACAACTCCCTCACCCACCTACACATCTCTAAGCCACTCACACACCCCCACCCACACATTCCCCATCCACATACACACATCTCCCACCCACACTCCCCCACATACTTCCCCCAACCACCACAATCCCCTGCTCACCCACACATATACCCCACCAATACGCACATTCCCCACACCCATCACACACATCCCCCACACCACACACTATCCTCCACCCATACCACCACAAACATACCCTCCACCCACACATCATTCACACATCCCCCACCAACACACCGCACACATATCTCAAACTCACACACCATACACTTCTCCCCACCCGCCCTTCCATCCCAAATCCACCCAACACAATCCCCTACCCACACAACCCCGCCTCCCACACATACTTCCTCAAACCATCCACACATCTCCACCCACATAAACACACATCCCCTGCATCCGTCCCATACACATATCCTCCACCCATACACACATCCCCCACACCCATTCCAACACCCCTACTTTCACCCCCACACATCCATCCACACATCCCACCAACACCCACAAATACCAGCTACTAGTTGATACAGACAGGGACTGTCACAACACCATGATTGTATGCTACTAGTTGATACATACAGGGACTGTCACAACAACATAATTGTACACTACTAGTTGATACAGACAGGGACTGTCACAACAACATGATTGTACGCTACTAGTTGATACAGACAGGGACTGTCACAAAAACATGATTGTATGCTACTAGTTGATACAGACAGGGACTGTCACAACAACATGATTGTGCGCTACTAGTTGATACAGACAGGGACTGTCACAACACCATGATTGTATGCTACTAGTTGATACAGGCAGGGATTGTCACAACAACATGATTGTATGCTACTAGTTGATACAGACAGGGATTGTCACAACAACATGATTGTATGCTACTAGTTGATACAGACAGGGACTGTCACAATATGATTGTATGCTACTAGTTGATACAGACAGGGATTGTCACAACAACATGATTGTATGCTACTAGTTGATACAGACAGGGATTGTCACAACAACATGATTGTATGCTACTAGTTAATACAGACAGGGATTGTCACAACACCATGATTGTATGCTACTAGTTGATACCAACAGGGACTGTCACAACAACATGATTGTACACTACTAGTTGATACAGACAGGGACTGTCACAACAACATGATTGTATGCTACTAGTTGATACAGACAGGGACTGTCACAACAACATGATTGTACGCTACTAGTTGATACAGACAGGAACTGTCACAACAACATGATTGTACGCTACTAGTTGATACAGACAGGGACTGTCACAACAACATGATTGTACGCTACTAGTTGATACCGACAGGGACTGTCAGAACATCATGATTGTATGCTACTAGTTGATACAGACAGGGACTGTCACAACACCATGATTGTACGCTACTAGTTGATACATATAGGGACTGTCACAACATCATGATTGTATGCTACTAGTTGATACAGACAGGGACTGTCACAACAACATGATTGTACACTACTAGTTGATACATACAGGGATTGTCACAACAACATGATTGTACACTACGAGTTGATACATACAGGGATTGTCACAACAACATGATTGTATACTACTAGTTGATACAGACAGGGACTGTCACAACATGATTGTACGCTACTAGTTGATACAGACAGGAACTGTCACAACAACATGATTGTACGCTACTAGTTGATACAGACAGGGACTGTCACAACAACATGATTGTATGCTACTAGTTGATACATACAGGGACTGTCACAACAACATGATTGTACACTACTAGTTGATACAGACAGGGACTGTCACAACACCATGATTGTACACTACTAGTTGATAACTACAGGGACTGTCACAACAACATGATTGTACGCTACTAGTTGATACATATAGGGACTGTCGCAACATGATTGTACACTACTAGTTGATACAGACAGGGACTGACGCAACAACATGATTGTATGCTACTAGTTGATACAGACAGGGACTGTCACAACATGATTGTATGCTACTAGTTGATACAGACAGGGACTGTCACAACATAATTGTACACTACAAGTTGATACTTACAGGGAATCTCATGACAACATGATTGTACATTACTAGTTGATACAGACAGAAAATGTCTACAGTGTGTTCACTTCAACAAATTTCTTCAGTGTGTTCATTCAGTGTGTCTACAGTGTCTAGGGGAAGACCTAGAAGCAAGTACCTGGATGGCTTGGCCTTGTGGCATGGTTGAGACAAACACAGAGCTGATCCACGACTCTGGTGATCGAGTGAGATGGCAGAACCACAATATGCAGATAAACAATCTAGACTTGGCATGATGCAACCCATGATGTAGATAAACAGTCTAGGCTAGTCATGACACAACCACATGATGTAGATAAACAGTCTAGGCTAGTCATGACACAACCACATGATGTAGATAAACAGTCTAGGCTAGTCATGACACAACCACATGATGTAGATAAACAGTCTAGGCTAGTCATGACACAACCACATGATGTAGATAAACAGTCTAGGCTAGTCATGACACAACCACATGATGTAGATAAACAGTCTAGGCTAGTCATGCCAGAACCACATGATGTAGATAAACAGTCTAGGCTAGGCATGACACAACCACATGATGTAGATAAACAGTCTAGGCTAGGCATGACACAACCACATGATGTAGATAAACAGTCTAGGCTAGATATGACACAACCACATGATGTAGATAAACAGTCTAGGCATGACACAACCACATGATGTAGATAAACAGTCTAGGCTAGGCATGACACAACCACATGATGTAGATAAACAGTATAGGCTTAGGCATGACACAACCACATGATGTAGATAAACAGTCTAGGCTAGACATGACACAACCACATGATGTAGATAAACAGTCTAGGCTAGGCATGACACAACCACATGATGTAGATAAAAAGTCTAGGCTAAGCATGACACAACCACATGATGTAGATAAACAGTCTAGGCTAGGCATGACACAACCACATGATGTAGATAAACAGTCTAGGCTAGGCATGACACAACCACATGATGTAGATAAACATGATGTAGATAAACAGTATAGGCTAGACATGACACAACCACATGATGTAGATAAACAGTCTAGGCTAGGCATGACACAACCACATGATGTAGATAAACAGTCTAGGCTAGGCATGACACAACCACATGATGTAGATAAACAGTCTAGGCTAGGCATGACACAACCACATGATGTAGATAAACAGTCTAGGCTAGGCATGACACAACCACATGATGAAGATAAACAGTCTAGGCTAGGCATGACACAACCACATGATGTAGATAAACAGTCTAGGCTAGGCATGACACAACCACATGATGTAGATAAACAGTCTAGGCTAGGCATGACACAACCACATGATGTAGATAAACAGTACAGGCATGACACAACCACATGATGTAGATAAACAGTCTAGGCTAGGCATGACACAACCACATGATGTAGATAAACAGTCTAGGCTAGGCATGACACAACCACATGATGTAGATAAACAATCTAGGCAAGGCATGACACAACCACATGATGTAGATAAACAGTCTAGGCTAGACATGACACAACCACATGATGTAGATAAACAGTATAGGCTAGGCATTACACAACCACATGATGTAGATAAACAGTCTAGGCAAGGCATGACACAACCACATGATGTAGATAAACAGTCTAGGCTAGGCATGACACAACCACATGATGTAGATAAACAGTCTAGGCTAGGCATGACACAACCACATGATGTAGATAAACAGTCTAGGCTAGACATGACACAACCACATGATGTAGATAAACAGTCTAGGCTAGGCATGACACAACCACATGATGTAGATAAACAGTCTAGGCTAGGCATGACACAACCACATGATGTAGATAAACAGTATAGGCTAGGCATGACACAACCACATGATGTAGATAAACAGTCTAGGCTAGGCATGACACAACCACATGATGTAGATAAACAGTATAGGCTAGTCATGACACAACCACATGATGTAGATAAACATTCTAGGCTAGGCATGACACAACCACATGATGTAGATAAACAGTCTAGGCATGACACAACCACATGATGTAGATAAACAGTCTAGGCATGACACAACCACAGGATGTAGATAAACAGTCTAGGCTAGGCATGACGCAACCACATGATGTAGATAAACAGTCTAGGCTAGGCATGACGCAACCACATGATGTAGATAGTCTAGGCATGACACAACCACATGATGTAGATAAACAGTCTAGGCTAGGCATGACGCAACCACATGATGTAGATAGTCTAGGCATGATGCAACAACAAGATGGATAATCCCATAAATGGTCATCCTGAATCATGGACTCACCCAAACACATTGAAAGAATGATTAATACACAAACACATTGAAATAATTAGATTAATACACAAACAAACACACTGAGAGAATTAGATTAATTCACAAAGAAACACATTGGGAAAAAAATATATTAATACACAAACACACTGAAAAAATTAGATTAATACACAAAGAAACACATTGAAAAAATTAGATTAATACACAAACAAACATACTGAAAACATTAGATTAATACACAAAGAAACACATTGAAAGAATTAGATTAATATATAAAGAAACACGTTGAAAGAATTAGATTAATACACAAAGAAATACACTGAAAGAATTAGATTAATACACAAAGAAACACACTGAAAAATCAGATTAATATGCAAACAAAAACACACTTAAAGAATTAGATTAATACACAAAGAAACACACTGAAAGAATTATATTAATACACAAAGAAACACACTGAAGAAATTAGATGAATACACAAAAAACACATTGAATGAACTAGGTGAACATACAAACACACAAATAATTAGATTAATACACAAAGAAACACACTGAAAGAATTAGATTAATACACAAAGAAACACATTGAAGGAATTAGATTAATACACAAAGAAACACACTGAAACAATTAGATTAATATACAAACAAACACACTAAAAAAATTAGATTAATACACAGACAAACACATTGAATTAACTAGATGAACATACCAAACAAACACATTAACAGAATTAGATGAGCATACAAAAAAACACATTGAAAGAACTAGATGAACATACAAACAAACACATTAAAAGAATTAGATGAACATACAAACACCTCATATAGAGTTTGTCAAACAAAGAAACAGGCATGCCATTAATAATGTCACAAACACGAAATGAATGAACATTTGAACAAGCCTCACCTTGAGTGTGTAACTTCGCACTTCGTAAATGTTACTTGCTGGTCTAGGTTGAATTTGTGGCCAGAAACTGAAAGACATCAAAATCTCATTCCTCCGGGATCTCAACATGAGATTTCTCTGCTTGCGGAACTCCACAAAATCCTGTAAGATGAACTTCAATCATCAACATGTTACAGTCATCTAAATGTGAACATTCCTCTACAATTAGTCATTAATATTTTATGTCATTATCAAGGGGAAAATGTCTCTACAATCAGTTATTAATATTTTATGTCATTATCAAAGCGAACATTTCTCATCCATCAGTCATTAATGTATTATGTAACATTTCTCTACAATCAGTCATTAATATGTTATGTCATTATAAAAGGGAACAATTCTCTACCACTGGTCATTAATATGTTATGTTATTATCAAAGGGATCATTTCTCTACAACTAATCTTGAATGTGTTATGTAACATTTCTCTACAATCAGTCATTAATATGTTATGTCATTATAAAAGGGAACAATTCTCTACAATCAGTCAAAAATATTGTATGTTATTATCAATACAATCAGTCATTATTTTATGCCATTATCAAAGGGAACATTACTCAAGAATCAGTCTCTGCACAACAGGATTGTGAGAGATGATGTCCCAAGCCTCACAATAGATGGTAGAAGCAGTCAACAGAGAGAACAAACTGAAGTATCTGGGAATGCACATTTGACAGGAGTCTGTCCTTCAAGGACCATGTGGAGACGGTTGTGACAAGATCTCAAAAGGGACTCAATGCACTTAAAACTATGGCTGCAATGGACACAGAGCAGGGAATGCTCTTCACACTATACCAGCACTTGATCCTCTCAGTGACTGATTAGGGACTAGGACTGCTCACTGTCTCAAAGAGTCAGCTGGTGAAATTAGAGCGCATAGAGAACGAAGCTAAGCGGGTCATTCTGGGATGCACTAGAGATGCCCCAGTAGTGTTCATGCGTTACATCCTTGGTTTGCCGACTGTTGCTGGTAGGCTCAAGGTGATGCAGGCGAAGGCATACCTCAGAGTAGCTGCTGACACAGATCAACCGCTGCATGAGGAGCTGGACGCAGATAAGGGTCAGAGAATGATAAGGGGGAAATCATGGATGGCTCAGGCGGAGGATACGATCAGACAGGTGTGCACCTTGGAGAACATTAGGCGAGGAAATAAGTGGGTCAGAGTGCCAGCGGAGCAGTCAGGCTTGTGTAGTTATAATCACATTGGGCCGGGAGTGCAGGGAATGGCCAGCAGGGGCCACGGAAGTGGAAATCCAGCAATTAATTCAGGATAATGCTCGACCGGGTGATGTGATTATCTACACAGCTGGTTCGGTGTTGAGAGGTAGGAGAAGTGCCTGGGGATTCTTAGCAAAATCTAATGGTCGACGTTTGGCGCAGGAGAGCTTGGCATCATTCCTGTATAGACAGTGTGGTGCGATGAACTAAAGCTATCTCCACAACTTACTGCATCATTCCTGTATAGACAGTGTGGTGCGATTGAACTAAAGCTACCTGGGAAGGTTAATCCGGTCAACAAATGCCCGCAGAAGTCGGATGTGTCGGCCTAACGGCGCAAGAACGCAGCTCTGCTGTAAACAGGCACAACGCAATCACGTCCGGAAAAAAACTCCGGATGAACGAAGAAGAAGAAGAAGAACTAAAGCTATCTCCACAACTTACTGCATCATTCCTATATAGACAGTGTGGTGCGATGAACTAAAGCTATCTCCCCAACTTACTGCATCATTCCTGTATAGACAGTGTGGTGCGATGAACTAAAGCTATCTCCCCAACTTACTGCATCATTCCTGTATAGACAATGTGGTACGATGAACTAAAGCTATCTCCACAACTTACTGCATCATTCCTGTATAGACAGTGTGGTGCGATGAACTAAAGCTATCTCCCCAACTTACTGCATCATTCCTGTATAGACAGTGTGGTGCGATGAACTAAAGCTGTCTCCCCAACTTACTGCATCATTCCTGTATACAGAGTGTGGTGCGATGAACTAAAGCTGTTGCGATGAACTAAAGCTATCTCCACCACTTACTGCATCATTCCTGTATAGACAGTGTGGTGTGATGAACTAAAGCTATCTCCCCAACTTACTGCATCATTCCTGTATACAGAGTGTGGTGCGATGAACTAAAGCTATCTCCCCAACTTACTGCATCATTCCTGTATACAGAGTGTGGTGCGATGAACTAAAGCTATCTCCACAACTTACTGCATCATTCCTGTATACAGAGTGTGGTGCGATGAACTAAAGCTATCTCCCCAACTTACTGCATCATTCCTGTATACAGAGTGTGGTGCGATGAACTAAAGCTATCTCCCCAACTTACTGCATCATTCCTGTATACAGAGTGTGGTGCGATGAACTAAAGCTATCTCCCCAACTTACTGCATCATTCCTGTATACAGAGTGTGGTGCGATGAACTAAAGCTATCTCCCCAACTTACTGCATCATTCCTGTATACAGAGTGTGGTGCGATGAACTAAAGCTATCTCCACAACTTACTGCATCATTCCTGTATAGACAGTGTGGTGCAATGAACTAAAGCTATCTCCCCAACTTACTGCATCATTCCTGTATAGACAGTGTGGTGCGATGAACTAAAGCTATCTCCACAACTTACTGCATCATTCCTGTATAGACAGTGTGGTGCGATGAACTAAAGCTATCTCCCCAACTTACTGCATCATTCCTGTATAGACAGTGTGGTGCGATGAACTAAAGCTATCTCCCCTACTTACTGCATCATTCCTGTATAGACAGTGTGTTGCGATGAACTAAAGCTATCTCCACAACTTACTGCATCATTCCTGTATAGACAGTGTGGTGTGATGAACTAAAGCTATCTCCCCAACTTACTGCATCATTCCTGTATACAGAGTGTGGTGCGATGAACTAAAGCTATCTCCACAACTTACTGCATCATTCCTGTATAGACAGTGTGGTGCGATGAACTAAAGCTATCTCCACAACTTACTACATCATTCCTGTATATAAATATATATAATAAGCTATCTCCACAACTTACTGCAGCATTCCTGAATATAGAGTGATGAACTAAAGATACCTCCACAACTTACTGCATCATTCCTGTAAACGTCAACTAAAGCTATCTCCACAACTTATTGCATCATTCCTGTATACATAGTTTGAAAAACTAAAGCTATCTCCACAACTTACTGCATCATTCCTGTATACAGAGTTTGAAGAACTAAAGCTATCTCCACAACTTACTGCATCATTCCTGTATATAGAGTTTTATGAACTAAAGCTATCTCCACAACTTACTGCATCATTACTGTATATAGAGTTTGATGAACTAAAGCTATCTCCACAACTTACTGCATCATTCCTGTATAGACAGTGTGGTGCGATGAACTAAAGCTATCTCCACAACTTACTACATCATTCCTGTATATAAATATATATAATAAGCTATCTCCACAACTTACTGCAGCATTCCTGAATATAGAGTGATGAACTAAAGATACCTCCACAACTTACTGCATCATTCCTCTATACGTCAACTAAAGCTATCTCCACAACTTATTGCATCATTCCTGTATACATAGTTTGAAGAACTAAAGCTATCTCCACAACTTACTGCATCATTCCTGTATACAGAGTTTGAAGAACTAAAGCTATCTCCACAACTTACTGCATCATTCCTGTATATAGAGTTTTATGAACTAAAGCTATCTCCACAATTTACTGCATCATTCCTGTATACAGAGTTTGAAGAACTAAAGTTATCTCCACAACTTACTGCATCATTCCTGTATATAGAGTTTGATGAACTAAAGCTATCTCCACAACTTACTGCATCATTACTGTATATAGAGTTTGATGAACTAAAGCTATCTCCACAATTTACTGCATCATTCCTGTATACAGAGTTTGATGAACTAAAGCTATCTCCACAACTTACTGCATCATTCCTATATATAGAGTTTTATGAACTAAAGCTATCTCCACAATTTACTGCATCATTCCTGTATATAGAGTTTGAAGAACTAAAGCTACCTCCACTACTTACTGCATCATTCCTGTATATAGAGTTTGCATGACTCAATGCTGGATATCCCCCAGAGTACTGCCAGATGTGAACTGATGAAAGACAATCATTAAAAAACAACTGTACACAAGATATAACACAAATGCATAAAACAATTGTACAACATGTATACATATATTTCTACAACAATGGAACAATACCAGACACATATATGGTGATTGTCCATCAAGTATGATCATTCATTTCATCAAGTGCGCATGAAAGTTTGGAGCCGTGAGTTCTAAGATGGCTGGCAAGGCCTATCAAAATGTTCTATGACAATGTGGGCATTAATGCATCTCCACAGATCTTGGTGTTTTGGTTATACTCTTTTGATGATATTACTCTACGCCACCATCTCAGTCCATCCAGCATCTTCTACCATTGATGATATTACTCTACGCCACCATCTCAGTCCATCCAGCATCTTCTACCATTGATGATATTACTCTACGCCACCATCTCAGTCCATCCAGCATCTTCTACCATTGATGATATTACTCTACGCCACCATCTCAGTCCATCCAGCATCTTCTACCATTGATGATATTACTCTATGCCACCATCTCAGTCCATCCAGCATCTTCTACCATTGATGATATTACTCTATGCCACCATCTCAGTCCATCCAGCATCTTCTACCATTGATGATATTACTCTACGCCACCATCTCAGTCCATCCAGCATCTTCTACCATTGATGATATTACTCTATGCCACCATCTCAGTCCATCCAGCATCTTCTACCATTGATGATATTACTCTACGCCACCATCTCAGTCCATCCAGCATCTTCTACCATTGATGATATTACTCTACGCCACCATCTCAGTCCATCCAGCATCTTCTACCATTGATGATATTACTCTACGCCACCATCTCAGTCCATCCAGCATCTTCTACCATTGATGATATTACTCTACGCCACCATCTCAGTCCATCCAGCATCTTCTACCATTGATGATATTACTCTACGCCACCATCTCAGTCCATCCAGCATCTTCTACCATTGATGATATTACTCTACGCCACCATCTCAGTCCATCCAGCATCTTCTACCATTGATGATATTACTCTACGCCACCATCTCAGTCCATCCAGCATCTTCTACCATTGATGATATTACTCTACGCCACCATCTCAGTCCATCCAGCATCTTCTACCATTGATGATATTACTCTACGCCACCATCTCAGTCCATCCAGCATCTTCTACCATTGATGATATTACTCTACGCCACCATCTCAGTCCATCCAGCATCTTCTACCATTGATGATATTACTCTACGCCACCATCTCAGTCCATCCAGCATCTTCTACCATTGATGATATTACTCTACGCCACCATCTCAGTCCATCCAGCATCTTCTACCATTGATGATATTACTCTACGCCACCATCTCAGTCCATCCAGCATCTTCTACCATTGATGATATTACTCTACGCCACCATCTCAGTCCATCCAGCATCTTCTACCATTGATGATATTACTCTACGCCACCATCTCAGTCCATCCAGCATCTTCTACCATTGATGATATTACTCTACGCCACCATCTCAGTCCATCCAGCATCTTCTACCATTGATGATATTACTCTACGCCACCATCTCAGTCCATCCAGCATCTTCTACCATTGATGATATTACTCTACGCCACCATCTCAGTCCATCCAGCATCTTCTACCATTGATGATATTACTATATGCCACCATCTCAGTCCATCCAGCATCTTCTACCATTGATGATATTACTCTACGCCACCATCTCAGTCCATCCAGCATCTTCTACCATTGATGATATTACTCTACGCCACCATCTCAGTCCATCCAGCATCTTCTACCATTGATGATATTACTCTACGCCACCATCTCAGTCCATCCAGCATCTTCTACCATTGATGATATTACTCTACGCCACCATCTCAGTCCATCCAGCATCTTCTACCATTGATGATATTACTCTACGCCACCATCTCAGTCCATCCAGCATCTTCTACCATTGATGATATTACTCTACGCCACCATCTCAGTCCATCCAGCATCTTCTACCATTGATGAAATTCCTTCAAAAAATGCTAAAGTTGACTGCAACGTCCTGTAAAGGATATGCAACTAACTTTTTAACTATTGTTCTGACACTTATTGATTGTGACCTCTGGCATAAGATACTTTTGAATTTTTGAAATGTTGTGTTTGCTTGGCATACACTGCTCTCAATTGCTGTCATGCATCTTTCGTCTAATGTTGTGACAACCACTAAATACTTTAATTATCAGGGAGTCTTCGTGGCGAAGGGGTCAAGCTGTTTAACTCGGGCTCCGAAGGTTGTGGGTTCGATTCCGGGCCGCGTCCATCGGTTCACGAGTTAAATTTTTCTGAGACTCCTTGTCAGGGTCTTAAACCTGGCTTGTTGGACCTAACATATGTGAGACAAGTACAAGTACAAAATGATTGGACTTGACACACAATGACACTAAGTTCAATGGATTTATTTACAATTCACATGCAATACGATATAGTTTGGCATGTGATGATCATTACTATACATATACAATACATCAATACACTTACAGACAAAACCCTCAGCTTCACAGTCTCTCTCACAAGATATACAAGCACTCGACTTTCGGGCACAGAACTACACAAGCCTTTCTCAACCCACACGTCTTGTCATGTCCGAGTTCCCAAGCAGTCTGGCGGATTCTCCGCACAGCGCTTGCCCTGTGGATTGGCGTCACGAGGACTGCGTGCGTCTTGCTTTGTCCTTGCCTGACCGCTGCCGATCACGTCAGCCAGCAATCTGCGGGCAGGTAACTGGTACTCGCCTGGCGGGCGTAACGATGTCACTGCATCTCGGTTGGCGACTATTAGCCTGGCGGGCGTAACGATGTTACTGCATCTCGGTTAGAGACATTATAGATTCTGACACTCCTGTGGGTCATCGCTAGAGCTACGGAAGCAATGAAGTCAACTTTTAAGTGACTTTAATTATCAACTTATTTAAGCATTTTCTCTCTATTTTTGTATTACATGTTGATATCTTTTTCTGTCATTATTTATTTTATAACCTCCAGCTTGTGATACTGGCCTCTTTAATCTCTCTCATTTTTACTTTATTAGAGAGAGAGAGAGAGAGAGAGAGAGAGAGAGAGAGAGAGAGAGAGAGAGAGAGAGAGAAAGAGAGAGAGAGAGAGAGAGAGAGAGAGAGAGAGAGAGAGAGAGAGAGAGAGAGAGAGAGAGAGAGAGAGAGAGAGAGAAGAGATCTGATGACAAAACACATCCATGTCTTCCTCCTTGCCTGGCCTGTTCATAAATGTTCTCTTTTATTTCCAAATTTAATTGTTGCCAGTAAACAGTCTTTAAATTTCTGAAATCGGTCCCGTCAGTGTGAATACATTCCAACATGCTGATCACATCACCATGTTTCACTGTATGAAAGCCTTAGTTGAATGTATACAGCACAAGTATGTGTATTTCTATGCCTTCAATCATCTTCCTATGATTGTTCTTAATCAACATATGTACACAGTCATCATGTTTCACTGTATGAAAGCCTTAGTTGAATCTATACAGCACAAGTATGTGTCTTTCTGTGCCTTCAATCATCTTCCTATGATTGTTCTTAATCAACATATGTATACAATCATCATTATGTAGCAGATTTGCTGCAGAAAAGTGTCTCAATCTCTTGCCTCTCACCTCTCTTCTTCCAGGAACTATGCCTGAACCACTGTTCCTTCCAGGCCACAGTGATATTTAATATGGCCACACTATTTCAGTTTCCAAGACATGATATATATATATATCTATATATGTTTATGTGTGTGTATGTACAAAGTCATGATACAACAGGAGTAGACCTATGTCTACAACAATGCTAGAATATGAACATGTAGGTCTGCAACAAGTGTAGAACTGAAGGATACATCGACTGACAGAACTATTCGACACACAATACATGGACTGACACAACAGTTCAACACTGACAATACATCAACTGACACAACAGTTCAATACTGACAGTACATCTAGTGACACAACAGTTCAACACTGACAGTACATCTAGTGACACAACAGTTCAACACTGACAATACATCAACTGACACAACAGTTCAATACTGACAGTACATCGACTGACCACAACAGTTCAACACTGACAATACATCTAGTGACACAACAGTTCAACACTGACATTACATCTAGTGACACAACAGTTCAACACTGACATTACATCTAGTGACACAACAGTTCAACACTGACAATACATCTAGTGACACAACAGTTCAATACTGACAATACATCAACTGACACAACAGTTCAACACTGACAATACATCTAGTGACACAACAGTTCAACACTGACAATACATCAACTGACACAACAGTTCAACACTGACAGTACATCTAGTGACACAACAGTTCAACACTGACAGTACATCTAGTGACACAACAGTTCAACACTGACAATACATCAACTGACACAACAGTTCAATACTGACAGTACATCGACTGACCACAACAGTTCAACACTGACAATACATCTAGTGACACAACAGTTCACCACTGACAGTACATCTAGTGTCACAAAAGTTCAACACTGACAATACATCAACTGACACAACAGTTCAATACTGACAGTACATCGACTGACCACAACAGTTCAACACTGACAATACACCTAGTGACACAACAGTTCAACACTGACAGTACATCTAGTGACACAACAGTTCAACACTGACAATACATCTAGTGACACAACAGTTCAACACTGACAATACATCAACTGACACAACAGTTCAATACTGACAGTACATCTAGTGACACAACAGTTCAACACTGACAATATATCAACTGACCACAACAGTTCAATACTGACAGTACATCTGGACAA